>CAXAJV010000548.1:3083315-3607315 GCA_963969225.1 Xylocopa violacea | reverse complement strand
TGAAGGTCCCACGGAGACGTAGAGACCAACTCGCCAGGTATGTTGTTAAATATTACCGCCGAGATGATAGGTTGGGTTAGGTTAGGTTATATCACGTTATTGATCTATATAAAGGTCCCACGGAGACGTAGAGGCCAACTCGCCAGGTATGTTGTCAAATATTACCGCAGAGATGATAGGTTGGGTTAGGTTACGTTATATTACGTTATTGATGTTTATGAAGGTCAAACGGAGACGTAGAGGACAACACGCCAGGAATGATGTCAAATATTACCGCCGAAATGTTAGGTTGGGTTAGGTTAGGCTATATTACGTAATTGATGTATATGAAGGTCCCACGGAGACGTAGATGCCAAATCGCCATGAATGTTGTCAAATATTACCGCCGAGATTGTAGGTTGGGTTAGGTTAGATTCAATTACGTTATTGATGTATATGAAGGTCCCACGGAGACGTAGAGACCAACTCGCCAGGTATGTTGTTAAATATTACCGCCGAGATGATAGGTTGGGTTAGGTTAGGTTATATTGCGTTATTGATTTTATGAAGGTCAAACGGAGACGTAGAGGCCAACTCGCCAGGAATGTTGCCAAATATTACCGCAGAGATGATAGGTTGGGTTAGGTTACGTTATATTACGTTATTGATGTTTATGAAGGTCAAACGGAGACGTAGAGGACAACTCGCCAGGAATGATGTCAAATATTACCGCCGAAATGTTAGGTTGGGTTAGGTTAGGCTATACTACGTTATTGATGTATATTAAGGTCCCACGCAGACGTAGAGGCCAACTCGCCAGGAATGTTTTCAAATATTACCGCCGAGATGTTAGGTTGGGTTAGGTTAGGTTATATTGCGTTATTGATGTTTATGAAGGTCAAACGGAGACGTAGAGGCCAACTCGCCAGGAATGTTGCCAAATATTACCGCAGAGATGATAGGTTGGGTTAGGTTACGTTATATTACGTTATTGATGTTTATGAATGTCAAACGGAGACGTAGAGGACAACTCGCCAGGAATGATGTCAAATATTACCGCCGAAATGTTAGGTTGGGTTAGGTTAGCCTATATTACGTTATTGATGTATATTAAGGTCCCACGCAGACGTAGAGGCCAACTCGCCAGAAATGTTTTCAAATATTACCGCCGAGATGTTATGTTGGGTTAGGTTAGGTTATATTGCGTTATTGATGTTTATGAAGGTCAAACGGAGACGTAGAGGCCAACTCGCCAGGAATGTTGCCAAATATTACCGCTCAGATGTTAGATTGGGTTAGGTTAGGTTATATTACGTTATTGATGTATATAAAGGTCCAACGGAGACGTAGAGGCCAACTCGCCAGGAATGTTGTCAAATATTACCGCAGAGATGATAGGTTTGGTTAGGTTACGTTATATTACGTTATTGATGTTTATGAAGGTCAAACGCAGACGTAGAGGCCAACTCGCCAGAAGTGTTGTCAAATATTAACTCAGAGATGATAGGTTGGTTTAGGTTACGTTATATTACTTTATTGATGTTTATGAAGGTCAAACGGAGACGTAGAGGCCAACTCGCCAGGAATGATGTCAAATAATACCGCCGAGATGTTAGGTTGGGTTATGTTAGGTTAAATTACGTTATTGATGTATATAAAGGTCCCACGGAGACGTAGAGGCGAACTCGCCAGGAATGTTGTCAAATATTACCGCCGAGATGATAGGTTGGGTTAGGTTAGGTTATATTGCGTTATTGATGTTTATGAAGGTCAAACGGAGACGTAGAGGACAACTCGCCAGGAATGATGTCAAATATTACCGCCGAAATGTTAGGTTGGGTTAGGTTAGGCTATATTACGTTATTGATGTATATTAAGGTCCCACGCAGACGTAGAGGCCAACTCGCCAGGAATGTTTTCAAATATTACCGCCGAGATGTTAGGTTGGGTTAGGTTAGGTTATATTAAGTTATTGATGTATAAAAGGATCCCACGGAGACGGAGAAGCCAACTCGCCAGGAATGTTTTCAAATATTACCGCCGAGATGTTAGGTTGGGTTAGGTTAGGTTATATTTCGTTATTGATGTATATAAATGTCCCACGGAGACGTAGAGGCCAACTCGGCAGGTATGTTTTCAAATATTACCGCCGAGATGTTAGGTTGGGTTAGGTTAGGTTATATTACGTTATTGATGTATATGAAGGTCCCACGGAGACGTAGAGACCAACTCGCCAGGTATGTTGTCAAATATTACCGCCGAGATATTAGGTTGGGTTAGGTTAGTTTATATTACGTTATTGATGTATAAAAGGATCCCACGAAGACGGAGAAACCAACTCGCCAGGAATGTTTTCAAATCATACCGCCGAGATGTTAGGTAGGGTTAGGTTAGGTTATATTTCGTTATTGATGTATATGAAGGTCCCACGGAGACGTAGAGGCCAACTCGCCAGAAGTGTTGTCAAATATTACCGCCGACATGATAGGTTGGGTTAGGTTACGTTATATTACGTTATTGATGTTTATGAAGGTCAAACGGAGACGTAGAGGCCAACTTGCCAGGAATGATGTCAAATAATACCGCCGAGATGTTAGGTTGGGTTAGGTTAGGTTAAATTACGTTATTGATGTATATGAAGGTCCCACGGAGACGTAGAGGCGAACTCGCCAGGAATGTTGTCAAATATTACCGCCGAGATGATAGGTTGGGTTAGGTTAGGTTATATTGCGTTATTGATTTTTATAAAGGCCAAACGGAGACGTAGAGGCCAACTCGCCAGGAATGTTGTCAAATATTACCGCCGAGATGATATGTTGGTTTAGGTTAGGTTATATTGCGTTATTGATGTTTATGAAGGCCAAACGGAGACGTAGAGGCCAACTCGCCAGGAATGTTGCCAAATATTACCGCAGAGATGATAGGTTGGGTTAGGTTACGTTATATTACGTTATTGATGTTTGTGAAGGTCAAACGGAGACGTAGAGGACAACTCGCCAGGAATGATGTCAAATATTACCGCCGAAATGTTAGGTTGGGTTAGGTTAGCCTATATTACGTTATTGATGTATATTAAGCTCACACGCAGACGAAGAGGCCAACTAGCCAGAAATGTTTTCAAATATTACCGCCGAGATGTTAGGTTGGGTTAGGTTAGGTTATATTACGTTATTGGTGTATATAAATGTCCCGCGGAGACGGAGAAGCCAACTCGCCAGGAATGTTGTCAAATATTACCGCCGAGATGTTAGGTTGGGTTTGGTTAGGTTATATTACGTTATTGATGTATATAAAGGTCCCACGGAGACGTAGAGGCCAACTCGCCAGGTATGTTTTCAAATATTCACGCCGAGATGTTAGGCTGGGTTAGGTTAGGTTATATTACGTTATTGATGTATAAAAAGATCCCACGGAGACGGAGAAACCAACTCGACAGGAATGTTGCCTAATATTACCGCCGAGATGTTAGGTTGGGTTAGGTTAGGTTATATTACGTTATTGATGTATATAAAGGTCCCACGGAGACGTAGAAGCCAACTCGCCAGAAGTGTTGTCAAATATTACCGCCGAGATGATAGGTTGGGTTAGGTTACGGTATATTACGTTATTGATGTTTATGAAGGTCAAACGGAGACGTAGGGGACAACTCGCCAGGAATGATGTCAAATATTACCGCCGAAATGTTAGGTTGGGTTAGGTTAGGTTATATCACGTTATAGATGTATATAAAGGTCCCGCGGAGACGTAGAGGCCAACAAGCTAGGAATGTGATCAAATATTACCGCGGAGATGTTAGGTTGGGTTAGGTTAGGTTATATTACGTTATTGATGTATATAAAGGTCCCACGGTAACGTAGAGGCCAACTCCCCAGGAATGTTGTCAAATATTACCGCCGAGATGATAGGTTGGGTTAGGTTGCGTTATATTACGTTATTGATGTTTATGAAGGTCAAACGGAGACGTAGAGGCCAACTCGCCAGGTATGTTGTCAAATATTACCGCCGAGATGTTAGGTTGGGTTTGGTTAGCTTATATTACGTTATTGATGTATATAAAGGTCCCACGGAGACGTAGAGGCCAACTCGCCAGGTATGTTTTCAAATATTACCGACGAGATGTTAGGCTGGGTTAGGTTAGGTTATATTACGTTATTGGTGTATAAAAAGATCCCACGGAGACGGAGAAACCAACTCGACAGGAATGTTGTCTAATATTACTGCCGAGATGTCAGGTTGGGTTAGGTTAGGTTATATTACGTTATTGATGTATATAAAGGTCCCACGGAGACGTAGAAGCCAACTCGCCAGAAGTGTTGTCTAATATTACAGCCGAGATGATAGGTTGGGTTAGGTTGCGTTATATTACGTTATTGATGTTTATGAAGGTCAAACGGAGACGTAGAGGCGAACTCGCCAGGAATGATGTCAAATAATACCGCCGAGATGTTAGGTTGGGTTAGGTTAGGTTAAATTACGTTATTGATGTATATGAAGGTCCCACGGAGACGTAGAGGCGAACTCGCCAGGAATGTTGTCAAATATTACCGCCGAGATGATAGGTTGGGTTAGGTTAGGTTATATTGCGTTATTGATGTTTATGAAGGTCAAACGGAGACGTAGAGGACAACTCGCCAGGAATGATGTCAAATATTACCGCCGAAATGTTAGGTTGGGTTAGGTTAGGCTATATTACGTTATTGATGTATATGAAGGTCCCACGGAGACGTAGATGCCAAATCGCCATGAATGTTTTCAAATATTACCGCCGAGATGTTAGGTTGGGTTAGCCTAGGTTATATTACGTTATTGATGTATATAAAGGTCCCACGGAGACGTAGAGGCCAACTCGCCAGGTATGTTTTCAAATATTACCGCCGAGATTGTAGGTTGGGTTAGGTTAGGTTCAATTACGTTATTGATGTATATGAAGGTCCCACGGAGACGTAGAGACCAACTCGCCAGGTATGTTGTCAAATATTACCGCCGAGATGATAGGTTGGGTTAGGTTAGGTTATATTGCGTTATTGATGTTTATGAAGGTCAAACGGAGACGTAGAGGCCAACTCGCCAGGAATGTTGCCAAATATTACCGCAGAGATGATAGGTTGGGTTAGGTTACGTTATATTACGTTATTGATGTTTATGAAGGTCAAACGGAGACGTAGAGGACAACTCGCCAGGAATGATGTCAAATATTACCGCCGAAATGTTAGGTTGGGTTAGGTTAGGCTATATTACGTTATTGATGTATATTAAGGTCCCACGCAGACGTACAGGCCAACAAGCTAGGTATGTGATCAAATATTACCGCAGAGATGTTAGGTTGGGTTAGGTTAGGTTATATTACGTTATTGATGTATATAAAGGTCCCACGGAGACGTAGAGGCCAACTCCCCAGGAATGTTGTCAAATATTACCGCCGAGATGATAGGTTGGGTTAGGTTGCGTTATATTACGTTATTGATGTTTATGAAGGTCGAACGGAGACGTAGAGGCCAATTCGGCAGGTATGTTGTCAAATATTACCGCCGAGATGTTAGGTTGGGTTTGGTTAGGTTATATTACGTTATTGATGTATATAAAGGTCCCACGGAGACGTAGAGGCCAACTCGCCAGGTATGTTTTCAAATATTACCGCGGAGATGTTAGGTTGGGTTAGGTTAGGTTATATTACGTTATTGATGTATAAAAAGATCCCACGGAGACGGAGAAACCAACTCGACAGGAATGTTGTCTAATATTACTGCCGAGAAGTTAGGTTGGGTTAGGTTAGGTTATATTACGTTATTGATGTATAAAAAGATCCCACGGAGACGGAGAAACCAACTCGACAGGAATGTTGTCTAATATTACTGCCGAGATGTTAGGTTGGGTTAGGTTAGGTTATATTACGTTATTGATGTATATAAAGGTCCCACGGAGACGTAGAGGCCAACTCGCCAGAAGTGTTGTCTAATATTACCGCCGGGATGATAGGTTGGGTTAGGTTACGTTATATTACGTTATTGATGTTTATGAAGGTCAAACGGAGACGTAGGGGACAACTCGCCAGGAATGATGTCAAATATTACCGCCGAAATGTTAGGTTGGGTTAGGTTAGGTTATATCACGTTATAGATGTATATAAAGGTCCCGCGGAGACGTAGAGGCCAACAAGCTAGGAATGTTGTCAAATATTACCGCCGAGATGTTAGGTTGGGTTTGGTTAGGTTATATTACGTTATTGATGTATATAAAGGTCCCACGGAGACGTAGAGGCCAACTCGCCAGGTATGTTTTCAAATATTACCGCCGAGATGTTAGGCTGGGTTAGGTTAGGTTATATTACGTTATTGATGTATAAAAAGATCCCACGGAGACGGAGAAACCAACTCGACAGGAATGTTGTCTAATATTACTGCCGAGAAGTTAGTTTGGGTTAGGTTAGGTTATATTACGTTATTGATGTATAAAAAGATCCCACGGAGACGGAGAAACCAACTCGACAGGAATGTTGTCTAATATTCCTGCCGAGATGTTAGGTTGGGTTAGGTTAGGTTATATTACGTTATTGATGTATATAAAGGTCCCACGGAGACGTAGAGGCCAACTCGCCAGAAGTGTTGTCTAATATTACCGCCGAGATGATAGGTTGGGTTAGGTTACGTTATATTACGTTATTGATGTTTATGAAGGTCCCGCGGAGACGTAGAGGCCAACAAGCTAGGAATGTTGTCAAATATTACCGCGGAGATGTTAGGTTGGGTTAGGTTAGGTTATATCACTTTATAGATGTATATAAAGGTCCCGCGGAGACGTAGAGGCCAACAAGCTAGGAATGATGTCAAATATTACCGCCGAAATGTTAGGTTGGGTTAGGCTAGGCTATATTACGTTATTGATGTATGTGAAGGTCCCACGGAGACGTAGATGCCAAATCGCCATGAATGTTTTCAAATATTACCGCCGAGATGTTAGGTTGGGTTAGCCCAGGTTATATTACGTTATTGATGTATATAAAGGTCCCACGGAGACGTAGAGGCCAACTCCCCAGGAATGTTGTCAAATATTACCGCCGAGATGATAGGTTGGGTTAGGTTGCGTTATATTACGTTATTGATGTTTATGAAGGTCAAACGGAGACGTAGAGGCCAATTCGCCAGGTATGTTGTCAAATATTACCGCCGAGATGTTAGGTTGGGTTTGGTTAGGTTATATTACGTTATTGATGTATATAAAGGTCCCACGGAGACGTAGAGGCCAACTCGCCAGGAATGTTTTCAAATATTACCGCCGAGATGTTAGGTTGGGTTAGGTTAGGTTATATTGCGTTATTGATGTTTATGAAGGTCAAACGGAGACGTAGAGGCCAACTCGCCAGGAATGTTGCCAAATATTACCGCAGAGATGATAGGTTGGGTTAGGTTACGTTATATTACGTTATTGATGTTTATGAATGTCAAACGGAGACGTAGAGGACAACTCGCCAGGAATGATGTCAAATATTACCGCCGAAATGTTAGGTTGGGTTAGGTTAGCCTATATTACGTTATTGATGTATATTAAGGTCCCACGCAGACGTAGAGGCCAACTCGCCAGAAATGTTTTCAAATATTACCGCCGAGATGTTATGTTGGGTTAGGTTAGGTTATATTGCGTTATTGATGTTTATGAAGGTCAAACGGAGACGTAGAGGCCAACTCGCCAGGAATGTTGCCAAATATTACCGCTCAGATGTTAGATTGGGTTAGGTTAGGTTATATTACGTTATTGATGTATATAAAGGTCCAACGGAGACGTAGAGGCCAACTCGCCAGGAATGTTGTCAAATATTACCGCAGAGATGATAGGTTTGGTTAGGTTACGTTATATTACGTTATTGATGTTTATGAAGGTCAAACGCAGACGTAGAGGCCAACTCGCCAGAAGTGTTGTCAAATATTAACTCAGAGATGATAGGTTGGTTTAGGTTACGTTATATTACTTTATTGATGTTTATGAAGGTCAAACGGAGACGTAGAGGCCAACTCGCCAGGAATGATGTCAAATAATACCGCCGAGATGTTAGGTTGGGTTATGTTAGGTTAAATTACGTTATTGATGTATATAAAGGTCCCACGGAGACGTAGAGGCGAACTCGCCAGGAATGTTGTCAAATATTACCGCCGAGATGATAGGTTGGGTTAGGTTAGGTTATATTGCGTTATTGATGTTTATGAAGGTCAAACGGAGACGTAGAGGACAACTCGCCAGGAATGATGTCAAATATTACCGCCGAAATGTTAGGTTGGGTTAGGTTAGGCTATATTACGTTATTGATGTATATTAAGGTCCCACGCAGACGTAGAGGCCAACTCGCCAGGAATGTTTTCAAATATTACCGCCGAGATGTTAGGTTGGGTTAGGTTAGGTTATATTAAGTTATTGATGTATAAAAGGATCCCACGGAGACGGAGAAGCCAACTCGCCAGGAATGTTTTCAAATATTACCGCCGAGATGTTAGGTTGGGTTAGGTTAGGTTATATTTCGTTATTGATGTATATAAATGTCCCACGGAGACGTAGAGGCCAACTCGGCAGGTATGTTTTCAAATATTACCGCCGAGATGTTAGGTTGGGTTAGGTTAGGTTATATTACGTTATTGATGTATATGAAGGTCCCACGGAGACGTAGAGACCAACTCGCCAGGTATGTTGTCAAATATTACCGCCGAGATATTAGGTTGGGTTAGGTTAGTTTATATTACGTTATTGATGTATAAAAGGATCCCACGAAGACGGAGAAACCAACTCGCCAGGAATGTTTTCAAATCATACCGCCGAGATGTTAGGTAGGGTTAGGTTAGGTTATATTTCGTTATTGATGTATATGAAGGTCCCACGGAGACGTAGAGGCCAACTCGCCAGAAGTGTTGTCAAATATTACCGCCGACATGATAGGTTGGGTTAGGTTACGTTATATTACGTTATTGATGTTTATGAAGGTCAAACGGAGACGTAGAGGCCAACTTGCCAGGAATGATGTCAAATAATACCGCCGAGATGTTAGGTTGGGTTAGGTTAGGTTAAATTACGTTATTGATGTATATGAAGGTCCCACGGAGACGTAGAGGCGAACTCGCCAGGAATGTTGTCAAATATTACCGCCGAGATGATAGGTTGGGTTAGGTTAGGTTATATTGCGTTATTGATTTTTATAAAGGCCAAACGGAGACGTAGAGGCCAACTCGCCAGGAATGTTGTCAAATATTACCGCCGAGATGATATGTTGGTTTAGGTTAGGTTATATTGCGTTATTGATGTTTATGAAGGCCAAACGGAGACGTAGAGGCCAACTCGCCAGGAATGTTGCCAAATATTACCGCAGAGATGATAGGTTGGGTTAGGTTACGTTATATTACGTTATTGATGTTTGTGAAGGTCAAACGGAGACGTAGAGGACAACTCGCCAGGAATGATGTCAAATATTACCGCCGAAATGTTAGGTTGGGTTAGGTTAGCCTATATTACGTTATTGATGTATATTAAGCTCACACGCAGACGAAGAGGCCAACTAGCCAGAAATGTTTTCAAATATTACCGCCGAGATGTTAGGTTGGGTTAGGTTAGGTTATATTACGTTATTGGTGTATATAAATGTCCCGCGGAGACGGAGAAGCCAACTCGCCAGGAATGTTGTCAAATATTACCGCCGAGATGTTAGGTTGGGTTTGGTTAGGTTATATTACGTTATTGATGTATATAAAGGTCCCACGGAGACGTAGAGGCCAACTCGCCAGGTATGTTTTCAAATATTCACGCCGAGATGTTAGGCTGGGTTAGGTTAGGTTATATTACGTTATTGATGTATAAAAAGATCCCACGGAGACGGAGAAACCAACTCGACAGGAATGTTGCCTAATATTACCGCCGAGATGTTAGGTTGGGTTAGGTTAGGTTATATTACGTTATTGATGTATATAAAGGTCCCACGGAGACGTAGAAGCCAACTCGCCAGAAGTGTTGTCAAATATTACCGCCGAGATGATAGGTTGGGTTAGGTTACGGTATATTACGTTATTGATGTTTATGAAGGTCAAACGGAGACGTAGGGGACAACTCGCCAGGAATGATGTCAAATATTACCGCCGAAATGTTAGGTTGGGTTAGGTTAGGTTATATCACGTTATAGATGTATATAAAGGTCCCGCGGAGACGTAGAGGCCAACAAGCTAGGAATGTGATCAAATATTACCGCGGAGATGTTAGGTTGGGTTAGGTTAGGTTATATTACGTTATTGATGTATATAAAGGTCCCACGGTAACGTAGAGGCCAACTCCCCAGGAATGTTGTCAAATATTACCGCCGAGATGATAGGTTGGGTTAGGTTGCGTTATATTACGTTATTGATGTTTATGAAGGTCAAACGGAGACGTAGAGGCCAACTCGCCAGGTATGTTGTCAAATATTACCGCCGAGATGTTAGGTTGGGTTTGGTTAGCTTATATTACGTTATTGATGTATATAAAGGTCCCACGGAGACGTAGAGGCCAACTCGCCAGGTATGTTTTCAAATATTACCGACGAGATGTTAGGCTGGGTTAGGTTAGGTTATATTACGTTATTGGTGTATAAAAAGATCCCACGGAGACGGAGAAACCAACTCGACAGGAATGTTGTCTAATATTACTGCCGAGATGTTAGGTTGGGTTAGGTTAGGTTATATTACGTTATTGATGTATATAAAGGTCCCACGGAGACGTAGAAGCCAACTCGCCAGAAGTGTTGTCTAATATTACAGCCGAGATGATAGGTTGGGTTAGGTTGCGTTATATTACGTTATTGATGTTTATGAAGGTCAAACGGAGACGTAGAGGCGAACTCGCCAGGAATGATGTCAAATAATACCGCCGAGATGTTAGGTTGGGTTAGGTTAGGTTAAATTACGTTATTGATGTATATGAAGGTCCCACGGAGACGTAGAGGCGAACTCGCCAGGAATGTTGTCAAATATTACCGCCGAGATGATAGGTTGGGTTAGGTTAGGTTATATTGCGTTATTGATGTTTATGAAGGTCAAACGGAGACGTAGAGGACAACTCGCCAGGAATGATGTCAAATATTACCGCCGAAATGTTAGGTTGGGTTAGGTTAGGCTATATTACGTTATTGATGTATATGAAGGTCCCACGGAGACGTAGATGCCAAATCGCCATGAATGTTTTCAAATATTACCGCCGAGATGTTAGGTTGGGTTAGCCTAGGTTATATTACGTTATTGATGTATATAAAGGTCCCACGGAGACGTAGAGGCCAACTCGCCAGGTATGTTTTCAAATATTACCGCCGAGATTGTAGGTTGGGTTAGGTTAGGTTCAATTACGTTATTGATGTATATGAAGGTCCCACGGAGACGTAGAGACCAACTCGCCAGGTATGTTGTCAAATATTACCGCCGAGATGATAGGTTGGGTTAGGTTAGGTTATATTGCGTTATTGATGTTTATGAAGGTCAAACGGAGACGTAGAGGCCAACTCGCCAGGAATGTTGCCAAATATTACCGCAGAGATGATAGGTTGGGTTAGGTTACGTTATATTACGTTATTGATGTTTATGAAGGTCAAACGGAGACGTAGAGGACAACTCGCCAGGAATGATGTCAAATATTACCGCCGAAATGTTAGGTTGGGTTAGGTTAGGCTATATTACGTTATTGATGTATATTAAGGTCCCACGCAGACGTACAGGCCAACAAGCTAGGTATGTGATCAAATATTACCGCAGAGATGTTAGGTTGGGTTAGGTTAGGTTATATTACGTTATTGATGTATATAAAGGTCCCACGGAGACGTAGAGGCCAACTCCCCAGGAATGTTGTCAAATATTACCGCCGAGATGATAGGTTGGGTTAGGTTGCGTTATATTACGTTATTGATGTTTATGAAGGTCGAACGGAGACGTAGAGGCCAATTCGGCAGGTATGTTGTCAAATATTACCGCCGAGATGTTAGGTTGGGTTTGGTTAGGTTATATTACGTTATTGATGTATATAAAGGTCCCACGGAGACGTAGAGGCCAACTCGCCAGGTATGTTTTCAAATATTACCGCGGAGATGTTAGGTTGGGTTAGGTTAGGTTATATTACGTTATTGATGTATAAAAAGATCCCACGGAGACGGAGAAACCAACTCGACAGGAATGTTGTCTAATATTACTGCCGAGAAGTTAGGTTGGGTTAGGTTAGGTTATATTACGTTATTGATGTATAAAAAGATCCCACGGAGACGGAGAAACCAACTCGACAGGAATGTTGTCTAATATTACTGCCGAGATGTTAGGTTGGGTTAGGTTAGGTTATATTACGTTATTGATGTATATAAAGGTCCCACGGAGACGTAGAGGCCAACTCGCCAGAAGTGTTGTCTAATATTACCGCCGGGATGATAGGTTGGGTTAGGTTACGTTATATTACGTTATTGATGTTTATGAAGGTCAAACGGAGACGTAGGGGACAACTCGCCAGGAATGATGTCAAATATTACCGCCGAAATGTTAGGTTGGGTTAGGTTAGGTTATATCACGTTATAGATGTATATAAAGGTCCCGCGGAGACGTAGAGGCCAACAAGCTAGGAATGTTGTCAAATATTACCGCCGAGATGTTAGGTTGGGTTTGGTTAGGTTATATTACGTTATTGATGTATATAAAGGTCCCACGGAGACGTAGAGGCCAACTCGCCAGGTATGTTTTCAAATATTACCGCCGAGATGTTAGGCTGGGTTAGGTTAGGTTATATTACGTTATTGATGTATAAAAAGATCCCACGGAGACGGAGAAACCAACTCGACAGGAATGTTGTCTAATATTACTGCCGAGAAGTTAGTTTGGGTTAGGTTAGGTTATATTACGTTATTGATGTATAAAAAGATCCCACGGAGACGGAGAAACCAACTCGACAGGAATGTTGTCTAATATTCCTGCCGAGATGTTAGGTTGGGTTAGGTTAGGTTATATTACGTTATTGATGTATATAAAGGTCCCACGGAGACGTAGAGGCCAACTCGCCAGAAGTGTTGTCTAATATTACCGCCGAGATGATAGGTTGGGTTAGGTTACGTTATATTACGTTATTGATGTTTATGAAGGTCCCGCGGAGACGTAGAGGCCAACAAGCTAGGAATGTTGTCAAATATTACCGCGGAGATGTTAGGTTGGGTTAGGTTAGGTTATATCACTTTATAGATGTATATAAAGGTCCCGCGGAGACGTAGAGGCCAACAAGCTAGGAATGATGTCAAATATTACCGCCGAAATGTTAGGTTGGGTTAGGCTAGGCTATATTACGTTATTGATGTATGTGAAGGTCCCACGGAGACGTAGATGCCAAATCGCCATGAATGTTTTCAAATATTACCGCCGAGATGTTAGGTTGGGTTAGCCCAGGTTATATTACGTTATTGATGTATATAAAGGTCCCACGGAGACGTAGAGGCCAACTCCCCAGGAATGTTGTCAAATATTACCGCCGAGATGATAGGTTGGGTTAGGTTGCGTTATATTACGTTATTGATGTTTATGAAGGTCAAACGGAGACGTAGAGGCCAATTCGCCAGGTATGTTGTCAAATATTACCGCCGAGATGTTAGGTTGGGTTTGGTTAGGTTATATTACGTTATTGATGTATATAAAGGTCCCACGGAGACGTAGAGGCCAACTCGCCAGGTATGTTTTCAAATATTACCGCGGAGATGTTAGGTTGGGTTAGGTTAGGTTATATTACGTTATTGATGTATAAAAAGATCCCACGGAGACGGAGAAACCAACCCGACAGGAATGTTGTCTAATATTACTGCCGAGAAGTTAGGTTGGGTTAGGTTAGGTTATATTACGTTATTGATGTATAAAAAGATCCCACGGAGACGGAGAAACCAACTCGACAGGAATGTTGTCTAATATTACTGCCGAGATGTTAGGTTGGGTTAGGTTAGGTTATATTACGTTATTGATGTATATAAAGGTCCCACGGAGACGTAGAGGCCAACTCGCCAGAAGTGTTGTCTAATATTACCGCCGAGATGATAGGTTGGGTTAGGTTACGTTATATTACGTTATTGATGTTTATGAAGGTCAAACGGAGACGTAGGGGACAACTCGCCAGGAATGATGTCAAATATTACCGCCGAAATGTTAGGTTGGGTTAGGTTAGGTTATATCACGTTATAGATGTATATAAAGGTCCCGCGGAGACGTAGAGGCCAATTCGCCAGGTATGTTGTCAAATATTACCGCCGAGATGTTAGGTTGGGTTTGGTTAGGTTATATTACGTTATTGATGTATATAAAGGTCCCACGGAGACGTAGAGGCCAACTCGCCAGGTATGTTTTCAAATATTACCGCGGAGATGTTAGGTTGGGTTAGGTTAGGTTATATTACGTTATTGATGTATAAAAAGATCCCACGGAGACGGAGAAACCAACCCGACAGGAATGTTGTCTAATATTACTGCCGAGAAGTTAGGTTGGGTTAGGTTAGGTTATATTACGTTATTGATGTATAAAAAGATCCCACGGAGACGGAGAAACCAACTCGACAGGAATGTTGTCTAATATTACTGCCGAGATGTTAGGTTGGGTTAGGTTAGGTTATATTACGTTATTGATGTATATAAAGGTCCCACGGAGACGTAGAGGCCAACTCGCCAGAAGTGTTGTCTAATATTACCGCCGAGATGATAGGTTGGGTTAGGTTACGTTATATTACGTTATTGATGTTTATGAAGGTCAAACGGAGACGTAGGGGACAACTCGCCAGGAATGATGTCAAATATTACCGCCGAAATGTTAGGTTGGGTTAGGTTAGGTTATATCACGTTATAGATGTATATAAAGGTCCCGCGGAGACGTAGAGGCCAACAAGCTAGGAATGTTGTCAAATATTACCGCCGAGATGTTAGGTTGGGTTTGGTTAGGTTATATTACGTTATTGATGTATATAAAGGTCCCACGGAGACGTAGAGGCCAACTCGCCAGGTATGTTTTCAAATATTACCGCCGAGATGTTAGGCTGGGTTAGGTTAGGTTATATTACGTTATTGATGTATAAAAAGATCCCACGGAGACGGAGAAACCAACTCGACAGGAATGTTGTCTAATATTACTGCCGAGAAGTTAGTTTGGGTTAGGTTAGGTTATATTACGTTATTGATGTATAAAAAGATCCCACGGAGACGGAGAAACCAACTCGACAGGAATGTTGTCTAATATTACTGCCGAGATGTTAGGTTGGGTTAGGTTAGGTTATATTACGTTATTGATGTATATAAAGGTCCCACGGAGACGTAGAGGCCAACTCGCCAGAAGTGTTGTCTAATATTACCGCCGAGATGATAGGTTGGGTTAGGTTACGTTATATTACGTTATTGATGTTTATGAAGGTCCCGCGGAGACGTAGAGGCCAACTCGCCAGGTATGTTTTCAAATATTACCGCCGAGATTGTAGGTTGGGTTATGTTAGGTTCAATTACGTTATTGATGTATATGAAGGTCCCACGGAGACGTAGAGACCAACTCGCCAGGTATGTTGTCAAATATTACCGCCGAGATGATAGGTTGGGTTAGGTTAGGTTATATTGCGTTATTGATGTTTATGAAGGTCAAACGGAGACGCAGAGGACAACTCGCCAGGGATGATGTCAAATATTACCGCCGAAATGTTAGGTTGGGTTAGGTTAGGCTATATTACGTTATTGATGTATATTAAGGTCCCACGCAGACGTAGATGCCAACTCGCCAGGAATGTTTTCAAATATTACCGCCGAGATGTTAGGTTGGGTTAAGTTAGGTTATATTACGTTATTGGTGTATATAAATGTCCCGCGGAGACGGAGAAGCCAACTCGCCAGGAATGTTGTCAAATATTACCGCCGAGATGTTAGGTTGGGTTTGGTTAGGTTATATTACGTTATTGATGTATATAAAGGTCCCACGGAGACGTAGAGGCCAACTCGCCAGGTATGTTTTCATATATTACCGCCGAGATGTTAGGCTGGGTTAGGTTAGGTTATATTACGTTATTGATGTATAAAAAGATCCCACGGAGACGGAGAAACCAACTCGACAGGAATGTTGCCTAATATTACCGCCGAGATGTTAGGTTGGGTTAGGTTAGGTTATATTACGTTATTGATGTATATAAAGGTCCCACGGAGACGTAGAGGCCAACTCGCCAGAAGTGTTGTCAAATATTACCGCCGAGATGATAGGTTGGGTTAGGTTACGTTATGTTACGTTATTGATGTTTATGAAGGTCAAACGGAGACGTAGGGGACAACTCGCCAGGAATGATGTCAAATATTACCGCCGAAATGTTAGGTTGGGTTAGGTTAGGTTATATCACGTTATAGATGTATATAAAGGTCCCGCGGAGACGTAGAGGCCAACAAGCTAGGAATGTGATCAAATATTACCGCGGAGATGTTAGGTTGGGTTAGGTTAGGTTATATTACGTTATTGATGTATAAAAAGATCCCACGGAGACGGAGAAACCAACTCGACAGGAATGTTGTCTAATATTACTGCCGAGAAGTTAGGTTGGGTTAGGTTAGGTTATATTACGTTATTGATGTATAAAAAGATCCCACGGAGACGGAGAAACCAACTCGACAGGAATGTTGTCTAATATTACTGCCGAGATGTTAGGTTGGGTTAGGTTAGGTTATATTACGTTATTGATGTATATAAAGGTCCCACGGAAACGTAGAGGCCAACTCGCCAGAAGTGTTGTCTAATATTACCGCCGAGATGATAGGTTGGGTTAGGTTACGTTATATTACGTTATTGATGTTTATGAAGGTCCCGCGGAGACGTAGAGGCCAACAAGCTAGGAATGTTGTCAAATATTACCGCGGAGATGTTAGGTTGGGTTAGGTTAGGTTATATCACGTTATAGATGTATATAAAGGTCCCGCGGAGACGTAGAGGCCAACAAGCTAGGAATGATGTCAAATATGACCGCCGAAATGTTAGGTTGGGTTAGGCTAGGCTATATTACGTTATTGATGTATATGAAGCAGCCACGGAGACGTAGATGCCAAATCGCCATGAATGTTTTCAAATATTACCGCCGAGATGTTAGGTTGGGTTAGCCTAGGTTATATTACGTTATTGATGTATATAAAGGTCCCACGGAGACGTAGAGGCCAACTCGCCAGGTATGTTTTCAAATATTACCGCCGAGATTGTATGTTGGGTTAGGTTAGGTTCAATTACGTTATTAATGTATATGAAGGTCCCACGGAGACGTAGAGACCAACTCGCCAGGTATGTTGTCAAATATTACCGCCGAGATGATAGGTTGGGTTAGGTTAGGTTATATTGCGTTATTGATGTTTATGAAGGTCAAACGGAGACGTAGAGGCCAACTCGCCAGGAATGTTGCCAAATATTACCGCAGAGATGATAGGTTGGGTTAGGTTACGTTATATTACGTTATTGATGTTTATGAAGGTCAAACGGAGACGTAGAGGACAACTCGCCAGGAATGATGTTAAATATTACCGCCGAAATGTTAGGTTGGGTTAGGTTAGGCTATATTACGTTATTGATGTATATCAAGGTCCCACGCAGACGTAGAGGCCAACTCGCCAGGAATGTTTTCAAATATTACCGCCGAGATGTTAGGTTGGGTTAGGTTAGGTTATATTACGTTATTGGTGTATATAAATGTCCCGCGGAGACGGAGAAGCCAACTCGCCAGGAATGTTGTCAAATATTACCGCCGACATGTTAGGTTGGGTTTGGTTAGGTTATATTACGTTATTGATGTATATAAAGGTCCCACGGAGACGTAGAAGGCAACTCGCCAGGTATGTTTTCAAATATTACCGCCGAGATGTTAGGTTGGGTTAGGTTAGGTTATATTACGTTATTGATGTATATAAAGGTCCCACGGAGACATAGAGGCCAACTCGCCAGGTATGTTTTCAAATATTACCGCCGAGATTGTAGGTTGGGTTATGTTAGGTTCAATTACGTTATTGATGTATATGAAGGTCCCACGGAGACGTAGGGACCAATTCGCCAGGTAAGTTGTCAAATATTACCGCCGAGATGATAGGTTGGGTTAGGTTAGGTTATATTACGTTATTGATGTATATAAAGGTCCCACGGAGACGTAGAGGACAACTCGCCAGGAATGATGTCAAATATTACCGCCGAAATGTTAGGTTGGGTTAGGTTAGGCTATATTGCGTTATTGATGTATATCAAGGTCCCACGCAGACGTAGAGGCCAACTCGCCAGGAATGTTTTCAAATATTACCGCCGAGATGTTAGGTTGGGTTAGGTTAGGTTATATTACGTTATTGGTGTATATAAATGTCCCGCGGAGACGGAGAAGCCAACTCGCCAGGAATGTTGTCAAATATTACCGCCGAGATGTTAGGTTGGGTTTGGTTAGGTTATATTACGTTATTGATGTATATAAAGGTCCCACGGAGACGTACAGGGCAACTCGCCAGGTATGTTTTCAAATATTACCGCCGAGATGTTAGGTTGGGTTAGGTTAGGTTATATTACGTTATTGATGTATATAAAGGTCCCACGGAGACATAGAGGCCAACTCGCCAGGTATGTTTTCAAATATTACCGCCGAGATTGTAGGTTGGGTTATGTTAGGTTCAATTACGTTATTGATGTATATGAAGGTCCCACGGAGACGTAGGGATCAACTCGCCAGGTATGTTGTCAAATATTACCGCCGAGATGATAGGTTGGGTTAGGTTAGGTTATATTACGTTATTGATGTATATAAAGGTCCCACGGAGACGTAGAGGCCAACTCGCCAGAAATGATGTCAAATATTACCGCCGAAATGTTAGGTTGGGTTAGGTTAGGCTATATTACGTTATTGATGTTTATGAAGGTCAAACGGAGACGTAGAGGACAACTCGCCAGGAATGATGTCAAATATTACCGCCGAAATGTTAGGTAGGGTTAGGTTAGGCTATATTACGTTATTGATGTATATGAAGGTCCCACGGAGACGTAGATGCCAAATCGCCATGAATGTTTTCAAATATTACCGCCGAGATGTTAGGTTGGGTTAGGTTAGGTTCAATTACGTTATTGATGTATATGAAGGTCCCACGGAGACGTAGAGACCAACTCGCCAGGTATGTTGTCAAATATTACGGCCGAGATGATAGGTTGGGATAGGTTAGGTATTATTACGTTATTGATGTATATAAAGGTCCCACGGAGACGTAGAGGCCAACTCGCCAGGTATGTTTTCAAATATTACCGCCGAAATGTTAGGTTGGGTTAGGTTAGGTTATATCACGTTATAGATGTATATAAAGGTCCCGCGGAGACGTAGAGGCCAACAAGCTAGGAATGTGATCAAATATTACCGCGGAGATGTTAGGTTGGGTTAGGTTAGGTTATATTACGTTATTGATGTATATAAAGGTCCCACGGAGACGTAGAGGCCAACTCGCCAGGAATGTTGTCAAATATTACCGCCGAGATGATAGGTTGGGTTAGGTTACGTTATATTACGTTATTGATGTTTATGAAGGTCAAACGGAGACGTAGAGGACAACCCGCCAGGTATGTTGTCAAATATTACCACCGAAATGTTAGGTTGGCTTAGGTTAGGTTATATTACGTTATTGATGTATATAAATGTCCCACGGAGACGTAGAGGCCAACTCGCCAGGTATGTTTTCAAATATTACCGCCGAAATGTTAGGTTGGGTTAGGTTAGGTTATATTACGTTATTGATGTATATAAAGGACCCACGGAGACGTAGAGGCCAACTCGCTAGGTATGTTTTCAAATATTACCGCCGAGATGTTAGGCTGGGTTAGGTTAGGTTATATTACGTTATTGATGTATAAAAAGATCCCACGGAGACGGAGAAACCAACTCGACAGGAATGTTGTCTAATATTACTGCCGAGATGTTAGGTTGGGTTAGGTTAGGTTATATTACGTTATTGATGTATAAAAAGATCCCACGGAGACGGAGAAGCCAACTCGCCAGGAATGTTGTCTAATATTACTGCCGAGATATTAGGTTGGGTTAGGTTAGGTTATATTACGTTATTGGTGTATATAAATGTCCCGCGGAGACGGAGAAGCCAACTCGCCAGGAATGTTGTCAAATATTACCGCCGAGATGTTAGGTTGGGTTAGGTTAGGTTATATCACGTTATAGATGTATATAAAGGTCCCACGGAGACGTAGAGGGCAACTCGCCAGGTATGTTGTCAAATATTACCACCGAGATGTTAGGTTGGGTTAGGTTAGGTTATATTACGTTATTGATGTATATAAAGGTCCCACGGAGACGTAGAGGCCAACTCGCCAGGAATGTTTTCAAATATTACCGCCGAAATGTTAGGTTGGGTTAGGTTAGGTTATATTACGTTATTGATGTATATAAAGGACCCACGGAGACGTAGAGGGCAACTCGCCAGGTATGTTTTCAAATATTACCGCCGAGATGTTAGGTTGGGTTAGGTTAGGTTATATTACGTTATTGATGTATATAAAGGTCCCACGGAGACATAGAGGCCAACTCGCCAGGTATGTTTTCAAATATTACCGCCGAGATTGTAGGTTGGGTTATGTTAGGTTCAATTACGTTATTGATGTATATGAAGGTCCCACGGAGACGTAGGGACCAACTCGCCAGGTATGTTGTCAAATATTACCGCCGAGATGATAGGTTGGGTTAGGTTAGGTTATATTACGTTATTGATGTATATAAAGGTCCCACGGAGACGTAGAGGCCAACTCGCCAGGAATGTTGTCAAATATTA
Source organism: Xylocopa violacea (assembly GCA_963969225.1). Classification (NCBI taxonomy): domain Eukaryota; kingdom Metazoa; phylum Arthropoda; class Insecta; order Hymenoptera; family Apidae; genus Xylocopa; species Xylocopa violacea. The sequence continues at coordinate 3,586,551 of CAXAJV010000548.1, read as the reverse complement.
CCGCCGAGATGATAGGTTGGGTTAGGTTACGTTATATTACGTTATTGATGTTTATGAAGGTCAAACGGAGACGTAGAGGACAACTCGCCAGGTATGTTGTCAAATATTACCGCCGAAATGTTAGGTTGGCTTAGGTTAGGTTATATTACGTTATTGATGTATATAAATGTCCCACGGAGACGTAGAGGCCAACTCGCCAGGTATGTTTTCAAATATTACCGCCGAAATGTTAGGTTGGGTTAGGTTAGGTTATATTACGTTATTGATGTATATAAAGGTCCCACGGAGACGTAGAGGCCAACTCGCTAGGTATGTTTTCAAATATTACCGCCGAGATGTTAGGCTGGGTTAGGTTAGGTTATATTACGTTATTGATGTATAAAAAGATCCCACGGAGACGGAGAAACCAACTCGACAGGAGTGTTGTCTAATATTACTGCCGAGATGTTAGGTTGGGTTAGGTTAGGTTATATTACGTTATTGATGTATAAAAAGATCCCACGGAGACGGAGAAGCCAACTCGCCAGGAGTGTTGTCTAATATTACTGCCGAGATGTTAGGTTGGGTTAGGTTAGGTTATATTACGTTATTGATGTATATAAAGGTCCCACGGAGACGTAGAGGCCAACTCGCCAGGTATGTTTTCAAATATTACCGCCGAGATGTTAGGCTGGGTTAGGTTAGGTTATATTACGTTATTGATGAATAAAAAGATCCCAGGGAGACGGAGAAACCAACTCGACAGGAATGTTGCCTAATATTACCGCCGAGATGTTAGGTTGGGTTAGGTTAGGTTATATTACGTTATTGATGCATATAAAGGTCCCACGGAGACGTAGAGGACAACTCGCCAGGAATGATGTCAAATATTACCGCCGAAATGTTAGGTAGGGTTAGGTTAGGCTATATTACGTTATTGATGTATATGAAGGTCCCACGGAGACGTAGAGACCAACTCGCCAGGTATGTTGTCAAATATTACCGCCGAGATGATTGGTTGGGTTAGGTTAGGTTATATTGCGTTATTGATGTTTATGAAGATCCCACGGAGACGTAGAGGCCAACTCGCCAGGTATGTTTTCAAATATTACCGCCGAGATTGTAGGTTGGGTTAGGTTAGGTTCAATTACGTTATTGATGTATATGAAGGTCCCACGGAGACGTAGAGACCAACTCGCCAGGTATGTTGTCAAATATTACCGCCGACATGATAGGTTGGGTTAGGTTAGGTTATATTGCGTTATTGATGTTTATGAAGGTCAAACGGATACGTAGAGGCCAACTCGCCAGGAATGTTGCCAAATATTACCGCTGAGATGTTAGATTGTGTTAGGTTAGGTTATATTACGTTATTGATGTATATAAAGGTCCAACGGAGACGTAGAGGCCAACTCGCCAGGAATGTTGTCAAATATTACCGCAGAGATGATAGGTTGGGTTAGGTTGCGTTATATTACGTTATTGATGTTTATGAAGGTCAAACGTAGACGTAGAGGCCAACTCGCCAGGTATGTTGTCAAATATTACCGCCGAAATGTTACGTTGGATTAGGTTAGGTTATATTACGTTATTGATGTATATAAACGTCCCACGGAGACGTAGAGGCCAACTCGCCAGGTATGTTTTCAAATATTACCGCCGAGATTGTAGGTTGGGTTAGGTTAGGTTCAATTACGTTATTGGTGTATATGAAGGTCCCACGGAGACGTAGAGACCAACTCGCCAGGTATGTTGTCAAATATTACCGCCGAGATGATTGGTTGGGTTAGGTTAGGTTATATTGCGTTATTGATGTTTATGAAGGTCAAACGGAGACGTAGAGGCCAACAAGCTAGGGATGTGATCAAATATTACCGCGGAGATGTTAGGTTGGGTTAGGTTAGGTTATATTACGTTATTGATGTATATAAAGGTCCCACGGAGACGTAGAGGCCAACTCGCCAGGTATGTTTTCAAATATTACCGCCGAGATTGTAGGTTGGGTTAGGTTAGGTTCAATTACGTTATAGATGTATATGAAGGTCCCACGGAGACGTGGAGACCAACTCGCCAGGTATGTTGTCAAATATTACCGCCGACATGATAGGTTGGGTTAGGTTAGGTAATATTGCGTTATTGATGTTTATGAAGGTCAAACGGATACGTAGAGGCCCACTCGCCAGGAATGTTGCCAAATATTACCGCTGAGATGTTAGATTGGGTTAGGTTAGGTTATATTACGTTATTGATGTATATAAAGGTCCAACGGAGACGTAGAGGCCAACTCGCCAGGAATGTTGTCAAATATTACCGCAGAGATGATAGGTTGGGTTAGGTTGCGTTATATTACGTTATTGATGTTTATGAAGGTCAAACGTAGACGTAGAGGCCAACTCGCCAGGTATGTTGTCAAATATTACCGCCGAAATGTTACGTTGGATTAGGTTAGGTTATATTACTTTATTGATGTATATAAAGGTCCCACGGAGACGTAGAGGCCAACTCGCCAGGTATGTTGTCAAATATTACCGCCGAGATGATAGGTTGGGTTAGGTTAGGTTATATTGCGTTATTGATGTTTATGAAGATGAAACGGAGACGTAGAGGCCAACTCGCCAGGAATGTTGCCAAATATTACCGCTGAGATGTTAGATTGGGTTAGGTTAGGTTATATTACGTTATTGATGTATATAAAGGTCCAACGGAGACGTAGAGGCCAACTCGCCAGGAATGTTGTCAAATATTACCGCCGAAATGTTAGGTTGGGTTAGGTTAGGTTATATCGCGTTATAGATGTATATAAAAGTCCCGCGGAGACGTAGAGGCCAACAAGCTAGGGATGTGATCAAATATTACCGCGGAGATGTTAGTTTGGGTTAGGTTAGGTTATATTACGTTATTGATGTATATAAAGGTCCCACGGAGACGTAGAGGCCAACTCGCCAGGAATGTTGTCAAATATTACCGCCGAGATGATAGGTTGGGTTAGGTTGCGTTATGTTACGTTATTGATGTTTATGAAAGTCAAACGTAGACGTAGAGGCCAACTCGCCAGGTATGTTGTCAAATATTACCGCCGAAATGTTACGTTGGATTAGGTTAGGTTATATTACGTTATTGATGTATATAAATGTCCCACGGAGACGTAGAGGCCAACTCGCCAGGTATGTTTTCAAATATTACCGCCGAGATGTTAGGTTGGGTTAGGTTAGGTTATATTACGTTATTGATGTATATAAAGGTCCCACGGACACGTAGAGGCCAACTCGCCAGGAATGTTTTCAAATATTACCGCCGAGATGTTAGGCTGGGTTAGGTTAGGTTATATTACGTTATTGATGAATAAAAAGATCCCAGGGAGACGGAGAAACCAACTCGACAGGAATGTTGCCTAATATTACCGCCGAGATGTTAGGTTGGGTTAGGTTAGGTTATATTACGTTATTGATGCATATAGAGGTCCCACGGAGACGTAGAGGACAACTCGCCAGGAATGATGTCAAATATTACCGCCGAAATGTTAGGTTGGGTTAGGTTAGACTATATTACGTTATTGATGTATATCAAGGTCCCACGCAGACGTAGAGGCCAACTCGCGAGGAATGTTTTCAAATATTACCGCCGAGATGTTAGGTTGGGTTAGGTTGGGTTATATTACGTTATTGGTGTATATAAATGTCCCGCGGAGACGGAGAAGCCAACTCGCCAGGAATGTTGTCAAATATTACCGCCGAGATGTTAGGTTGGGTTTGGTTAGGTTATATTACGTTATTGATGTATATAAAGGTCCCACGGAGACGTAGAGGGCAACTCGCCAGGTATGTTTTCAAATATTACCGCCGAGATGTTAGGTTGGGTTAGGTTAGGTTATATTACGTTATTGATGTATATAAAGGTCCCACGGAGACGTAGAGGCCAACTCGCCAGGTATGTTGTCAAATATTACCGCCGAGATGATTGGTTGGGTTAGGTTAGGTTATATTGCGTTATTGATGTTTATGAAGATCCCACGGAGACGTAGAGGCCAACTCGCCAGGTATGTTTTCAAATATTACCGCCGAGATTGTAGGTTGGGTTAGGTTAGGTTCAATTACGTTATTGATGTATATGAAGGTCCCACGGAGACGTAGAGACCAACTCGCCAGGTATGTTGTCAAATATTACCGCCGACATGATAGGTTGGGTTAAGTTAGGTTATATTGCGTTATTGATGTTTATGAAGGTCAAACGGATACGTAGAGGCCAACTCGCCAGGAATGTTGCCAAATATTACCGCTGAGATGTTAGATTGGGTTAGGTTAGGTTATATTACGTTATTGATGTATATAAAGGTCCAACGGAGACGTAGAGGCCAACTCGCCAGGAATGTTGTCAAATATTACCGCAGAGATGATAGGTTGGGTTAGGTTGCGTTATATTACGTTATTGATGTTTATGAAGGTCAAACGTAGACGTAGAGGCCAACTCGCCAGGTATGTTGTCAAATATTACCGCCGAAATGTTACGTTGGATTAGGTTAGGTTATATTACGTTATTGATGTATATAAAGGTCCCACGGAGACGTAGAGGCCAACTCGCCAGGTATGTTTTCAAATATTACCGCCGAGATTGTAGGTTGGGTTAGGTTAGGTTCAATTACGTTATTGATGTATATGAAGGTCCCACGGAGACGTAGAGACCAACTCGCCAGGTATGTTGTCAAATATTACCGCCGAGATGATAGGTTGGGTTAGGTTAGGTTATATTGCGTTATTGATGTATATAAATGTCCCACGGAGACGTAGAGGCCAACTCGCCAGGTATGTCTTCAAATATCACCGCCGAGATGTTAGGTTGGGTTAGGTTAGGTTATATTAAGTTATTGATGTATATAAAGGTCCCACGGAGACGTAGAGGCCAACTCGCCAGGAATGATGTCAAATATTACCGCCGAAATGTTAGGTTGGGTTAGGTTAGGCTACATTACGTTATTGATGTATATGAAGGTCCCACGGAGACGTAGATGCCAAATCGCCATGAATGTTTTCAAATATTACCGCCGAGATGTTAGGTTGGGTTAGCCTAGGTTATATTACGTTATTGATGTATATAAATGTCCCACGGAGACATAGAGGCCAACTCGCCAGGTATGTTTTCAAATATCACCGCCGAGATGTTAGGTTGGGTTAGGTTAGGTTATATTACGTTATTGATGTATATAAAGGTCCCACGGAGACGTAGAGGCCAACTCGCCAGAAATGATGTCATATATTACCGCCGAAATGTTAGGTTGGGTTAGGTTAGGCTATATTACGTTATTGATGTATATGAAGGTCCCACGGAGACGTAGGGCACAACTCGCCAGGAATGATGTCAAATATTACCGCCGAAATGTTAGGTTCGGTTAGGTTAGGTTATATCACGTTATAGATGTATATAAAGGTCCCGCGGAGACGTAGAGGCCAACAAGCTAGGAATGTGATCAAATATTACCGCGGAGATGTTAGTTTGGGTTAGGTTAGGTTATATTACGTTATTGGTGTATATAAAGGTCCCACGGAGACGTAGAGGCCAACTCGCCAGGAATGTTGTCAAATATTACCGCCGAGATGATAGGTTGGGTTAGGTTGCGTTATATTACGTTATTGATGTTTATGAAGGTCAAACGGAGACGTAGAGGCCAACTCGCCAGGTATGTTGTCAAATATTACCGCCGAAATGTTAGGTTGGATTAGGTTAGGTTATGTTACGTTATTGATGTATATAAATGTCCCACGGAGACGTAGAGGTCAACTCGCCAGGTATGTTTTCAAATATCACCGCCGAGATGTTAGGTTGGGTTAGGTTAGGTTATATTACGTTATTGATGTATATAAATGTCCCACGGAGACGTAGAGGCCAACTCGCCAGGTATGTTTTCAAATATCACCGCCGAGATGTTAGGTTGGGTTAGGTTAGGTTATATTAAGTTATTGATGTATATAAAGGTCCCACGGAAACGTAGAGGCCAACTCGCAAGGAATGATGTCAAATATTACCGCCGAAATGTTAGGTTGGGTTAGGTTAGGCTACATTACGTTATTGATGTATATGAAGGTCCCACGGAGACGTAGATGCCAAATCGCCATGAATGTTGTCAAATATTACCGCCGAGATGATAGGTTGGGTTAGGTTAGGTTATATTGCGTTATTGATGTTTATGAAGGTCAAACGGAGACGTAGAGGACAACTCGCCAGGAATGATGTCTAATATTACCGCCGAAATGTTAGGTTGGGTTAGGTTAGGCTATATTACGTTATTGATGTATATGAAGGTCCCACGGAGACGTAGATGCCAAATCGCCATGAATGTTTTCAAATATTACCGCCGAGATGTTAGGTTGGGTTAGCCTAGGTTATATTACGTTATTGATGTATATAAAGGTCCCACGGAGACGTAGAGGCCAACTCGCCAGTAATGTTTTCAAATATTACCGCCGAGATTGTAGGTTGGGTTAGGTTAGGTTCAATTACGTTATTGATGTATATGAAGGTCCCACGGAGACGTAGAGACCAACTCGCCAGGTATGTTGTCAAATATTACCGCCGAGATGATAGGTTGGGTTAGGTTAGGTTATATTGCGTTATTGATGTTTATGAAGGTCAAACGGAGACGTAGAGGCCAACTCGCCAGGAATGTTGCCAAATATTACCGCTGAGATGTTAGATTGGGTTAGGTTAGGTTATATTACGTTATTGATGTATATAAAGGTCCAACGGAGACGTAGAGGCCAACTCGCCAGGAATGTTGTCAAATATTACCGCAGAGATGATAGGTTGGGTTAGGTTACGTTATATTACGTTATTGATGTTTATGAAGGTCAAACGGAGACGTAGAGGACAACTCGCCAGGAATGATGTCAAATATTACCGCCGAAATGTTAGGTTGGGTTAGGTTAGGTTATATCACGTTATAGATGTATATAAAGGTCCCGCGGAGACGTAGAGGCCAACAAGCTAGGAATGTGATCAAATATTACCGCGGAGATGTTAGGTTGAGGTAGGTTAGGTTATATTACGTTATTGATGTATATAAAGGTCCCACGGAGACGTAGAGGCCAACTCGCCAGGAATGTTGTCAAATATTACCGCCGAGATGATAGGTTGGGTTAGGTTGCGTTATATTACGTTATTGATGTTTATGAAGGTCAAACGGAGACGTAGAGGCCAACTCGCCAGGTATGTTGTCAAATATTACCGCCGAAATGTTAGGTTGGGTTAGGTTAGGCTACATTACGTTATTGATGTATATGAAGGTCCCACGGAGACGTAGATGCCTAATCGCCATGAATGTTTTCAAATATTACCGCCGAGATGTTAGGTTGGGTTAGCCTAGGTTATATTACGTTATTGATGTATATAAAGGTCCCACGGAGACGTAGAGGCCAACTCGCCAGGTATGTTTTCAAATATTACCGCCGAGATGTTAGGTTGGGTTAGGTTAGGTTATATTACGTTATTGATGTATATAAAGGTCCCACGGACACGTAGAGGCCAACTCGCCAGGAATGATGTCAAATATTACCGCCGAAATGTTAGGTTGGGTTAGGTTAGGCTACATTACGTTATTGATGTATATGAAGGTCCCACGGAGACGTAGATGCCAAATCGCCATGAATGTTTTCAAATATTACCGCCGAGATGTTATGTTGGGTTAGCCTAGGTTATATTACGTTATTGATGTATATAAAGGTCCCACGGAGACGTAGAGGCCAACTCGCCAGGTATGTTTTCAAATATTACCGCCGAGATTGTAGGTTGGGTTAGGTTAGGTTCAATTACGTTATTGATGTATATGAAGGTCCCACGGAGACGTAGAGACCAACTCGCCAGGTATGTTGTCAAATATTACCGCCGACATGATAGGTTGGGTTAAGTTAGGTTATATTGCGTTACTGATGTTTATGAAGGTCAAACGGATACGTAGAGGCCAACTCGCCAGGAATGTTGCCAAATATTACCGCTGAGATGTTAGATTGGGTTAGGTTAGGTTATATTACGTTATTGATGTATATAAAGGTCCAACGGAGACGTAGAGGCCAACTCGCCAGGAATGTTGTCAAATATTACCGCAGAGATGATAGGTTGGGTTAGGTTGCGTTATATTACGTTATTGATGTTTATGAAGGTCAAACGTAGACGTAGAGGCCAACTCGCCAGGTATGTTGTCAAATATTACCGCCGAAATGTTACGTTGGATTAGGTTAGGTTATATTACGTTATTGATGTATATAAAGGTCCCACGGAGACGTAGAGGCCAACTCGCCAGGTATGTTTTCAAATATTACCGCCGAGATTGTAGGTTGGGTTAGGTTAGGTTCAATTACGTTATTGATGTATATGAAGGTCCCACGGAGACGTAGAGACCAACTCGCCAGGTATGTTGTCAAATATTACCGCCGAGATGATAGGTTGGGTTAGGTTAGGTTATATTGCGTTATTGATGTTTATGAAGGTCAAACGGAGACGTAGATGCCAACTCGCCAGGAATGTTGCCAAATATTACCGCTGAGATGTTAGATTGGGTTAGGTTAGGTTATATTACGTTATTGATGTATATAAAGGTCCCACGGAGACGTAGAGGCCAACTCGCCAGGAATGATGTCAAATATTACCGCCGAAATGTTAGGTTGGGTTAGGTTAGGCTACATTACGTTATTGATGTATATGAAGGTCCCACGGAGACGTAGATGCCAAATCGCCATGAATGTTTTCAAATATTACCGCCGAGATGTTAGGTTGGGTTAGCCTAGGTTATATTACGTTATTGATGTATATAAATGTCCCACGGAGACATAGAGGCCAACTCGCCAGGTATGTTTTCAAATATCACCGCCGAGATGTTAGGTTGGGTTAGGTTAGGTTATATTACGTTATTGATGTATATAAAGGTCTCACGGAGACGTAGAGGCCAACTCGCCAGAAATGATGTCATATATTACCGCCGAAATGTTAGGTTGGGTTAGGTTAGGCTATATTACGTTATTGATGTATATGAAGGTCCCACGGAGACGTAGGGCACAACTCGCCAGGAATGATGTCAAATATTACCGCCGAAATGTTAGGTTCGGTTAGGTTAGGTTATATCACGTTATAGATGTATATAAAGGTCCCGCGGAGACGTAGAGGCCAACAAGCTAGGAATGTGATCAAATATTACCGCGGAGATGTTAGTTTGGGTTAGGTTAGGTTATATTACGTTATTGATGTATATAAAGGTCCCACGGAGACGTAGAGGCCAACTCGCCAGGAATGTTGTCAAATATTACCGCCGAGATGATAGGTTGGGTTAGGTTGCGTTATATTACGTTATTGATGTTTATGAAGGTCAAACGGAGACGTAGAGGCCAACTCGCCAGGTATGTTGTCAAATATTACCGCCGAAATGTTAGGTTGGATTAGGTTAGGTTATGTTACGTTATTGATGTATATAAATGTCCCACGGAGACGTAGAGGTCAACTCGCCAGGTATGTTTTCAAATATCACCGCCGAGATGTTAGGTTGGGTTAGGTTAGGTTATATTACGTTATTGATGTATATAAATGTCCCACGGAGACGTAGAGGCCAACTCGCCAGGTATGTTTTCAAATATCACCGCCGAGATGTTAGGTTGGGTTAGGTTAGGTTATATTAAGTTATTGATGTATATAAAGGTCCCACGGAAACGTAGAGGCCAACTCGCAAGGAATGATGTCAAATATTACCGCCGAAATGTTAGGTTGGGTTAGGTTAGGCTACATTACGTTATTGATGTATATGAAGGTCCCACGGAGACGTAGATGCCAAATCGCCATGAATGTTGTCAAATATTACCGCCGAGATGATAGGTTGGGTTAGGTTAGGTTATATTGCGTTATTGATGTTTATGAAGGTCAAACGGAGACGTAGAGGACAACTCGCCAGGAATGATGTCTAATATTACCGCCGAAATGTTAGGTTGGGTTAGGTTAGGCTATATTACGTTATTGATGTATATGAAGGTCCCACGGAGACGTAGATGCCAAATCGCCATGAATGTTTTCAAATATTACCGCCGAGATGTTAGGTTGGGTTAGCCTAGGTTATATTACGTTATTGATGTATATAAAGGTCCCACGGAGACGTAGAGGCCAACTCGCCAGTAATGTTTTCAAATATTACCGCCGAGATTGTAGGTTGGGTTAGGTTAGGTTCAATTACGTTATTGATGTATATGAAGGTCCCACGGAGACGTAGAGACCAACTCGCCAGGTATGTTGTCAAATATTACCGCCGAGATGATAGGTTGGGTTAGGTTAGGTTATATTGCGTTATTGATGTTTATGAAGGTCAAACGGAGACGTAGAGGCCAACTCGCCAGGAATGTTGCCAAATATTACCGCTGAGATGTTAGATTGGGTTAGGTTAGGTTATATTACGTTATTGATGTATATAAAGGTCCAACGGAGACGTAGAGGCCAACTCGCCAGGAATGTTGTCAAATATTACCGCAGAGATGATAGGTTGGGTTAGGTTACGTTATATTACGTTATTGATGTTTATGAAGGTCAAACGGAGACGTAGAGGACAACTCGCCAGGAATGATGTCAAATATTACCGCCGAAATGTTAGGTTGGGTTAGGTTAGGTTATATCACGTTATAGATGTATATAAAGGTCCCGCGGAGACGTAGAGGCCAACAAGCTAGGAATGTGATCAAATATTACCGCGGAGATGTTAGGTTGAGGTAGGTTAGGTTATAATACGTTATTGATGTATATAAAGGTCCCACGGAGACGTAGAGGCCAACTCGCCAGGAATGTTGTCAAATATTACCGCCGAGATGATAGGTTGGGTTAGGTTGCGTTATATTACGTTATTGATGTTTATGAAGGTCAAACGGAGACGTAGAGGCCAACTCGCCAGGTATGTTGTCAAATATTACCGCCGAAATGTTAGGTTGGGTTAGGTTAGGCTACATTACGTTATTGATGTATATGAAGGTCCCACGGAGACGTAGATGCCTAATCGCCATGAATGTTTTCAAATATTACCGCCGAGATGTTAGGTTGGGTTAGCCTAGGTTATATTACGTTATTGATGTATATAAAGGTCCCACGGAGACGTAGAGGCCAACTCGCCAGGTATGTTTTCAAATATTACCGCCGAGATGTTAGGTTGGGTTAGGTTAGGTTATATTACGTTATTGATGTATATAAAGGTCCCACGGACACGTAGAGGCCAACTCGCCAGGAATGATGTCAAATATTACCGCCGAAATGTTAGGTTGGGTTAGGTTAGGCTACATTACGTTATTGATGTATATGAAGGTCCCACGGAGACGTAGATGCCAAATCGCCATGAATGTTTTCAAATATTACCGCCGAGATGTTATGTTGGGTTAGCCTAGGTTATATTACGTTATTGATGTATATAAAGGTCCCACGGAGACGTAGAGGCCAACTCGCCAGGTATGTTTTCAAATATTACCGCCGAGATTGTAGGTTGGGTTAGGTTAGGTTCAATTACGTTATTGATGTATATGAAGGTCCCGCGGAGACGTAGAGGCCAACTCGCCAGAAGTGTTGTCAAATATTACCGCCGAGATGATAGGTTGGGTTAGGTTACGTTATATTACGTTATTGATGTATATAAAGGTCCCACGGAGACGTAGAGGCCAACTCGCCAGGAATGATGTCAAATATTACCGCCGAAATGTTAGGTTGGGTTATGTTAGGCTACATTACGTTATTGATGTATATGAAGGTCCCACGGAGACGTAGATGCCAACTCGCCAGGTATGTTTTCAAATATTACCGCCGAGATGTTAGGTTGGGTTAGGTTAGGTTATATTACGTTATTGATGTATAAAAGGATCCCACGGAGACGGAGAAGCCAACTCGCCAGGAATGTTTTCAAATATTACCGCCGAGATGTTAGGTTGGGTTAGGTTAGGTTATATTCCGTTATTGATGTATATGAAGGTCCCACGGTGACGTAGAGGCCAACTCGCCAGGTATGTTGTCAAATATTACCGCCGAGATGTTAGGTTGGGTAAGGTTAGGTTACATTACGTTATTGATGTATATAAATGTCCCACGGAGACGTAGAGGCCAACTCGCCAGGTATGTTTTCAAATATTACCGCCGAGATGTTAGGTTGGGTTAGGTTAGGTTATATTACGTTATTGATGTATATAAAGGTCCCACGGACACGTAGAGGCCAACTCGCCAGGAATGATGTCAAATATTACCGCCGAAATGTTAGGTTGGGTTAGGTTAGGCTACATTACGTTATTGATGTATATGAAGGTCCCACGGAGACGTAGATGCCAAATCGCCATGAATGTTTTCAAATATTACCGCCGAGATGTTAGGCTGGGTTAGGTTAGGTTATATTACGTTATTGATGTATAAAAAGATCCCACGGATACGGAGAAACCAACTCGACAGGAATGTTGCCTAATATTACCGCCGAGATGTTAGGTTGGGTTAGGTTAGGTTATATTACGTTATTGATGTATATGAAGGTCCCACGGAGACGTAGAGGCCAACTCGCCAGAAGTGTTGTCAAATATTACCGCCGAGATGATAGGTTGGGTTAGGTTACGTTATGTTACGTTATTGATGTTTATGAAGGTCAAACGGAGACGTAGGGGACAACTCGCCAGGAATGATGTCAAATATTACCGCCGAAATGTTAGGTTGGATTAGGTTAGGTTATATCACGTTATAGATGTATATAAAGGTCCCGCGGAGACGTAGAGGCCAACAAGCTAGGAATGTGATCAAATATTACCGCGGAGATGTTAGGTTGAGGTAGGTTAGGTTATATTACGTTATTGATGTATATAAAGGTCCCACGGAGACGTAGAGGCCAACTCGCCAGGAATGTTGTCAAATATTACCGCCGAGATGATAGGTTGGGTTAGGTTGCGTTATATTACGTTATTGATGTTTACGAAGGTCAAACGGAGACGTAGAGGCCAACTCGCCAGGTCTGTTGTCAAATATTACCGCCGAAATGTTAGGTTGGATTAGGTTAGGTTATATTACGTTATTGATGTATATAAAGGTCCTACGGAGACGTAGAGGCCAACTCGCAAGGAATGATGTCAAATATTACCGCCGAAATGTTAGGTTGGGTTATGTTAGGCTACATTACGTTATTGATGTATATGAAGGTCCCACGGAGACGTAGATGCCAAATCGCCATGAATGTTTTCAAATATTACCGCCGAGATGTTAGGTTGGGTTAGCCTAGGTTATATTACGTTATTGATGTATATAAAGGTCCCACGGAGACGTAGAGGCCAACTCGCCAGGTATGTTTTCAAATATTACCACCGAGATTGTAGGTTGGGTTAGGTTAGGTTATATTACGTTATTGATGTATATAAAGGTCCCACGGAGACGTAGAGGCCAACTCGCCAGGTATGTTGTCAAATATTACCGCCGAGATGATTGGTTGGGTTAGGTTAGGTTATATTGCGTTATTGATGTTTATGAAGATCCCACGGAGACGTAGAGGCCAACTCGCCAGGTATGTTTTCAAATATTACCGCCGAGATTGTAGGTTGGGTTAGGTTAGGTTCAATTACGTTATTGATGTATATGAAGGTCCCACGGAGACGTAGAGACCAACTCGCCAGGTATGTTGTCAAATATTACCGCCGACATGATAGGTTGGGTTAAGTTAGGTTATATTGCGTTATTGATGTTTATGAAGGTCAAACGGATACGTAGAGGCCAACTCGCCAGGAATGTTGCCAAATATTACCGCTGAGATGTTAGATTGGGTTAGGTTAGGTTATATTACGTTATTGATGTATATAAAGGTCCAACGGAGACGTAGAGGCCAACTCGCCAGGAATGTTGTCAAATATTACCGCAGAGATGATAGGTTGGGTTAGGTTGCGTTATATTACGTTATTGATGTTTATGAAGGTCAAACGTAGACGTAGAGGCCAACTCGCCAGGTATGTTGTCAAATATTACCGCCGAAATGTTACGTTGGATTAGGTTAGGTTATATTACGTTATTGATGTATATAAAGGTCCCACGGAGACGTAGAGGCCAACTCGCCAGGTATGTTTTCAAATATTACCGCCGAGATTGTAGGTTGGGTTAGGTTAGGTTCAATTACGTTATTGATGTATATGAAGGTCCCACGGAGACGTAGAGACCAACTCGCCAGGTATCTTGTCAAATATTACCGCCGAGATGATAGGTTGGGTTAGGTTAGGTTATATTGCGTTATTGATGTTTATGAAGGTCAAACGGAGACGTAGATGCCAACTCGCCAGGAATGTTGCCAAATATTACCGCTGAGATGTTAGATTGGGTTAGGTTAGGTTATATTACGTTATTGATGTATATAAAGGTCCCACGGAGACGTAGAGGCCAACTCGCCAGGAATGTTGTCAAATATTACCGCCGAGATGATAGGTTGGGTTAGGTTGCGTTATATTACGTTATTGATGTTTATGAAGGTCAAACGGAGAGGTAGAGGCCAACTCGCCAGGTATGTTGTCAAATATTACCGCCGAAATGTTAGGTGGGATTAGGTTAGTTTATATTACGTTATTGATGTATATAAATGTCCCACGGAGACGTAGAGGGCAACTCGCCAGGTATGTTTTCAAATATTACCGCCGAGATGTTAGGTTGGGTTAGGTTAGGTTATATTACGTTGTTGATGTATATAAATGTCCCACGGAGACGTAGAGGCCAACTCGCCAGGTATGTCTTCAAATATCACCGCCGAGATGTTAGGTTGGGTTAGGTTAGGTTATATTAAGTTATTGATGTATATAAAGGTCCCACGGAGACGTAGAGGCCAACTCGCCAGGAATGATGTCAAATATTACCGCCGAAATGTTAGGTTGGGTTAGGTTAGGCTACATTACGTTATTGATGTATATGAAGGTCCCACGGAGACGTAGATGCCAAATCGCCATGAATGTTTTCAAATATTACCGCCGAGATGTTAGGTTGGGTTAGCCTAGGTTATATTACGTTATTGATGTATATAAATGTCCCACGGAGACATAGAGGCCAACTCGCCAGGTATGTTTTCAAATATCACCGCCGAGATGTTAGGTTGGGTTAGGTTAGGTTATATTACGTTATTGATGTATATAAAGGTCCCACGGAGACGTAGAGGCCAACTCGCCAGAAATGATGTCATATATTACCGCCGAAATGTTAGGTTGGGTTAGGTTAGGCTATATTACGTTATTGATGTATATGAAGGTCCCACGGAGACGTAGGGCACAACTCGCCAGGAATGATGTCAAATATTACCGCCGAAATGTTAGGTAGGGTTAGGTTAGGCTATATTACGTTATTGATGTATATGAAGGTCCCACGGAGACGTAGATGCCAAATCGCCATGAATGTTTTCAAATATTACCGCCGAGATGTTAGGTTGGGTTAGGTTAGGTTCAATTACGTTATTGATGTATATGAAGGTCCCACGGAGACGTAGAGACCAACTCGCCAGGTATGTTGTCAAATATTACGGCCGAGATGATAGGTTGGGATAGGTTAGGTATTATTACGTTATTGATGTATATAAAGGTCCCACGGAGACGTAGAGGCCAACTCGCCAGGTATGTTTTCAAATATTACCGCCGAAATGTTAGGTTGGGTTAGGTTAGGTTATATCACGTTATAGATGTATATAAAGGTCCCGCGGAGACGTAGAGGCCAACAAGCTAGGAATGTGATCAAATATTACCGCGGAGATGTTAGGTTGGGTTAGGTTAGGTTATATTACGTTATTGATGTATATAAAGGTCCCACGGAGACGTAGAGGCCAACTCGCCAGGAATGTTGTCAAATATTACCGCCGAGATGATAGGTTGGGTTAGGTTACGTTATATTACGTTATTGATGTTTATGAAGGTCAAACGGAGACGTAGAGGACAACCCGCCAGGTATGTTGTCAAATATTACCACCGAAATGTTAGGTTGGCTTAGGTTAGGTTATATTACGTTATTGATGTATATAAATGTCCCACGGAGACGTAGAGGCCAACTCGCCAGGTATGTTTTCAAATATTACCGCCGAAATGTTAGGTTGGGTTAGGTTAGGTTATATTACGTTATTGATGTATATAAAGGACCCACGGAGACGTAGAGGCCAACTCGCTAGGTATGTTTTCAAATATTACCGCCGAGATGTTAGGCTGGGTTAGGTTAGGTTATATTACGTTATTGATGTATAAAAAGATCCCACGGAGACGGAGAAACCAACTCGACAGGAATGTTGTCTAATATTACTGCCGAGATGTTAGGTTGGGTTAGGTTAGGTTATATTACGTTATTGATGTATAAAAAGATCCCACGGAGACGGAGAAGCCAACTCGCCAGGAATGTTGTCTAATATTACTGCCGAGATATTAGGTTGGGTTAGGTTAGGTTATATTACGTTATTGGTGTATATAAATGTCCCGCGGAGACGGAGAAGCCAACTCGCCAGGAATGTTGTCAAATATTACCGCCGAGATGTTAGGTTGGGTTAGGTTAGGTTATATCACGTTATAGATGTATATAAAGGTCCCACGGAGACGTAGAGGGCAACTCGCCAGGTATGTTGTCAAATATTACCACCGAGATGTTAGGTTGGGTTAGGTTAGGTTATATTACGTTATTGATGTATATAAAGGTCCCACGGAGACGTAGAGGCCAACTCGCCAGGAATGTTTTCAAATATTACCGCCGAAATGTTAGGTTGGGTTAGGTTAGGTTATATTACGTTATTGATGTATATAAAGGACCCACGGAGACGTAGAGGGCAACTCGCCAGGTATGTTTTCAAATATTACCGCCGAGATGTTAGGTTGGGTTAGGTTAGGTTATATTACGTTATTGATGTATATAAAGGTCCCACGGAGACATAGAGGCCAACTCGCCAGGTATGTTTTCAAATATTACCGCCGAGATTGTAGGTTGGGTTATGTTAGGTTCAATTACGTTATTGATGTATATGAAGGTCCCACGGAGACGTAGGGACCAACTCGCCAGGTATGTTGTCAAATATTACCGCCGAGATGATAGGTTGGGTTAGGTTAGGTTATATTACGTTATTGATGTATATAAAGGTCCCACGGAGACGTAGAGGCCAACTCGCCAGGAATGTTGTCAAATATTACCGCCGAGATGATAGGTTGGGTTAGGTTACGTTATATTACGTTATTGATGTTTATGAAGGTCAAACGGAGACGTAGAGGACAACTCGCCAGGTATGTTGTCAAATATTACCGCCGAAATGTTAGGTTGGCTTAGGTTAGGTTATATTACGTTATTGATGTATATAAATGTCCCACGGAGACGTAGAGGCCAACTCGCCAGGTATGTTTTCAAATATTACCGCCGAAATGTTAGGTTGGGTTAGGTTAGGTTATATTACGTTATTGATGTATATAAAGGTCCCACGGAGACGTAGAGGCCAACTCGCTAGGTATGTTTTCAAATATTACCGCCGAGATGTTAGGCTGGGTTAGGTTAGGTTATATTACGTTATTGATGTATAAAAAGATCCCACGGAGACGGAGAAACCAACTCGACAGGAGTGTTGTCTAATATTACTGCCGAGATGTTAGGTTGGGTTAGGTTAGGTTATATTACGTTATTGATGTATAAAAAGATCCCACGGAGACGGAGAAGCCAACTCGCCAGGAGTGTTGTCTAATATTACTGCCGAGATGTTAGGTTGGGTTAGGTTAGGTTATATTACGTTATTGATGTATATAAAGGTCCCACGGAGACGTAGAGGCCAACTCGCCAGGTATGTTTTCAAATATTACCGCCGAGATGTTAGGCTGGGTTAGGTTAGGTTATATTACGTTATTGATGAATAAAAAGATCCCAGGGAGACGGAGAAACCAACTCGACAGGAATGTTGCCTAATATTACCGCCGAGATGTTAGGTTGGGTTAGGTTAGGTTATATTACGTTATTGATGCATATAAAGGTCCCACGGAGACGTAGAGGACAACTCGCCAGGAATGATGTCAAATATTACCGCCGAAATGTTAGGTAGGGTTAGGTTAGGCTATATTACGTTATTGATGTATATGAAGGTCCCACGGAGACGTAGAGACCAACTCGCCAGGTATGTTGTCAAATATTACCGCCGAGATGATTGGTTGGGTTAGGTTAGGTTATATTGCGTTATTGATGTTTATGAAGATCCCACGGAGACGTAGAGGCCAACTCGCCAGGTATGTTTTCAAATATTACCGCCGAGATTGTAGGTTGGGTTAGGTTAGGTTCAATTACGTTATTGATGTATATGAAGGTCCCACGGAGACGTAGAGACCAACTCGCCAGGTATGTTGTCAAATATTACCGCCGACATGATAGGTTGGGTTAGGTTAGGTTATATTGCGTTATTGATGTTTATGAAGGTCAAACGGATACGTAGAGGCCAACTCGCCAGGAATGTTGCCAAATATTACCGCTGAGATGTTAGATTGTGTTAGGTTAGGTTATATTACGTTATTGATGTATATAAAGGTCCAACGGAGACGTAGAGGCCAACTCGCCAGGAATGTTGTCAAATATTACCGCAGAGATGATAGGTTGGGTTAGGTTGCGTTATATTACGTTATTGATGTTTATGAAGGTCAAACGTAGACGTAGAGGCCAACTCGCCAGGTATGTTGTCAAATATTACCGCCGAAATGTTACGTTGGATTAGGTTAGGTTATATTACGTTATTGATGTATATAAACGTCCCACGGAGACGTAGAGGCCAACTCGCCAGGTATGTTTTCAAATATTACCGCCGAGATTGTAGGTTGGGTTAGGTTAGGTTCAATTACGTTATTGGTGTATATGAAGGTCCCACGGAGACGTAGAGACCAACTCGCCAGGTATGTTGTCAAATATTACCGCCGAGATGATTGGTTGGGTTAGGTTAGGTTATATTGCGTTATTGATGTTTATGAAGGTCAAACGGAGACGTAGAGGCCAACAAGCTAGGGATGTGATCAAATATTACCGCGGAGATGTTAGGTTGGGTTAGGTTAGGTTATATTACGTTATTGATGTATATAAAGGTCCCACGGAGACGTAGAGGCCAACTCGCCAGGTATGTTTTCAAATATTACCGCCGAGATTGTAGGTTGGGTTAGGTTAGGTTCAATTACGTTATAGATGTATATGAAGGTCCCACGGAGACGTGGAGACCAACTCGCCAGGTATGTTGTCAAATATTACCGCCGACATGATAGGTTGGGTTAGGTTAGGTAATATTGCGTTATTGATGTTTATGAAGGTCAAACGGATACGTAGAGGCCCACTCGCCAGGAATGTTGCCAAATATTACCGCTGAGATGTTAGATTGGGTTAGGTTAGGTTATATTACGTTATTGATGTATATAAAGGTCCAACGGAGACGTAGAGGCCAACTCGCCAGGAATGTTGTCAAATATTACCGCAGAGATGATAGGTTGGGTTAGGTTGCGTTATATTACGTTATTGATGTTTATGAAGGTCAAACGTAGACGTAGAGGCCAACTCGCCAGGTATGTTGTCAAATATTACCGCCGAAATGTTACGTTGGATTAGGTTAGGTTATATTACTTTATTGATGTATATAAAGGTCCCACGGAGACGTAGAGGCCAACTCGCCAGGTATGTTGTCAAATATTACCGCCGAGATGATAGGTTGGGTTAGGTTAGGTTATATTGCGTTATTGATGTTTATGAAGATGAAACGGAGACGTAGAGGCCAACTCGCCAGGAATGTTGCCAAATATTACCGCTGAGATGTTAGATTGGGTTAGGTTAGGTTATATTACGTTATTGATGTATATAAAGGTCCAACGGAGACGTAGAGGCCAACTCGCCAGGAATGTTGTCAAATATTACCGCCGAAATGTTAGGTTGGGTTAGGTTAGGTTATATCGCGTTATAGATGTATATAAAAGTCCCGCGGAGACGTAGAGGCCAACAAGCTAGGGATGTGATCAAATATTACCGCGGAGATGTTAGTTTGGGTTAGGTTAGGTTATATTACGTTATTGATGTATATAAAGGTCCCACGGAGACGTAGAGGCCAACTCGCCAGGAATGTTGTCAAATATTACCGCCGAGATGATAGGTTGGGTTAGGTTGCGTTATGTTACGTTATTGATGTTTATGAAAGTCAAACGTAGACGTAGAGGCCAACTCGCCAGGTATGTTGTCAAATATTACCGCCGAAATGTTACGTTGGATTAGGTTAGGTTATATTACGTTATTGATGTATATAAATGTCCCACGGAGACGTAGAGGCCAACTCGCCAGGTATGTTTTCAAATATTACCGCCGAGATGTTAGGTTGGGTTAGGTTAGGTTATATTACGTTATTGATGTATATAAAGGTCCCACGGACACGTAGAGGCCAACTCGCCAGGAATGTTTTCAAATATTACCGCCGAGATGTTAGGCTGGGTTAGGTTAGGTTATATTACGTTATTGATGAATAAAAAGATCCCAGGGAGACGGAGAAACCAACTCGACAGGAATGTTGCCTAATATTACCGCCGAGATGTTAGGTTGGGTTAGGTTAGGTTATATTACGTTATTGATGCATATAGAGGTCCCACGGAGACGTAGAGGACAACTCGCCAGGAATGATGTCAAATATTACCGCCGAAATGTTAGGTTGGGTTAGGTTAGACTATATTACGTTATTGATGTATATCAAGGTCCCACGCAGACGTAGAGGCCAACTCGCGAGGAATGTTTTCAAATATTACCGCCGAGATGTTAGGTTGGGTTAGGTTGGGTTATATTACGTTATTGGTGTATATAAATGTCCCGCGGAGACGGAGAAGCCAACTCGCCAGGAATGTTGTCAAATATTACCGCCGAGATGTTAGGTTGGGTTTGGTTAGGTTATATTACGTTATTGATGTATATAAAGGTCCCACGGAGACGTAGAGGGCAACTCGCCAGGTATGTTTTCAAATATTACCGCCGAGATGTTAGGTTGGGTTAGGTTAGGTTATATTACGTTATTGATGTATATAAAGGTCCCACGGAGACGTAGAGGCCAACTCGCCAGGTATGTTGTCAAATATTACCGCCGAGATGATTGGTTGGGTTAGGTTAGGTTATATTGCGTTATTGATGTTTATGAAGATCCCACGGAGACGTAGAGGCCAACTCGCCAGGTATGTTTTCAAATATTACCGCCGAGATTGTAGGTTGGGTTAGGTTAGGTTCAATTACGTTATTGATGTATATGAAGGTCCCACGGAGACGTAGAGACCAACTCGCCAGGTATGTTGTCAAATATTACCGCCGACATGATAGGTTGGGTTAAGTTAGGTTATATTGCGTTATTGATGTTTATGAAGGTCAAACGGATACGTAGAGGCCAACTCGCCAGGAATGTTGCCAAATATTACCGCTGAGATGTTAGATTGGGTTAGGTTAGGTTATATTACGTTATTGATGTATATAAAGGTCCAACGGAGACGTAGAGGCCAACTCGCCAGGAATGTTGTCAAATATTACCGCAGAGATGATAGGTTGGGTTAGGTTGCGTTATATTACGTTATTGATGTTTATGAAGGTCAAACGTAGACGTAGAGGCCAACTCGCCAGGTATGTTGTCAAATATTACCGCCGAAATGTTACGTTGGATTAGGTTAGGTTATATTACGTTATTGATGTATATAAAGGTCCCACGGAGACGTAGAGGCCAACTCGCCAGGTATGTTTTCAAATATTACCGCCGAGATTGTAGGTTGGGTTAGGTTAGGTTCAATTACGTTATTGATGTATATGAAGGTCCCACGGAGACGTAGAGACCAACTCGCCAGGTATGTTGTCAAATATTACCGCCGAGATGATAGGTTGGGTTAGGTTAGGTTATATTGCGTTATTGATGTATATAAATGTCCCACGGAGACGTAGAGGCCAACTCGCCAGGTATGTCTTCAAATATCACCGCCGAGATGTTAGGTTGGGTTAGGTTAGGTTATATTAAGTTATTGATGTATATAAAGGTCCCACGGAGACGTAGAGGCCAACTCGCCAGGAATGATGTCAAATATTACCGCCGAAATGTTAGGTTGGGTTAGGTTAGGCTACATTACGTTATTGATGTATATGAAGGTCCCACGGAGACGTAGATGCCAAATCGCCATGAATGTTTTCAAATATTACCGCCGAGATGTTAGGTTGGGTTAGCCTAGGTTATATTACGTTATTGATGTATATAAATGTCCCACGGAGACATAGAGGCCAACTCGCCAGGTATGTTTTCAAATATCACCGCCGAGATGTTAGGTTGGGTTAGGTTAGGTTATATTACGTTATTGATGTATATAAAGGTCCCACGGAGACGTAGAGGCCAACTCGCCAGAAATGATGTCATATATTACCGCCGAAATGTTAGGTTGGGTTAGGTTAGGCTATATTACGTTATTGATGTATATGAAGGTCCCACGGAGACGTAGGGCACAACTCGCCAGGAATGATGTCAAATATTACCGCCGAAATGTTAGGTTCGGTTAGGTTAGGTTATATCACGTTATAGATGTATATAAAGGTCCCGCGGAGACGTAGAGGCCAACAAGCTAGGAATGTGATCAAATATTACCGCGGAGATGTTAGTTTGGGTTAGGTTAGGTTATATTACGTTATTGGTGTATATAAAGGTCCCACGGAGACGTAGAGGCCAACTCGCCAGGAATGTTGTCAAATATTACCGCCGAGATGATAGGTTGGGTTAGGTTGCGTTATATTACGTTATTGATGTTTATGAAGGTCAAACGGAGACGTAGAGGCCAACTCGCCAGGTATGTTGTCAAATATTACCGCCGAAATGTTAGGTTGGATTAGGTTAGGTTATGTTACGTTATTGATGTATATAAATGTCCCACGGAGACGTAGAGGTCAACTCGCCAGGTATGTTTTCAAATATCACCGCCGAGATGTTAGGTTGGGTTAGGTTAGGTTATATTACGTTATTGATGTATATAAATGTCCCACGGAGACGTAGAGGCCAACTCGCCAGGTATGTTTTCAAATATCACCGCCGAGATGTTAGGTTGGGTTAGGTTAGGTTATATTAAGTTATTGATGTATATAAAGGTCCCACGGAAACGTAGAGGCCAACTCGCAAGGAATGATGTCAAATATTACCGCCGAAATGTTAGGTTGGGTTAGGTTAGGCTACATTACGTTATTGATG
The DNA here is from genome assembly GCA_963969225.1 of Xylocopa violacea. Classification (NCBI taxonomy): domain Eukaryota; kingdom Metazoa; phylum Arthropoda; class Insecta; order Hymenoptera; family Apidae; genus Xylocopa; species Xylocopa violacea. The sequence continues at coordinate 3,563,393 of CAXAJV010000548.1, read as the reverse complement.
TATATGAAGGTCCCACGGAGACGTAGATGCCAAATCGCCATGAATGTTGTCAAATATTACCGCCGAGATGATAGGTTGGGTTAGGTTAGGTTATATTGCGTTATTGATGTTTATGAAGGTCAAACGGAGACGTAGAGGACAACTCGCCAGGAATGATGTCTAATATTACCGCCGAAATGTTAGGTTGGGTTAGGTTAGGCTATATTACGTTATTGATGTATATGAAGGTCCCACGGAGACGTAGATGCCAAATCGCCATGAATGTTTTCAAATATTACCGCCGAGATGTTAGGTTGGGTTAGCCTAGGTTATATTACGTTATTGATGTATATAAAGGTCCCACGGAGACGTAGAGGCCAACTCGCCAGTAATGTTTTCAAATATTACCGCCGAGATTGTAGGTTGGGTTAGGTTAGGTTCAATTACGTTATTGATGTATATGAAGGTCCCACGGAGACGTAGAGACCAACTCGCCAGGTATGTTGTCAAATATTACCGCCGAGATGATAGGTTGGGTTAGGTTAGGTTATATTGCGTTATTGATGTTTATGAAGGTCAAACGGAGACGTAGAGGCCAACTCGCCAGGAATGTTGCCAAATATTACCGCTGAGATGTTAGATTGGGTTAGGTTAGGTTATATTACGTTATTGATGTATATAAAGGTCCAACGGAGACGTAGAGGCCAACTCGCCAGGAATGTTGTCAAATATTACCGCAGAGATGATAGGTTGGGTTAGGTTACGTTATATTACGTTATTGATGTTTATGAAGGTCAAACGGAGACGTAGAGGACAACTCGCCAGGAATGATGTCAAATATTACCGCCGAAATGTTAGGTTGGGTTAGGTTAGGTTATATCACGTTATAGATGTATATAAAGGTCCCGCGGAGACGTAGAGGCCAACAAGCTAGGAATGTGATCAAATATTACCGCGGAGATGTTAGGTTGAGGTAGGTTAGGTTATATTACGTTATTGATGTATATAAAGGTCCCACGGAGACGTAGAGGCCAACTCGCCAGGAATGTTGTCAAATATTACCGCCGAGATGATAGGTTGGGTTAGGTTGCGTTATATTACGTTATTGATGTTTATGAAGGTCAAACGGAGACGTAGAGGCCAACTCGCCAGGTATGTTGTCAAATATTACCGCCGAAATGTTAGGTTGGGTTAGGTTAGGCTACATTACGTTATTGATGTATATGAAGGTCCCACGGAGACGTAGATGCCTAATCGCCATGAATGTTTTCAAATATTACCGCCGAGATGTTAGGTTGGGTTAGCCTAGGTTATATTACGTTATTGATGTATATAAAGGTCCCACGGAGACGTAGAGGCCAACTCGCCAGGTATGTTTTCAAATATTACCGCCGAGATGTTAGGTTGGGTTAGGTTAGGTTATATTACGTTATTGATGTATATAAAGGTCCCACGGACACGTAGAGGCCAACTCGCCAGGAATGATGTCAAATATTACCGCCGAAATGTTAGGTTGGGTTAGGTTAGGCTACATTACGTTATTGATGTATATGAAGGTCCCACGGAGACGTAGATGCCAAATCGCCATGAATGTTTTCAAATATTACCGCCGAGATGTTATGTTGGGTTAGCCTAGGTTATATTACGTTATTGATGTATATAAAGGTCCCACGGAGACGTAGAGGCCAACTCGCCAGGTATGTTTTCAAATATTACCGCCGAGATTGTAGGTTGGGTTAGGTTAGGTTCAATTACGTTATTGATGTATATGAAGGTCCCACGGAGACGTAGAGACCAACTCGCCAGGTATGTTGTCAAATATTACCGCCGACATGATAGGTTGGGTTAAGTTAGGTTATATTGCGTTACTGATGTTTATGAAGGTCAAACGGATACGTAGAGGCCAACTCGCCAGGAATGTTGCCAAATATTACCGCTGAGATGTTAGATTGGGTTAGGTTAGGTTATATTACGTTATTGATGTATATAAAGGTCCAACGGAGACGTAGAGGCCAACTCGCCAGGAATGTTGTCAAATATTACCGCAGAGATGATAGGTTGGGTTAGGTTGCGTTATATTACGTTATTGATGTTTATGAAGGTCAAACGTAGACGTAGAGGCCAACTCGCCAGGTATGTTGTCAAATATTACCGCCGAAATGTTACGTTGGATTAGGTTAGGTTATATTACGTTATTGATGTATATAAAGGTCCCACGGAGACGTAGAGGCCAACTCGCCAGGTATGTTTTCAAATATTACCGCCGAGATTGTAGGTTGGGTTAGGTTAGGTTCAATTACGTTATTGATGTATATGAAGGTCCCACGGAGACGTAGAGACCAACTCGCCAGGTATGTTGTCAAATATTACCGCCGAGATGATAGGTTGGGTTAGGTTAGGTTATATTGCGTTATTGATGTTTATGAAGGTCAAACGGAGACGTAGATGCCAACTCGCCAGGAATGTTGCCAAATATTACCGCTGAGATGTTAGATTGGGTTAGGTTAGGTTATATTACGTTATTGATGTATATAAAGGTCCCACGGAGACGTAGAGGCCAACTCGCCAGGAATGATGTCAAATATTACCGCCGAAATGTTAGGTTGGGTTAGGTTAGGCTACATTACGTTATTGATGTATATGAAGGTCCCACGGAGACGTAGATGCCAAATCGCCATGAATGTTTTCAAATATTACCGCCGAGATGTTAGGTTGGGTTAGCCTAGGTTATATTACGTTATTGATGTATATAAATGTCCCACGGAGACATAGAGGCCAACTCGCCAGGTATGTTTTCAAATATCACCGCCGAGATGTTAGGTTGGGTTAGGTTAGGTTATATTACGTTATTGATGTATATAAAGGTCTCACGGAGACGTAGAGGCCAACTCGCCAGAAATGATGTCATATATTACCGCCGAAATGTTAGGTTGGGTTAGGTTAGGCTATATTACGTTATTGATGTATATGAAGGTCCCACGGAGACGTAGGGCACAACTCGCCAGGAATGATGTCAAATATTACCGCCGAAATGTTAGGTTCGGTTAGGTTAGGTTATATCACGTTATAGATGTATATAAAGGTCCCGCGGAGACGTAGAGGCCAACAAGCTAGGAATGTGATCAAATATTACCGCGGAGATGTTAGTTTGGGTTAGGTTAGGTTATATTACGTTATTGATGTATATAAAGGTCCCACGGAGACGTAGAGGCCAACTCGCCAGGAATGTTGTCAAATATTACCGCCGAGATGATAGGTTGGGTTAGGTTGCGTTATATTACGTTATTGATGTTTATGAAGGTCAAACGGAGACGTAGAGGCCAACTCGCCAGGTATGTTGTCAAATATTACCGCCGAAATGTTAGGTTGGATTAGGTTAGGTTATGTTACGTTATTGATGTATATAAATGTCCCACGGAGACGTAGAGGTCAACTCGCCAGGTATGTTTTCAAATATCACCGCCGAGATGTTAGGTTGGGTTAGGTTAGGTTATATTACGTTATTGATGTATATAAATGTCCCACGGAGACGTAGAGGCCAACTCGCCAGGTATGTTTTCAAATATCACCGCCGAGATGTTAGGTTGGGTTAGGTTAGGTTATATTAAGTTATTGATGTATATAAAGGTCCCACGGAAACGTAGAGGCCAACTCGCAAGGAATGATGTCAAATATTACCGCCGAAATGTTAGGTTGGGTTAGGTTAGGCTACATTACGTTATTGATGTATATGAAGGTCCCACGGAGACGTAGATGCCAAATCGCCATGAATGTTGTCAAATATTACCGCCGAGATGATAGGTTGGGTTAGGTTAGGTTATATTGCGTTATTGATGTTTATGAAGGTCAAACGGAGACGTAGAGGACAACTCGCCAGGAATGATGTCTAATATTACCGCCGAAATGTTAGGTTGGGTTAGGTTAGGCTATATTACGTTATTGATGTATATGAAGGTCCCACGGAGACGTAGATGCCAAATCGCCATGAATGTTTTCAAATATTACCGCCGAGATGTTAGGTTGGGTTAGCCTAGGTTATATTACGTTATTGATGTATATAAAGGTCCCACGGAGACGTAGAGGCCAACTCGCCAGTAATGTTTTCAAATATTACCGCCGAGATTGTAGGTTGGGTTAGGTTAGGTTCAATTACGTTATTGATGTATATGAAGGTCCCACGGAGACGTAGAGACCAACTCGCCAGGTATGTTGTCAAATATTACCGCCGAGATGATAGGTTGGGTTAGGTTAGGTTATATTGCGTTATTGATGTTTATGAAGGTCAAACGGAGACGTAGAGGCCAACTCGCCAGGAATGTTGCCAAATATTACCGCTGAGATGTTAGATTGGGTTAGGTTAGGTTATATTACGTTATTGATGTATATAAAGGTCCAACGGAGACGTAGAGGCCAACTCGCCAGGAATGTTGTCAAATATTACCGCAGAGATGATAGGTTGGGTTAGGTTACGTTATATTACGTTATTGATGTTTATGAAGGTCAAACGGAGACGTAGAGGACAACTCGCCAGGAATGATGTCAAATATTACCGCCGAAATGTTAGGTTGGGTTAGGTTAGGTTATATCACGTTATAGATGTATATAAAGGTCCCGCGGAGACGTAGAGGCCAACAAGCTAGGAATGTGATCAAATATTACCGCGGAGATGTTAGGTTGAGGTAGGTTAGGTTATAATACGTTATTGATGTATATAAAGGTCCCACGGAGACGTAGAGGCCAACTCGCCAGGAATGTTGTCAAATATTACCGCCGAGATGATAGGTTGGGTTAGGTTGCGTTATATTACGTTATTGATGTTTATGAAGGTCAAACGGAGACGTAGAGGCCAACTCGCCAGGTATGTTGTCAAATATTACCGCCGAAATGTTAGGTTGGGTTAGGTTAGGCTACATTACGTTATTGATGTATATGAAGGTCCCACGGAGACGTAGATGCCTAATCGCCATGAATGTTTTCAAATATTACCGCCGAGATGTTAGGTTGGGTTAGCCTAGGTTATATTACGTTATTGATGTATATAAAGGTCCCACGGAGACGTAGAGGCCAACTCGCCAGGTATGTTTTCAAATATTACCGCCGAGATGTTAGGTTGGGTTAGGTTAGGTTATATTACGTTATTGATGTATATAAAGGTCCCACGGACACGTAGAGGCCAACTCGCCAGGAATGATGTCAAATATTACCGCCGAAATGTTAGGTTGGGTTAGGTTAGGCTACATTACGTTATTGATGTATATGAAGGTCCCACGGAGACGTAGATGCCAAATCGCCATGAATGTTTTCAAATATTACCGCCGAGATGTTATGTTGGGTTAGCCTAGGTTATATTACGTTATTGATGTATATAAAGGTCCCACGGAGACGTAGAGGCCAACTCGCCAGGTATGTTTTCAAATATTACCGCCGAGATTGTAGGTTGGGTTAGGTTAGGTTCAATTACGTTATTGATGTATATGAAGGTCCCGCGGAGACGTAGAGGCCAACTCGCCAGAAGTGTTGTCAAATATTACCGCCGAGATGATAGGTTGGGTTAGGTTACGTTATATTACGTTATTGATGTATATAAAGGTCCCACGGAGACGTAGAGGCCAACTCGCCAGGAATGATGTCAAATATTACCGCCGAAATGTTAGGTTGGGTTATGTTAGGCTACATTACGTTATTGATGTATATGAAGGTCCCACGGAGACGTAGATGCCAACTCGCCAGGTATGTTTTCAAATATTACCGCCGAGATGTTAGGTTGGGTTAGGTTAGGTTATATTACGTTATTGATGTATAAAAGGATCCCACGGAGACGGAGAAGCCAACTCGCCAGGAATGTTTTCAAATATTACCGCCGAGATGTTAGGTTGGGTTAGGTTAGGTTATATTCCGTTATTGATGTATATGAAGGTCCCACGGTGACGTAGAGGCCAACTCGCCAGGTATGTTGTCAAATATTACCGCCGAGATGTTAGGTTGGGTAAGGTTAGGTTACATTACGTTATTGATGTATATAAATGTCCCACGGAGACGTAGAGGCCAACTCGCCAGGTATGTTTTCAAATATTACCGCCGAGATGTTAGGTTGGGTTAGGTTAGGTTATATTACGTTATTGATGTATATAAAGGTCCCACGGACACGTAGAGGCCAACTCGCCAGGAATGATGTCAAATATTACCGCCGAAATGTTAGGTTGGGTTAGGTTAGGCTACATTACGTTATTGATGTATATGAAGGTCCCACGGAGACGTAGATGCCAAATCGCCATGAATGTTTTCAAATATTACCGCCGAGATGTTAGGCTGGGTTAGGTTAGGTTATATTACGTTATTGATGTATAAAAAGATCCCACGGATACGGAGAAACCAACTCGACAGGAATGTTGCCTAATATTACCGCCGAGATGTTAGGTTGGGTTAGGTTAGGTTATATTACGTTATTGATGTATATGAAGGTCCCACGGAGACGTAGAGGCCAACTCGCCAGAAGTGTTGTCAAATATTACCGCCGAGATGATAGGTTGGGTTAGGTTACGTTATGTTACGTTATTGATGTTTATGAAGGTCAAACGGAGACGTAGGGGACAACTCGCCAGGAATGATGTCAAATATTACCGCCGAAATGTTAGGTTGGATTAGGTTAGGTTATATCACGTTATAGATGTATATAAAGGTCCCGCGGAGACGTAGAGGCCAACAAGCTAGGAATGTGATCAAATATTACCGCGGAGATGTTAGGTTGAGGTAGGTTAGGTTATATTACGTTATTGATGTATATAAAGGTCCCACGGAGACGTAGAGGCCAACTCGCCAGGAATGTTGTCAAATATTACCGCCGAGATGATAGGTTGGGTTAGGTTGCGTTATATTACGTTATTGATGTTTACGAAGGTCAAACGGAGACGTAGAGGCCAACTCGCCAGGTCTGTTGTCAAATATTACCGCCGAAATGTTAGGTTGGATTAGGTTAGGTTATATTACGTTATTGATGTATATAAAGGTCCTACGGAGACGTAGAGGCCAACTCGCAAGGAATGATGTCAAATATTACCGCCGAAATGTTAGGTTGGGTTATGTTAGGCTACATTACGTTATTGATGTATATGAAGGTCCCACGGAGACGTAGATGCCAAATCGCCATGAATGTTTTCAAATATTACCGCCGAGATGTTAGGTTGGGTTAGCCTAGGTTATATTACGTTATTGATGTATATAAAGGTCCCACGGAGACGTAGAGGCCAACTCGCCAGGTATGTTTTCAAATATTACCACCGAGATTGTAGGTTGGGTTAGGTTAGGTTATATTACGTTATTGATGTATATAAAGGTCCCACGGAGACGTAGAGGCCAACTCGCCAGGTATGTTGTCAAATATTACCGCCGAGATGATTGGTTGGGTTAGGTTAGGTTATATTGCGTTATTGATGTTTATGAAGATCCCACGGAGACGTAGAGGCCAACTCGCCAGGTATGTTTTCAAATATTACCGCCGAGATTGTAGGTTGGGTTAGGTTAGGTTCAATTACGTTATTGATGTATATGAAGGTCCCACGGAGACGTAGAGACCAACTCGCCAGGTATGTTGTCAAATATTACCGCCGACATGATAGGTTGGGTTAAGTTAGGTTATATTGCGTTATTGATGTTTATGAAGGTCAAACGGATACGTAGAGGCCAACTCGCCAGGAATGTTGCCAAATATTACCGCTGAGATGTTAGATTGGGTTAGGTTAGGTTATATTACGTTATTGATGTATATAAAGGTCCAACGGAGACGTAGAGGCCAACTCGCCAGGAATGTTGTCAAATATTACCGCAGAGATGATAGGTTGGGTTAGGTTGCGTTATATTACGTTATTGATGTTTATGAAGGTCAAACGTAGACGTAGAGGCCAACTCGCCAGGTATGTTGTCAAATATTACCGCCGAAATGTTACGTTGGATTAGGTTAGGTTATATTACGTTATTGATGTATATAAAGGTCCCACGGAGACGTAGAGGCCAACTCGCCAGGTATGTTTTCAAATATTACCGCCGAGATTGTAGGTTGGGTTAGGTTAGGTTCAATTACGTTATTGATGTATATGAAGGTCCCACGGAGACGTAGAGACCAACTCGCCAGGTATCTTGTCAAATATTACCGCCGAGATGATAGGTTGGGTTAGGTTAGGTTATATTGCGTTATTGATGTTTATGAAGGTCAAACGGAGACGTAGATGCCAACTCGCCAGGAATGTTGCCAAATATTACCGCTGAGATGTTAGATTGGGTTAGGTTAGGTTATATTACGTTATTGATGTATATAAAGGTCCCACGGAGACGTAGAGGCCAACTCGCCAGGAATGTTGTCAAATATTACCGCCGAGATGATAGGTTGGGTTAGGTTGCGTTATATTACGTTATTGATGTTTATGAAGGTCAAACGGAGAGGTAGAGGCCAACTCGCCAGGTATGTTGTCAAATATTACCGCCGAAATGTTAGGTGGGATTAGGTTAGTTTATATTACGTTATTGATGTATATAAATGTCCCACGGAGACGTAGAGGGCAACTCGCCAGGTATGTTTTCAAATATTACCGCCGAGATGTTAGGTTGGGTTAGGTTAGGTTATATTACGTTGTTGATGTATATAAATGTCCCACGGAGACGTAGAGGCCAACTCGCCAGGTATGTCTTCAAATATCACCGCCGAGATGTTAGGTTGGGTTAGGTTAGGTTATATTAAGTTATTGATGTATATAAAGGTCCCACGGAGACGTAGAGGCCAACTCGCCAGGAATGATGTCAAATATTACCGCCGAAATGTTAGGTTGGGTTAGGTTAGGCTACATTACGTTATTGATGTATATGAAGGTCCCACGGAGACGTAGATGCCAAATCGCCATGAATGTTTTCAAATATTACCGCCGAGATGTTAGGTTGGGTTAGCCTAGGTTATATTACGTTATTGATGTATATAAATGTCCCACGGAGACATAGAGGCCAACTCGCCAGGTATGTTTTCAAATATCACCGCCGAGATGTTAGGTTGGGTTAGGTTAGGTTATATTACGTTATTGATGTATATAAAGGTCCCACGGAGACGTAGAGGCCAACTCGCCAGAAATGATGTCATATATTACCGCCGAAATGTTAGGTTGGGTTAGGTTAGGCTATATTACGTTATTGATGTATATGAAGGTCCCACGGAGACGTAGGGCACAACTCGCCAGGAATGATGTCAAATATTACCGCCGAAATGTTAGGTTCGGTTAGGTTAGGTTATATCACGTTATAGATGTATATAAAGGTCCCGCGGAGACGTAGAGGCCAACAAGCTAGGAATGTGATCAAATATTACCGCGGAGATGTTAGTTTGGGTTAGGTTAGGTTATATTACGTTATTGATGTATATAAAGGTCCCACGGAGACGTAGAGGCCAACTCGCCAGGAATGTTGTCAAATATTACCGCCGAGATGATAGGTTGGGTTAGGTTGCGTTATATTACGTTATTGATGTTTATGAAGGTCAAACGGAGACGTAGAGGCCAACTCGCCAGGTATGTTGTCAAATATTACCGCCGAAATGTTAGGTTGGATTAGGTTAGGTTATGTTACGTTATTGATGTATATAAATGTCCCACGGAGACGTAGAGGTCAACTCGCCAGGTATGTTTTCAAATATCACCGCCGAGATGTTAGGTTGGGTTAGGTTAGGTTATATTACGTTATTGATGTATATAAATGTCCCACGGAGACGTAGAGGCCAACTCGCCAGGTATGTTTTCAAATATCACCGCCGAGATGTTAGGTTGGGTTAGGTTAGGTTATATTAAGTTATTGATGTATATAAAGGTCCCACGGAAACGTAGAGGCCAACTCGCAAGGAATGATGTCAAATATTACCGCCGAAATGTTAGGTTGGGTTAGGTTAGGCTACATTACGTTATTGATGTATATGAAGGTCCCACGGAGACGTAGATGCCAAATCGCCATCAATGTTGTCAAATATTACCGCCGAGATGATAGGTTGGGTTAGGTTAGGTTATATTGCGTTATTGATGTTTATGAAGGTCAAACGGAGACGTAGAGGACAACTCGCCAGGAATGATGTCTAATATTACCGCCGAAATGTTAGGTTGGGTTAGGTTAGGCTATATTACGTTATTGATGTATATGAAGGTCCCACGGAGACGTAGATGCCAAATCGCCATGAATGTTTTCAAATATTACCGCCGAGATGTTAGGTTGGGTTAGCCTAGGTTATATTACGTTATTGATGTATATAAAGGTCCCACGGAGACGTAGAGGCCAACTCGCCAGTAATGTTTTCAAATATTACCGCCGAGATTGTAGGTTGGGTTAGGTTAGGTTCAATTACGTTATTGATGTATATGAAGGTCCCACGGAGACGTAGAGACCAACTCGCCAGGTATGTTGTCAAATATTACCGCCGAGATGATAGGTTGGGTTAGGTTAGGTTATATTGCGTTATTGATGTTTATGAAGGTCAAACGGAGACGTAGAGGCCAACTCGCCAGGAATGTTGCCAAATATTACCGCTGAGATGTTAGATTGGGTTAGGTTAGGTTATATTACGTTATTGATGTATATAAAGGTCCAACGGAGACGTAGAGGCCAACTCGCCAGGAATGTTGTCAAATATTACCGCAGAGATGATAGGTTGGGTTAGGTTACGTTATATTACGTTATTGATGTTTATGAAGGTCAAACGGAGACGTAGAGGACAACTCGCCAGGAATGATGTCAAATATTACCGCCGAAATGTTAGGTTGGGTTAGGTTAGGTTATATCACGTTATAGATGTATATAAAGGTCCCGCGGAGACGTAGAGGCCAACAAGCTAGGAATGTGATCAAATATTACCGCGGAGATGTTAGGTTGAGGTAGGTTAGGTTATATTACGTTATTGATGTATATAAAGGTCCCACGGAGACGTAGAGGCCAACTCGCCAGGAATGTTGTCAAATATTACCGCCGAGATGATAGGTTGGGTTAGGTTGCGTTATATTACGTTATTGATGTTTATGAAGGTCAAACGGAGACGTAGAGGCCAACTCGCCAGGTATGTTGTCAAATATTACCGCCGAAATGTTAGGTTGGGTTAGGTTAGGCTACATTACGTTATTGATGTATATGAAGGTCCCACGGAGACGTAGATGCCTAATCGCCATGAATGTTTTCAAATATTACCGCCGAGATGTTAGGTTGGGTTAGCCTAGGTTATATTACTTTATTGATGTATATAAAGGTCCCACGGAGACGTAGAGGCCAACTCGCCAGGTATGTTTTCAAATATTACCGCCGAGATGTTAGGTTGGGTTAGGTTAGGTTATATTACGTTATTGATGTATATAAAGGTCCCACGGACACGTAGAGGCCAACTCGCCAGGAATGATGTCAAATATTACCGCCGAAATGTTAGGTTGGGTTAGGTTAGGCTACATTACGTTATTGATGTATATGAAGGTCCCACGGAGACGTAGATGCCAAATCGCCATGAATGTTTTCAAATATTACCGCCGAGATGTGATGTTGGGTTAGCCTAGGTTATATTACGTTATTGATGTATATAAAGGTCCCACGGAGACGTAGAGGCCAACTCGCCAGGTATGATTTCAAATATTACCGCCGAGATTGTAGGTTGGGTTAGGTTAGGTTCAATTACGTTATTGATGTATATGAAGGTCCCACGGAGACGTAGAGACCAACTCGCCAGGTATGTTGTCAAATATTACCGCCGAGATGATAGGTTGGGTTAGGTTAGGTTATATTGCGTTATTGATGTTTATGAAGATCCCACGGAGACGTAGAGGCCAACTCGCCAGGTATGTTTTCAAATATTACTGCCGAGATGTTAGGTTGGGTTAGGTTAGGCTATATTACGTTATTGATGTATATGAAGGTCCCACGGAGACGTAGGGCACAACTCGCCAGGAATGATGTCAAATATTACCGCCGAAATGTTAGGTTGGGTTAGGTTAGGCTACATTACGTTATTGATGTATATGAAGGTCCCACGGAGACGTAGATGCCAAATCGCCATGAATGTTTTCAAATATTACCGCCGAGATGTTAGGCTGGGTTAGGTTAGGTTATATTACGTTATTGATGTATAAAAAGATCCCACGGATACGGAGAAACCAACTCGACAGGAATGTTGCCTAATATTACCGCCGAGATGTTAGGTTGGGTTAGGTTAGGTTATATTACGTTATTGATGTATATGAAGGTCCCACGGAGACGTAGAGGCCAACTCGCCAGAAGTGTTGTCAAATATTACCGCCGAGATGATAGGTTGGGTTAGGTTACGTTATGTTACGTTATTGATGTTTATGAAGGTCAAACGGAGACGTAGGGGACAACTCGCCAGGAATGATGTCAAATATTACCGCCGAAATGTTAGGTTGGATTAGGTTAGGTTATATCACGTTATAGATGTATATAAAGGTCCCGCGGAGACGTAGAGGCCAACAAGCTAGGAATGTGATCAAATATTACCGCGGAGATGTTAGTTTGGGTTAGGTTAGGTTATATTACGTTATTGATGTATATAAAGGTCCCACGGAGACGTAGAGGCCAACTCGCCAGGAATGTTGTCAAATATTACCGCCGAGATGATAGGTTGGGTTAGGTTGCGTTATATTACGTTATTGATGTTTATGAAGGTCAAACGGAGACGTAGAGGCCAACTCGCCAGGTATGTTGTCAAATATTACCGCCGAAATGTTAGGTTGGATTAGGTTAGGTTATGTTACGTTATTGATGTATATAAATGTCCCACGGAGACGTAGAGGTCAACTCGCCAGGTATGTTTTCAAATATCACCGCCGAGATGTTAGGTTGGGTTAGGTTAGGTTATATTACGTTATTGATGTATATAAATGTCCCACGGAGACGTAGAGGCCAACTCGCCAGGTATGTTTTCAAATATCACCGCCGAGATGTTAGGTTGGGTTAGGTTAGGTTATATTAAGTTATTGATGTATATAAAGGTCCCACGGAAACGTAGAGGCCAACTCGCAAGGAATGATGTCAAATATTACCGCCGAAATGTTAGGTTGGGTTAGGTTAGGCTACATTACGTTATTGATGTATATGAAGGTCCCACGGAGACGTAGATGCCAAATCGCCATGAATGTTGTCAAATATTACCGCCGAGATGATAGGTTGGGTTAGGTTAGGTTATATTGCGTTATTGATGTTTATGAAGGTCAAACGGAGACGTAGAGGACAACTCGCCAGGAATGATGTCTAATATTACCGCCGAAATGTTAGGTTGGGTTAGGTTAGGCTATATTACGTTATTGATGTATATGAAGGTCCCACGGAGACGTAGATGCCAAATCGCCATGAATGTTTTCAAATATTACCGCCGAGATGTTAGGTTGGGTTAGCCTAGGTTATATTACGTTATTGATGTATATAAAGGTCCCACGGAGACGTAGAGGCCAACTCGCCAGTAATGTTTTCAAATATTACCGCCGAGATTGTAGGTTGGGTTAGGTTAGGTTCAATTACGTTATTGATGTATATGAAGGTCCCACGGAGACGTAGAGACCAACTCGCCAGGTATGTTGTCAAATATTACCGCCGAGATGATAGGTTGGGTTAGGTTAGGTTATATTGCGTTATTGATGTTTATGAAGGTCAAACGGAGACGTAGAGGCCAACTCGCCAGGAATGTTGCCAAATATTACCGCTGAGATGTTAGATTGGGTTAGGTTAGGTTATATTACGTTATTGATGTATATAAAGGTCCAACGGAGACGTAGAGGCCAACTCGCCAGGAATGTTGTCAAATATTACCGCAGAGATGATAGGTTGGGTTAGGTTACGTTATATTACGTTATTGATGTTTATGAAGGTCAAACGGAGACGTAGAGGACAACTCGCCAGGAATGATGTCAAATATTACCGCCGAAATGTTAGGTTGGGTTAGGTTAGGTTATATCACGTTATAGATGTATATAAAGGTCCCGCGGAGACGTAGAGGCCAACAAGCTAGGAATGTGATCAAATATTACCGCGGAGATGTTAGGTTGAGGTAGGTTAGGTTATATTACGTTATTGATGTATATAAAGGTCCCACGGAGACGTAGAGGCCAACTCGCCAGGAATGTTGTCAAATATTACCGCCGAGATGATAGGTTGGGTTAGGTTGCGTTATATTACGTTATTGATGTTTATGAAGGTCAAACGGAGACGTAGAGGCCAACTCGCCAGGTATGTTGTCAAATATTACCGCCGAAATGTTAGGTTGGGTTAGGTTAGGCTACATTACGTTATTGATGTATATGAAGGTCCCACGGAGACGTAGATGCCTAATCGCCATGAATGTTTTCAAATATTACCGCCGAGATGTTAGGTTGGGTTAGCCTAGGTTATATTACTTTATTGATGTATATAAAGGTCCCACGGAGACGTAGAGGCCAACTCGCCAGGTATGTTTTCAAATATTACCGCCGAGATGTTAGGTTGGGTTAGGTTAGGTTATATTACGTTATTGATGTATATAAAGGTCCCACGGACACGTAGAGGCCAACTCGCCAGGAATGATGTCAAATATTACCGCCGAAATGTTAGGTTGGGTTAGGTTAGGCTACATTACGTTATTGATGTATATGAAGGTCCCACGGAGACGTAGATGCCAAATCGCCATGAATGTTTTCAAATATTACCGCCGAGATGTTATGTTGGGTTAGCCTAGGTTATATTACGTTATTGATGTATATAAAGGTCCCACGGAGACGTAGAGGCCAACTCGCCAGGTATGATTTCAAATATTACCGCCGAGATTGTAGGTTGGGTTAGGTTAGGTTCAATTACGTTATTGATGTATATGAAGGTCCCACGGAGACGTAGAGACCAACTCGCCAGGTATGTTGTCAAATATTACCGCCGAGATGATAGGTTGGGTTAGGTTAGGTTATATTGCGTTATTGATGTTTATGAAGATCCCACGGAGACGTAGAGGCCAACTCGCCAGGTATGTTTTCAAATATTACTGCCGAGATGTTAGGTTGGGTTAGGTTAGGCTATATTACGTTATTGATGTATATGAAGGTCCCACGGAGACGTAGGGCACAACTCGCCAGGAATGATGTCAAATATTACCGCCGAAATGTTAGGTTGGGTTAGGTTAGGCTACATTACGTTATTGATGTATATGAAGGTCCCACGGAGACGTAGATGCCAAATCGCCATGAATGTTTTCAAATATTACCGCCGAGATGTTAGGCTGGGTTAGGTTAGGTTATATTACGTTATTGATGTATAAAAAGATCCCACGGATACGGAGAAACCAACTCGACAGGAATGTTGCCTAATATTACCGCCGAGATGTTAGGTTGGGTTAGGTTAGGTTATATTACGTTATTGATGTATATGAAGGTCCCACGGAGACGTAGAGGCCAACTCGCCAGAAGTGTTGTCAAATATTACCGCCGAGATGATAGGTTGGGTTAGGTTACGTTATGTTACGTTATTGATGTTTATGAAGGTCAAACGGAGACGTAGGGGACAACTCGCCAGGAATGATGTCAAATATTACCGCCGAAATGTTAGGTTGGATTAGGTTAGGTTATATCACGTTATAGATGTATATAAAGGTCCCGCGGAGACGTAGAGGCCAACAAGCTAGGAATGTGATCAAATATTACCGCGGAGATGTTAGGTTGAGGTAGGTTAGGTTATATTTCGTTATTGATGTATATAAAGGTCCCACGGAGACGTAGAGGCCAACTCGCCAGGAATGTTGTCAAATATTACCGCCGAGATGATAGGTTGGGTTAGGTTGCGTTATATTACGTTATTGATGTTTACGAAGGTCAAACGGAGACGTAGAGGCCAACTCGCCAGGTCTGTTGTCAAATATTACCGCCGAAATGTTAGGTTGGATTAGGTTAGGTTATATTACGTTATTGATGTATATAAAGGTCCTACGGAGACGTAGAGGCCAACTCGCAAGGAATGATGTCAAATATTACCGCCGAAATGTTAGGTTGGGTTATGTTAGGCTACATTACGTTATTGATGTATATGAAGGTCCCACGGAGACGTAGATGCCAAATCGCCATGAATGTTTTCAAATATTACCGCCGAGATGTTAGGTTGGGTTAGCCTAGGTTATATTACGTTATTGATGTATATAAAGGTCCCACGGAGACGTAGAGGCCAACTCGCCAGGTATGTTTTCAAATATTACCGCCGAGATTGTAGGTTGGGTTAGGTTAGGTTCAATTACGTTATTGATGTATATGAAGGTCCCACGGAGACGTAGAGACCAACTCGCCAGGTATGTTGTCAAATATTACCGCCGAGATGATAGGTTGGGTTAGGTTAGGTTATATTGCGTTATTGATGTTTATGAAGATCCCACGGAGACGTAGAGGCCAACTCGCCAGGTATGTTTTCAAATATTACTGCCGAGATGTTAGGTTGGGTTAGGTTAGGCTATATTACGTTATTGATGTATATGAAGGTCCCACGGAGACGTAGGGCACAACTCGCCAGGAATGATGTCAAATATTACCGCCGAAATGTTAGGTTGGGTTAGGTTAGGTTATATCACGTTATAGATGTATATAAAGGTCCCGCGGAGACGTAGAGGCCAACTCGCCAGGAATGATGTCAAATATTACCGCCGAAATGTTAGGTTGGGTTAGGTTAGGCTACATTACGTTATTGATGTATATGAAGGTCCCACGGAGACGTAGATGCCAAATCGCCATGAATGTCTTCAAATATTACCGCCGAGGTGTTATGTTGGGTTAGCCTAGGTTATATTACGTTATTGATGTATATAAAGGTCCCACGGAGACGTAGAGGCCAACTCGCCAGTTATGTTTTCAAATATTACCGCCGAGATTGTAGGTTGGGTTAGGTTAGGTTCAATTACGTTATTGATGTATATGAAGGTCCCACGGAGACGTAGAGACCAACTCGCCAGGTATGTTGTCAAATATTACCGCCGAGATGATAGGTTGGGTTAGGTTAGGTTATATTGCGTTATTGATGTTTATGAAGATCCCACGGAGACGTAGAGGCCAACTCGCCAGGTATGTTGTCAAATATTACCGCCGAGATGTTAGGTTGGGTTAGGTTAGGTTATATTACGTTATTGATGTATATAAATGTCCCACGGAGACGTAGAGGCCAACTCGCCAGGTATGTTTTCAAATATTACCGCCGAGATGTTAGGTTGGGTTAGGTTAGGTTATATTACGTTACTGATGTATAAAAGGATCCCACGGAGACGGAGAAGCCAACTCGCCAGGAATGTTTTCAAATCTTACCGCCGAAATGTTAGGTTGGGTTTGGTTAGGTTATATTGCGTTATTGATGTTTATGAAGATCCCACGGAGACGTAGAGGCCAACTCGCCAGGTATGTTTTCAAATATTACCGCCGAGATGTTAGGTTGGGTTAGGTTAGGTTATATTACGTTATTGATGTATAAAAGGATCCCACGGAGACGGAGAAGCCAACTCGCCAGGAATGTTTTCAAATATTACCGCCGAGATGTTAGGTTGGGTTAGGTTAGGTTATATTGCGTTATTGATGTATATGAAGGTCCCACGGTGACGTAGAGGCCAACTCGCCAGGTATGTTGTCAAATATTACCGCCGAGATGTTAGGTTGGGTAAGGTTAGGTTACATTACGTTATTGATGTATATAAATGTCCCACGGAGACGTAGAGGCCAACTCGCCAGGTATGTTTTCAAATATTACCGCCGAGATGTTAGGTTGGGTTAGGTTAGGTTATATTACGTTATTGATGTATATAAAGGTCCCACGGACACGTAGAGGCCAACTCGCCAGGAATGATGTCAAATATTACCGCCGAAATGTTAGGTTGGGTTAGGTTAGGCTACATTACGTTATTGATGTATATGAAGGTCCCACGGAGACGTAGAGGCCAACTCGCCAGGTATGTTTTCATATATTACCGCCGAGATGTTAGGCTGGGTTAGGTTAGGTTATATTACGTTATTGATGTATAAAAAGATCCCACGGATACGGAGAAACCAACTCGACAGGAATGTTGCCTAATATTACCGCCGAGATGTTAGGTTGGGTTAGGTTAGGTTATATTACGTTATTGATGTATATGAAGGTCCCACGGAGACGTAGAGGCCAACTCGCCAGAAGTGTTGTCAAATATTACCGCCGAGATGATAGGTTGGGTTAGGTTACGTTATGTTACGTTATTGATGTTTATGAAGGTCAAACGGAGACGTAGGGGACAACTCGCCAGGAATGATGTCAAATATTACCGCCGAAATGTTAGGTTGGATTAGGTTAGGTTATATCACGTTATAGATGTATATAAAGGTCCCGCGGAGACGTAGAGGCCAACAAGCTAGGAATGTGATCAAATATTACCGCGGAGATGTTAGGTTGAGGTAGGTTAGGTTATATTACGTTATTGATGTATATAAAGGTCCCACGGAGACGTAGAGGCCAACTCGCCAGGAATGTTGTCAAATATTACCGCCGAGATGATAGGTTGGGTTAGGTTGCGTTATATTACGTTATTGATGTTTACGAAGGTCAAACGGAGACGTAGAGGCCAACTCGCCAGGTATGTTGTCAAATATTACCGCCGAAATGTTAGGTTGGATTAGGTTAGGTTATATTACGTTATTGATGTATATAAATGTCCTACGGAGACGTAGAGGCCAACTCGCCAGGAATGATGTCAAATATTACCGCCGAAATGTTAGGTTGGGTTATGTTAGGCTACATTACGTTATTGATGTATATGAAGGTCCCACGGAGACGTAGATGCCAAATCGCCATGAATGTTTTCAAATATTACCGCCGAGATGTTAGGTTGGGTTAGCCTAGGTTATATTACGTTATTGATGTATATAAAGGTCCCACGGAGACGTAGAGGCCAACTCGCCAGGTATGTTTTCAAATATTACCGCCGAGATTGTAGGTTGGGTTAGGTTAGGTTCAATTACGTTATTGATGTATATGAAGGTCCCACGGAGACGTAGAGACCAACTCGCCAGGTATGTTGTCAAATATTACCGCCGAGATGATAGGTTGGGTTAGGTTAGGTTATATTGCGTTATTGATGTTTATGAAGATCCCACGGAGACGTAGAGGCCAATTCGCCAGGTATGTTTTCAAATATTACTGCCGAGATGTTAGGTTGGGTTAGGTTAGGCTATATTACGTTATTGATGTATATGAAGGTCCCACGGAGACGTAGGGCACAACTCGCCAGGAATGATGTCAAATATTACCGCCGAAATGTTAGGTTGGGTTAGGTTAGGTTATATCACGTTATAGATGTATATAAAGGTCCCGCGGAGACGTAGAGGCCAACAAGCTAGGAATGTGATCAAATATTACCGCGGAGACGTTAGGTTGGGTTAGGTTAGGTTATATTACGTTATTGGTGTATATAAATGTCCCGCGGAGACGGAGAAGCCAACTCGCCAGGAATGTTGTCAAATATTACCGCCGAGATGTTAGGTTGGGTTTGGTTAGTTTATATTACGTTATTGATGTATATAAATGTCCCACGGAGACGTAGAGGCCAACTCGCCAGGTATGTTTTCAAATATTACCGCCGAGATGTTAGGTTGGGTTAGGTTAGGTTATATTACGTTATTGATGTATATAAAGGTCCCACGGACACGTAGAGGCCAACTCGCCAGGAATGATGTCAAATATTACCGCCGAAATGTTAGGTTGGGTTAGGTTAGGCTACATTACGTTATTGATGTATATGAATGTCCCACGGAGACGTAGATGCCAAATCGCCATGAATGTCTTCAAATATTACCGCCGAGATGTTATGTTGGGTTAGCCTAGGTTATATTACGTTATTGATGTATATAAAGGTCCCACGGAGACGTAGAGGCCAACTCGCCAGGTATGTTTTCAAATATTACCGCCGAGATTGTAGGTTGGGTTAGGTTAGGTTCAATTACGTTATTGATGTATATGAAGGTCCCACGGAGACGTAGAGACCAACTCGCCAGGTATGTTGTCAAATATTACCGCCGAGATGATAGGTTGGGTTAGGTTAGGTTATATTGCGTTATTGATGTTTATGAAGATCCCACGGAGACGTAGAGGCCAACTCGCCAGGTATGTTGTCAAATATTACCGCCGAGATGTTAGGTTGGGTTAGGTTAGGTTATATTACGTTATTGATGTATATAAATGTCCCACGGAGACGTAGAGGCCAACTCGCCAGGTATGTTTTCAAATATTACCGCCGAGATGTTAGGTTGGGTTAGGTTAGGTTATATTACGTTACTGATGTATAAAAGGATCCCACGGAGACGGAGAAGCCAACTCGCCAGGAATGTTTTCAAATCTTACCGCCGAAATGTTAGGTTGGGTTAGGTTAGGCTACATTACGTTATTGATGTATATGAAGGTCCCACGGAGACGTAGATGCCAAATCGCCATGAATGTTTTCAAATATTACCGCCGAGATGTTATGTTGGGTTAGCCTAGGTTATATTACGTTATTGATGTATATAAAGGTCCCACGGAGACGTAGAGGCCAACTCGCCAGGTATGTTTTCAAATATTACCGCCGAGATGTTAGGTTGGGTTAGGTTAGGTTATATTACGTTATTGATGTATAAAAGGATCCCACGGAGACGGAGAAGCCAACTCGCCAGGAATGTTTTCAAATATTACCGCCGAGATGTTAGGTTGGGTTAGGTTAGGTTATGTTCCGTTATTGATGTATATGAAGGTCCCACGGTGACGTAGAGGCCAACTCGCCAGGTATGTTGTCAAATATTACCGCCGAGATGTTAGGTTGTGTAAGGTTAGGTTACATTACGTTATTGATGTATATAAATGTCCCACGGAGACGTAGAGGCCAACTCGCCAGGTATGTTTTCAAATATTACCGCCGAGATGTTAGGTTGGGTTAGGTTAGGTTATATTACGTTATTGATGTATATAAAGGTCCCACGGACACGTAGAGGCCAACTCGCCAGGAATGATGTCAAATATTACCGCCGAAATGTTAGGTTGGGTTAGGTTAGGCTACATTACGTTATTGATGTATATGAAGGTCCCACGGAGACGTAGATGCCAAATCGCCATGAATGTTTTCAAATATTACCGCCGAGATGTTAGGCTGGGTTAGGTTAGGTTATATTACGTTATTGATGTATAAAAAGATCCCACGGATACGGAGAAACCAACTCGACAGGAATGTTGCCTAATATTACCGCCGAGATGTTAGGTTGGGTTAGGTTAGGTTATATTACGTTATTGATGTATATAAAGGTCCCACGGAGACGTAGAGGCCAACTCGCCAGAAGTGTTGTCAAATATTACCGCCGAGATGATAGGTTGGGTTAGGTTACGTTATGTTACGTTATTGATGTTTATGAAGGTCAAACGGAGACGTAGGGGACAACTCGCCAGGAATGATGTCAAATATTACCGCCGAAATGTTAGGTTGGGTTAGGTTAGGTTATATCACGTTATAGATGTATATAAAGGTCCCGCGGAGACGTAGAGGCCAACAAGCTAGGAATGTGATCAAATATTACCGCGGAGATGTTAGGTTGAGGTAGGCTAGGTTATATTACGTTATTGATGTATATAAAGGTCCCACGGAGACGTAGAGGCCAACTCGCCAGGAATGTTGTCAAATATTACCGCCGAGATGATAGGTTGGGTTAGGTTGCGTTATATTACGTTATTGATGTTTACGAAGGTCAAACGGAGACGTAGAGGCCAACTCGCCAGGTATGTTGTCAAATATTACCGCCGAAATGTTAGGTTGGATTAGGTTAGGTTATATTACGTTATTGATGTATATAAAGGTCCCACGGAGACGTAGAGGCCAACTCGCCAGGAATGATGTCAAATATTACCGCCGAAATGTTAGGTTGGGTTATGTTAGGCTACATTACGTTATTGATGTATATGAAGGTCCCACGGAGACGTAGATGCCAAATCGCCATGAATGTTTTCAAATATTACCGCCGAGATGTTAGGTTGGGTTAGGTTAGGTTATATTACGTTACTGATGTATAAAAGGATCCCACGGAGACGGAGAAGCCAACTCGCCAGGAATGTTTTCAAATCTTACCGCCGAAATGTTAGGTTGGGTTAGGTTAGGCTACATTACGTTATTGATGTATATGAAGGTCCCACGGAGACGTAGATGCCAAATCGCCATGAATGTTTTCAAATATTACCGCCGAGATGTTATGTTGGGTTAGCCTAGGTTATATTACGTTATTGATGTATATAAAGGTCCCACGGAGACGTAGAGGCCAACTCGCCAGGTATGTTTTCAAATATTACCGCCGAGATGTTAGGTTGGGTTAGGTTAGGTTATATTACGTTATTGATGTATAAAAGGATCCCACGGAGACGGAGAAGCCAACTCGCCAGGAATGTTTTCAAATATTACCGCCGAGATGTTAGGTTGGGTTAGGTTAGGTTATGTTCCGTTATTGATGTATATGAAGGTCCCACGGTGACGTAGAGGCCAACTCGCCAGGTATGTTGTCAAATATTACCGCCGAGATGTTAGGTTGTGTAAGGTTAGGTTACATTACGTTATTGATGTATATAAATGTCCCACGGAGACGTAGAGGCCAACTCGCCAGGTATGTTTTCAAATATTACCGCCGAGATGTTAGGTTGGGTTAGGTTAGGTTATATTACGTTATTGATGTATATAAAGGTCCCACGGACACGTAGAGGCCAACTCGCCAGGAATGATGTCAAATATTACCGCCGAAATGTTAGGTTGGGTTAGGTTAGGCTACATTACGTTATTGATGTATATGAAGGTCCCACGGAGACGTAGATGCCAAATCGCCATGAATGTTTTCAAATATTACCGCCGAGATGTTAGGCTGGGTTAGGTTAGGTTATATTACGTTATTGATGTATAAAAAGATCCCACGGATACGGAGAAACCAACTCGACAGGAATGTTGCCTAATATTACCGCCGAGATGTTAGGTTGGGTTAGGTTAGGTTATATTACGTTATTGATGTATATAAAGGTCCCACGGAGACGTAGAGGCCAACTCGCCAGAAGTGTTGTCAAATATTACCGCCGAGATGATAGGTTGGGTTAGGTTACGTTATGTTACGTTATTGATGTTTATGAAGGTCAAACGGAGACGTAGGGGACAACTCGCCAGGAATGATGTCAAATATTACCGCCGAAATGTTAGGTTGGGTTAGGTTAGGTTATATCACGTTATAGATGTATATAAATGTCCCGCGGAGACGTAGAGGCCAACAAGCTAGGAATGTGATCAAATATTACCGCGGAGATGTTAGGTTGAGGTAGGCTAGGTTATATTACGTTATTGATGTATATAAAGGTACCACGGAGACGTAGAGGCCAACTCGCCAGGAATGTTGTCAAATATTACCGCCGAGATGATAGGTTGGGTTAGGTTGCGTTATATTACGTTATTGATGTTTACGAAGGTCAAACGGAGACGTAGAGGCCAACTCGCCAGGTATGTTGTCAAATATTACCGCCGAAATGTTAGGTTGGATTAGGTTAGGTTATATTACGTTATTGATGTATATAAAGGTCCCACGGAGACGTAGAGGCCAACTCGCCAGGAATGATGTCAAATATTACCGCCGAAATGTTAGGTTGGGTTATGTTAGGCTACATTACGTTATTGATGTATATGAAGGTCCCACGGAGACGTAGATGCCAAATCGCCATGAATGTTTTCAAATATTACCGCCGAGATGTTAGGTTGGGTTAGCCTAGGTTATATTACGTTATTGATGTATATAAAGGTCCCACGGAGACGTAGAGGCCAACTCGCCAGGTATGTTTTCAAATATTACCGCCGAGATTGTAGGTTGGGTTAGGTTAGGTTCAATTACGTTATTGATGTATATGAAGGTCCCACGGAGACGTAGAGACCAACTCGCCAGGTATGTTGTCAAATATTACCGCCGAGATGATAGGTTGGGTTAGGTTAGGTTATATTGCGTTATTGATGTTTATGAAGATCCCACGGAGACGTAGAGGCCAACTCGCCAGGTATGTTGTCAAATATTACCGCCGAGATGTTAGGTTGGGTTAGGTTAGGTTATATTACGTTATTGATGTATATAAATGTCCCACGGAGACGTAGAGGCCAACTCGCCAGGTATGTATTCAAATATTACCGCCGAGATGTTAGGTTGGGTTAGGTTAGGTTATATTACGTTATTGATGTATAAAAGGATCCCACGGAGACGGAGAAGCCAACTCGCCAGCAATGTTTTCAAATATTACCGCCGAGATGTTAGGTTGGGTTAGGTTAGGTTATATTTCGTTATTGATGTATATGAAGGTCCCACGGAGACGTAGAGGCCAACTCGCCAGGTATGTTATCAAATATTACGGCCGAGATGTTAGGTTGGGTAAGGTTAGGTTACATTACGTTATTGATGTATATAAATGTCCCACGGAGACGTAGAGGCCAACTCGCCAGGTATGTTTTCAAATATCAGCGCCGAGAATTTAGGTTGGGTTAGGTTAGGTTATATTAAGTTATTGATGTATATAAAGGTCCCACGGAGACGTAGAGGCCAACTCGCAAGGAATGATGTCAAATATTACCGCCGAAATGTTAGGTTGGGTTAGGTTAGGCTACATTACGTTATTGATGTATATGAAGGTCCCACGGAGACGTAGATGCCAAATCGCCAGCAATGTTGTCAAATATTACCGCCGAGATGATAGGTTGGGTTAGGTTAGGTTATATTGCGTTATTGATGTTTATGAAGGTCAAACGGAGACGTAGAGGACAACTCGCCAGGAATGATGTCTAATATTACCGCCGAAATGTTAGGTTGGGTTAGGTTAGGCTATATTACGTTATTGATGTATATGAAGGTCCCACGGAGACGTAGATGCCAAATCGCCATGAATGTTTTCAAATATTACCGCCGAGATGTTAGGTTGGGTTAGCCTAGGTTATATTACGTTATTGATGTATATAAAGGTCCCACGGAGACGTAGAGGCCAACTCGCCAGGTATGTTTTCAAATATTACCGCCGAGCTTGTAGGTTGGGTTAGGTTAGGTTCAATTACGTTATTGATGTATATGAAGGTCCCACGGAGACGTAGAGACCAACTCGCCAGGTATGTTCGCAAATATTACCGCCGAGATGATAGGTTGTGTTAGGTTAGGTTATATTGCGTTATTGATGTTTATGAAGGTCAAACGGAGACGTAGAGGCCAACTCGCCAGGAATGTTGCGAAATATTACCGCTGAGATGTTAGATTGGGTTAGGTTAGGTTATATTACGTTATTGATGTATATAAAGGTCCCACGGAGACGTAGAGGCCAACTCGCCAGAAGTGTTGTCAAATATTACCGCCGAGATGATAGGTTGGGTTAGGTTACGTTATGTTACGTTATTGATGTTTATGAAGGTCAAACGGAGACGTAGGGGACAACTCGCCAGGAATGATGTCAAATATTACCGCCGAAATGTTAGGTTGGGTTAGGTTAGGTTATATCACGTTATAGATGTATATAAAGGTCCCGCGGAGACGTAGAGGCCAACAAGCTAGGAATGTGATCAAATATTACCGCGGAGATGTTCGGTTGAGGTAGGTTAGGTTATATTACGTTATTGATGTATATAAAGGTCCCACGGAGACGTAGAGGCCAACTCGCCAGGAATGTTGTCAAATATTACCGCCGAGATGATAGGTTGGGTTAGGTTGCGTTATATTACGTTATTGATGTTTATGAAGGTCAAACGGAGACGTAGAGGCCAACTCGCCAGGTATGTTGTCAAATATTACCGCCGAAATGTTAGGTTGGATTAGGTTAGGTTATATTACGTTATTGATGTATATAAAGGTCCCACGGAGACGTAGAGGCCAACTCGCCAGGAATGATGTCAAATATTACCGCCGAAATGTTAGGTTGGGTTAGGTTAGGCTACATTACGTTATTGATGTATATGAAGGTCCCACGGAGACGTAGATGCCAAATCGCCATGAATGTTTTCAAATATTACCGCTGAGATGTTAGGTTGGGTTAGCCTAGGTTATATTACGTTATTGATGTATATAAAGGTCCCACGGAGACGTAGAGGCCAAATCGCCAGGTATGTTTTGAAATATTACCGCCGAGATTGTAGGTTGGGTTAGGTTAGGTTCAATTACGTTATTGATGTATATGAAGGTCCCACGGAGACGTAGAGACCAACTCGCCAGGTATGTTGTCAAATATTACCGCCGAGATGATAGGTTGGGTTAGGTTAGGTTATATTGCGTTATTGATGTTTATGAAGATCCCACGGAGACGTAGAGGCCAACTCGCCAGGTATGTTTTCAAATATTACTGCCGAGGTGTTAGGTTGGGTTAGGTTAGGCTATATTACGTTATTGATGTATATGAAGGTCCCACGGAGACGTAGAGGCCAACTCGCCAGGTATGTTGTCAAATATTACCGCCGAGATGTTAGGTTGGGTTAGGTTAGGTTATATTACGTTATTGATGTATATAAATGTCCCACGGAGACGTAGAGGCCAACTCGCCAGGTATGTTTTCAAATATTACCGCCGAGATGTTAGGTTGGGTTAGGTTAGGTTATATTACGTTATTGATGTATAAAAGGATCCCACGGAGACGGAGAAGCCAACTCGCCAGGAATGTTTTCAAATATTACCGCCGAGATGTTAGGTTGGGTTAGGTTAGGTTATATTTCGTTATTGATGTATATGAAGGTCCCACGGAGACGTAGAGGCCAACTCGCCAGGTATGTTGTCAAATATTACCGCCGAGATGTTAGGTTGGGTAAGGTTAGGTTACATTACGTTATTGATGTATATAAATGTCCCACGGAGACGTAGAGGCCAACTCGCCAGGTATGTTTTCAAATATTACCGCCGAGATGTTAGGTTGGGTTAGGTTAGGTTATATTACGTTATTGATGTATATAAATGTCCCACGGAGACGTAAAGGCCAACTCGCCAGGTATGTTTTCAAATATCACCGCCGAGATGTTAGGTTGGGTTAGGTTAGGTTATATTAAGTTATTGATGTATATAAAGGTCCCACGGAGACGTAGAGGCCAACTCGCAAGGAATGATGTCAAATATTACCGCCGAAATGTTAGGTTGGGTTAGGTTAGGCTACATTACGTTATTGATGTATATGAAGGTCCCACGGAGACGTAGATGCCAAATCGCCATGAATGTTATCAAATATTACCGCCGAGATGATAGGTTGGGTTAGGTTAGGTTATATTGCGTTATTGATGTTTATGAAGGTCAAACGGAGACGTAGAGGACAACTCGCCAGGAATGATGTCTAATATTACCGCCGAAATGTTAGGTTGGGTTAGGTTAGGCTATATTACGTTATTGATGTATATGAAGGTCCCACGGAGACGTAGATGCCAAATCGCCATGAATGTTTTCAAATATTACCGCCGAGATGTTAGGTTGGGTTAGCCTAGGTTATATTACGTTATTGATGTATATAAAGGTCCCACGGAGACGTAGAGGCCAACTCGCCAGGTATGTTTTCAAATATTACCGCCGAGATTGTAGGTTGGGTTAGGTTAGGTTCAATTACGTTATTGATGTATATGAAGGTCCCACGGAGACGTACAGACCAACTCGCCAGGTATGTTGTCAAATATTACCGCCGAGATGATAGGTTGGGTTAGGTTAGGTTATATTGCGTTATTGATGTTTATGAAGATCCCACGGAGACGTAGAGGCCAACTCGCCAGGTATGTTGTCAAATATTACCGCCGAGATGTTAGGTTGGGTTAGGTTAGGTTATATTACGTTATTGATGTATATAAATGTCCCACGGAGACGTAGAGGCCAACTCGCCAGGTATGTTTTCAAATATTACCGCCGAGATGTTAGGTTGGGTTAGGTTAGGTTATATTACGTTATTGATGTATAAAAGGATCCCACGGAGACGGAGAAGCCAACTCGCCAGCAATGTTTTCAAATATTACCGCCGAGATGTTAGGTTGGGTTAGGTTAGGTTATATTTCGTTATTGATGTATATGAAGGTCCCACGGAGACGTAGAGGCCAACTCGCCAGGTATGTTGTCAAATATTACGGCCGAGATGTTAGGTTGGGTAAGGTTAGGTTACATTACGTTATTGATGTAGATAAATGTCCCACGGAGACGTAGAGGCCAACTCGCCAGGTATGTTTTCAAATATCAGCGCCGAGAATTTAGGTTGGGTTAGGTTAGGTTATATTAAGTTATTGATGTATATAAAGGTCCCACGGAGACGTAGATGCCAACTCGCAAGGAATGATGTCAAATATTACCGCCGAAATGTTAGGTTGGGTTAGGTTAGGCTACATTACGTTATTGATGTATATGAAGGTCCCACGGAGACGTAGATGCCAAATCGCCATGAATGTTGTCAAATATTACCGCCGAGATGATAGGTTCGGTTAGGTTAGGTTATATTGCGTTATTGATGTTTATGAAGGTCAAACGGAGACGTAGAGGACAACTCGCCAGGAATGATGTCTAATATTACCGCCGAAATGTTAGGTTGGGTTAGGTTAGGCTATATTACGTTATTGATGTATATGAAGGTCCCACGGAGACGTAGATGCCAAATCGCCATGAATGTTTTCAAATATTACCGCCGAGATGTTAGGTTGGGTTAGCCTAGGTTATATTACGTTATTGATGTATATAAAGGTCCCACGGAGACGTAGAGGCCAACTCGCCAGGTATGTTTTCAAATATTACCGCCGAGCTTGTAGGTTGGGTTAGGTTAGGTTCAATTACGTTATTGATGTATATGAAGGTCCCACGGAGACGTAGAGACCAACTCGCCAGGTATGTTCGCAAATATTACCGCCGAGATGATAGGTTGTGTTAGGTTAGGTTATATTGCGTTATTGATGTTTATGAAGGTCAAACGGAGACGTAGAGGCCAACTCGCCAGGAATGTTGCGAAATATTACCGCTGAGATGTTAGATTGGGTTAGGTTAGGTTATATTACGTTATTGATGTATATAAAGGTCCAACGGAGACGTAGAGGCCAACTCGCCAGGAATGTTGTCAAATATTACCGCAGAGGTGATAGGTTGGGTTAGGTTACGTTATATTACGTTATTGATGTTTATGAAGGTCAAACGGAGACGTAGAGGACAACTCGCCAGGAATGATGTCAAATATTACCGCCGAAATGTTAGGTTGGGTTAGGTTAGGCTATATTACGTTATTGATGTATATTAAGGTCCCACGGAGACGTAGAGGCCAAATCGCCAGGTATGTTTTCAAATATTACCGCCGAGATGTTAGGTTGGGTTAGCCTAGGTTATATTACGTTATTGATGTATATAAAGGTCCCACGGAGACGTAGAGGCCAACTCGCCAGGTATGTTTTCAAATATTACCGCCGAGATGTTAGGTTGGGTTAGGTTAGGTTATATTTCGTTATTGATGTATATGAAGGACCCACGGAGACGTAGAGGCCAACTCGCCAGGTATGTTGTCAAATATTACCGCCGAGATGTTAGGTTGGGTTAGGTTACGTTATATTACGTTATTGATGTTTATGAAGGTCAAACGGAGACGTAGGGGACAACTCGCCAGGAATGATGTCAAATATTAGCGCCGAAATGTTAGGTTGGGTAAGGTTAGGTTATATCGCGTTATAGATGTATATAAAAGTCCCGCGGAGACGTAGAGGCCAACAAGCTAGGGATGTGCTCAAATATTACCGCGGAGATGTTAGGTTGGGTTAGGTTAGGTTATATTACGTTATTGATGTATATAAAGGTCCCACGGAGACGTAGAGGCCAACTCGCCAGGAATGTTGTCAAATATTACCGCCGAAATGTCAGGTTGGGTTAGGTTAGGCTACATTACGTTATTGATGTATATGAAGGTCCCACGGAGACGTAGATGCCAAATCGACATGAATGTTTTCAAATATTACCGCCGAGATGTTATGTTGGGTTAGCCTAGGTTATATTACGTTATTGATGTATATAAAGGTCCCACGGAGACGTAGAGGCCAACTCGCCAGGTATGTTTTCAAATATTACCGCCGAGATTGTAGGTTGGGTTAGGTTAGGTTCAATTACGTTATTGATATATATGAAGGTCCCACGGAGACGTAGAGACTAACTCGCCAGGTATGTTGTCAAATATTACCGCCGAGATGATAGGTTGGGTTAGGTTAGGTTATATTGCGTTATTGATGTTTATGAAGATCCCACGGAGACGTAGAGGCCAACTCGCCAGGTATGTTGTCAAATATTACCGCCGAGATGTTAGGTTGGGTTAGGTTAGGTTATATTACGTTATTGATGTATATAAATGTCCCACGGAGACGTAGAGGCCAACTCGCCAGGTATGTCTTCCAATATTACCGCCGAGATGTTAGGTTGGGTTAGGTTAGGTTATATTACGTTATTGATGTATAAAAGGATCCCACGGAGACGGAGAAGCCAACTCGCCAGGAATGTTTTCAAATATTATCGCCGAGATGTTAGGTTGGGTTAGGTTAGGTTATATTTCGTTATTGATGTATATGAAGGTCCCACGGAGACGTAGAGGCCAACTCGCCAGGTATGTTGTCAAATATTACCGCCGAGATGTTAGGTTGGGTAAGGTTAGGTTACATTACGTTATTGATGTATATAAATGTCCCACGGAGACGTAGAGGCCAACTCGCCAGGTATGTTTTCAAATATTACAGCCGAGATGTTAGGTTGGGTTAGCCTAGGTTATATTACGTTATTGATGTATATAAAGGTCCCACGGAGACGTAGAGGCCAACTCGCCAGGTATGTTTTCAAATATTACCGCCGAGATTGTAGGTTGGGTTAGGTTAGGTTATATTGCGTTATTGATGTTTATGAAGGTCAAACGGAGACGTAGAGGCCAACTCGCCAGGAATGTTGCGAAATATTACCGCTGAGATGTTAGATTGGGTTAGGTTAGGTTATATTACGTTATTGATGTATATAAAGGTCCAACGGAGACGTAGAGGCCAACTCGCCAGGAATGTTGTCAAATATTACCGCAGAGGTGATAGGTTGGGTTAGGTTACGTTATATTACGTTATTGATGTTTATGAAGGTCAAACGGAGACGTAGAGGACAACTCGCCAGGAATGTTGTCAAATATTACCGCCGAGATGTTAGGTTTGGTTTGATTAGGTTATATTACGTTATTGATGTATATAAAGGTCCCACGGAGTCGTAGAGGCCAACTTGCCAGGTATGTTTTCAAATATTACCGCCGAGATGTTAGGCTGGGTTAGGTTAGGTTATATTACGTTATTGATGTATAAAAAGATCCCACGGAGACGGAGAAACCAACTCGACTGGAATGTTGCCTAATATTACCGCCGAGATGTT
Organism: Xylocopa violacea; assembly: GCA_963969225.1. Lineage (NCBI taxonomy): Eukaryota > Metazoa > Arthropoda > Insecta > Hymenoptera > Apidae > Xylocopa > Xylocopa violacea. Next base: position 3,532,038 of record CAXAJV010000548.1, on the reverse strand, counting down.
AGGTTGGGTTAGGTTAGGTTATATTACGTTATTGATGTATATAAAGGTCCCACGGAGACGTAGAGGCCAACTCGCCAGAAGTGTTGTCAAATATTACCGCCGAGATGATAGGTTGGGTTAGGTTACGTTATGTTACGTTATTGATGTTTATGAAGGTCAAACGGAGACGTGGGGGACAACTCGCCAGGAATGATGTCAAATATTACCGCCGAAATGTTAGGTTGGGTTAGGTTAGGTTATATCACGTTATAGATGTATATAAAGGTCCCGCGGAGACGTAGAGGCCAACAAGCTAGGAATGTGATCAAATATTACCGCGGAGATGTTCGGTTGAGGTAGGTTAGGTTATATTACGTTATTGATGTATATAAAGGTCCCACGGAGACGTAGAGGCGAACTCGCCAGGAATGTTGTCAAATATTACCGCCGAGATGATAGGTTGGGTTAGGTTAGGTTATATCACGTTATAGATGTATATAAAGGTCCCGCGGAGACGTAGAGGCCAACAAGCTAGGAATGTGATCAAATATTACCGCGGAGATGTTCGGTTGAGGTAGGTCAGGTTATATTACGTTATTGATGTATATAAAGGTCCCACGGGGACGTAGAGGCCAACTCGCCAGGTATGTTGTCAAATATTACCGCCGAGATGATAGGTTGGGTTAGGTTAGGTTATATTGCGTTATTGATGTTTATGAAGATCCCACGGAGACGTAGAGGCCAACTCGCCAGGTATGTTTTCAAATATTACCGCCGAGATGTTATGCTGGGTTAGGTTAGGTTATATTACGTTATTGATGTATAAAAAGATCCCACGGAGACGGAGAAACCAACTCGACAGGAATGTTGCCTAATATTACCGCCGAGATGTTAGGTTGGGTTAGGTTAGGTTATATTACGTTATTGATGTATATAAAGGTCCCACGGAGACGTAGAGGCCAACTTGCCAGAAGTGTTGTCAAATATTACCGCCGAGATGATAGGTTGGGTTAGGTTACGTTATATTACGTTATTGATGTTTATGAAGGTCAAACGGAGACGTAGGGGACAACTCGCCAGGAATGTGTTCAAATATTACCGCCGAGATGTTAGGTTGGGTTAGGTTAGGTTATATTACGTTATAGATGTATATAAAGTTCCCACGGTGACGTAGAGGCCAACAGGCCAGGAATGTGTTCAAATATTACCGCCGAGATGTTAGATTGGGTTAGGTTAGGTTATATTACGTTATAGATGTATATAAAGATCCCACGGAGACGTAGAGGCCAACAAGCCAGAATGTCTTTAAATATTACCGCCGAGATGTTAGGTTGGTTTAGGTTAGGTTATATTACGTTATAGATGTATATAAAGGTCCCACGGAGACGTAGAGTCCAACAAGCCAGAATGTCTTCAAATATTACCGCCGAGATGTTAGGTTGGTTTGGGTTAGGTTATATTACGTTATTGATGTATATAAAGATCCCACGGAGACGTAGAGGCCAACAAGTCAGGAATGTGTTCAAATATTACCGCCGAGATGTTAGGTTGGGTTAGGTTAGGTTATATTACGTTATAGATGTATATAAAGGTCCCACGGAGACGTAGAGGCCAACAAGCCAGGAATGTGTTCAAATATTACCGCCGAGATGTTAGATTGGGTTAGGTTAGGTTATATTACGTTATTGATGTATATAAAGATCCCACGGAGACGTAGAGGCCAACAAGCCAGGAATGTCTTCAAATATTACCGCCGAGACGTTAGGCTGGGTTAGGTTCGGTTATATAACGTTATTGATGTATATAAAGGTCCCACGGAGACGTAGAGGCCAACAAGCCAGGAATGTGTTCAAATATTACCGCCGAGATGTTAGATTGGGTTAGGTTAGGTTATATTACGTTATTGATGTATATAAAGATCCCACGGAGACGTAGAGGCCAACAAGCCAGGAATGTCTTCAAATATTACCGCCGAGATGTTACGTTGGGTTAGGTTCTGTTATATAACGTTATTGATGTATATAAAGGTCCCACGGAGACGTAGAGGCCAACAAGCCAGGAATGTGTTCAAATATTACCGCCGAGATGTTAGATTGGGTTAGGTTAGGTTATATTACGTTATTGATGTATATAAAGATCCCACGAATACGTAGAGGCCAACTCGCCAGGAATGTTGTCAAATATTACCGCCGAGATGATAGGTTGGGTTAGGTTAGGTTATATTACGTTATTGATATATATAAATGTACCACGGAGTGGTAGAGGCCAACTCGCCATGAATGTTTTCAAATATTACCGCCGAGATGTTAGGTTGGGTTAGGTTAGGTTACATTACGTTATAGATGTATATAAAGGTCCCACGGAGACGTAGAGGCCAACAAGCCAGGAATGTGTTCAAATATTACCTAGGTTGGGTTAGGTTAGGTTATATTACGTTATTGATGTATATAAATGTACGACGGAGAGGTAGAGGCCAACTCGCCATGAATGTTTTCAAATATTACCGCCGAGATGTTAAGTTGGGTTAGGTTAGGTTATATTACGTTATAGATGTATATAAAGTTCCCACGGAGACGTAGAGGCCAACAGGCCAGGAATGTGTTCAAATATTACCGCCGAGATGTTAGATTGGGTTAGGTTAGGTTATACTACGTTATTGATGTATATAAAGATCCCACGGAGACGTAGAGGCCAACAAGCCAGGAATGTCTTCAAATATTACCGCAGAGATGTTAGTTTGGGTTAGGATCGGTTATATTACGTTATAGATGTATATAAAGTTCCCACGGAGACGTAGAGGCCAACAAGCCAGGAATACGTTCAAATATTACCGTCGAGATGTTAGATTGGGTCAGGTTAGGCTATATTACGTTATTGATGTATATAAAGATCGCACGGAGACGGAGAAGCCAACTCGACAGGAATGTTGTCAAATATTACCGCCGAGATTTTTGGTTGTGTTAGGTTAGGTTATATAACGTTATTGATGTATATAAAGGTCCCACGGAGACGTAGAGGCCAACTCGCCAGGAATGTTGTCAAATATTACCGCCGAGATGATAGGTTGGGTTAGGTTAGGTTATATTACGTTGTTGATGTATATAAATATCCCACGGAGACGTAGAGGCCAACAAGCCAGGAATGTGTTCAAATATTACCGCCGAGATGTTAGGTTGGGTTAGGTTAGGTTATATTACGTTATAGATGTATATAAAGATCCCACGGAGACGTAGAGGCCAACTCGCCATGAATGTTTTCAAATATTACCGCCGAGATGATAGGTTGGGTTAGGTTAGGTTATATTACGTTATTGATGTATATGAAGGTCCCACGGAGACGTAGAGGCCAACAAGCCAGGAATGTGTTCAAATATTACCTCCGAGATGTTAGGTTGGGTTAGGTTAGGTTATATTACGTTATAGACGTATATAAAGGTCACACGGATACGTAGAGGCCAACAAGCCAGGAATGTGTTCAAATATTACCGCCGAGATGTTAGGTTGGGTTAGTTTAGGTTATATTACGTTATAGATGTATATAAAGTTCTCACGGAGACGTAGAGGCCAACAGGCCAGGAATGTGTTCAAATATTACCGCCGAGATGTTAGATTGGGTTAGGTTAGGTTATATTACGTTATTGATGTATATAAAGGTCCCACGGGGACGTAGAGGCCAACAAGCCAGGAATGTCTTCAAATATTACCGGAAAAATTGTTAGTTTGGGTTAGGTTCGGTTATATAACGTTATTGATGTATATAAATATCCCACGGAGACGTAGAGGCCAACAAGCCAGGAATGTGTTCAAATAATACCGCCGAGATGTTAGGTTGGGTTAGGTTAGGTTATATTACGTTATAGATGTATATAAAGATCCCACGGAGACGTAGAGGCCAACAAGCCAGAATGTCTTTAAATATTACCGCCGAGATGTTAGGTTGGTTTAGGTTAGGTTATATTACGTTATAGATGTATATAAAGTTCCAGCGGGGACGTAGAGTCCAACAAGCCAGAATGTCTTCAAATATTACCGCCGAGATGTTAGGTTGGTTTGGGTTAGGTTATATTACGCTATTGATGTATATAAAGATCCCACGGAGACGTAGAGGCCAACAAGTCAGGAATGTGTTCAAATATTACCGCCGAGATGTTAGGTTGGGTTAGGTTAGGTTATATTACGTTATAGATGTATATAAAGGTCCCACGGAGACGTAGAGGCCAACTCGCCATGAATGTTTTCAAATATTACCGCCGAGATGTTAGATTGGGTTAGGTTAGGTTATATTACGTTATTGAAGTATATAAAGGTCCCACGGAGACGTAGATGCCAACAAGCCAGGAATGTGTTCAAATATTACCGCGGAGATGTTAGGTTGGGTTAGGTTAGGTTATATTACGTTATTGATGTATATAAAGGTCCCACGGAGACGTAGAGGCCAACAAGCCAGGAATGTAATCAAATATTACCGCCGAGTTGTTAGGTTGGGTTAGGGTAGGTTATATTACGTTATTGATGTATATAAAGCTCCCACGGAGACGTTGAGGCCAACTCGCCAGGAATGTGGTCAAATATTACCGCCGAGATGTTATTTTGGGTTAGGATAGGTTATATTACGTTATTGATGTATATAAAGGTCCCACGGAGACGTAGAGTCCAACAAGCCAGGAATGTGTTCAAATATTACCGCCGAGATGTTAGATTGGGTTAGGTTTGGTTATATTACCTTATTGATGTATATAAAGGTCCCACGGAGACGTGGAGGCCAACAAGCCAGGAATTTGTTCAAATATTACCGCGGAGATGTTAGGTTGGGTTAGGTTAGGTTATATTACGTTATAGATGTATATAAAGTTCCCACGGAGACGTAGAGGCCAACAAGCCAGGAATACGTTCAAATATTACCGTCGAGATTTTAGATTGGGTCAGGTTAGGCTATATTACGTTATTGATGTATATAAAGATCGCACGGAGACGGAGAAGCCAACTCGCCAGGAATGTTGTCAAATATTACCGCCGAGATTTTAGGTTGTGTTAGGTTAGGTTATATAACGTTATTGATGTATATAAAGGTCCCACGGAGACGTAGAGGCCAACTCGCCAGGAATGTTGTCAAATATTACCGCCGAGATGATAGGTTGTGTTAGGTTAGGTTATATTACGTTATTGATGTATATAAAGATCCCACGGAGACGTAGAGGCCAACAAGCCAGGAATGTCTTCAAATATTACCGCCGAGATGTTAGGTTGGGTTAGGTTAGGTTATATTACGTTATAGATGTATATAAAGGTCCCACGGAGACGTAGAGGCCAACTCGCCATGAATGTTTTCAAATATTACCGCCGAGATGTTAGGTTGGGTTAGGTTAGGTTATATTACGTTATAGACGTATATAAAGGTCACACGGATACGTAGAGGCCAACAAGCCAGGAATGTGTTCAAATATTACCGCCGAGATGTTAGGTTGGGTTAGTTTAGGTTATATTACGTTATAGATGTATATAAAGTTCCCACGGAGACGTAGAGGCAAACAGGCCAGGAATGTGTTCAAATATTACCGCCGAGATGTTAGATTGGGTTAGGTTAGGTTATATTACGTTATTGATGTATATAAAGGTCCCACGGAGACGTAGAGGCCAACAAGCCAGGAATGTCTTCAAATATTACCGGAAAAATTGTTAGTTTGGGTTAGGTTCGGTTATATAACGTTATTGATGTATATAAATATCCCACGGAGACGTAGAGGCCAACAAGCCAGGAATGTGTTCAAATAATACCGCCGAGATGTTAGGTTGGGTTAGGTTAGGTTATATTACGTTATAGATGTATATAAAGATCCCACGGAGACGTAGAGGCCAACAAGCCAGAATGTCTTTAAATATTACCGCCGAGATGTTAGGTTTGTTTAGGTTAGGTTATATTACGTTATAGATGTATATAAAGGTCCCACGGAGACGTAGAGTCCAACAAGCCAGAATGTCTTCAAATATTACCGCCGAGATGTTAGGTTGGTTTGGGTTAGGTTATATTACGTTATTGATGTATATAAAGATCCCACGGAGACGTAGAGGCCAACAAGTCAGGAATGTGTTCAAATATTACCGCCGAGATGTTAGGTTGGGTTAGGTTAGGTTATATTACGTTATAGATGTATATAAAGGTCCCACGGAGACGTAGAGGCCAACTCGCCATGAATGTTTTCAAATATTACCGCCGAGATGTTAGATTGGGTTAGGTTCGGTTATATAACGTTATTGATGTATATAAAGGTCCCACGGAGACGTAGAGGCCAACAAGCCAGGAATGTGTTCAAATATTACCGCCGAGATGTTAGATTGGGTTAGGTTAGGTTATATTACGTTATTGATGTATATAAAGATCCCACGGAGACGTAGAGGCCAACAAGCCAGGAATGTCTTCAAATATTACCGCCGAGATGTTAGGTTGGGTTAGGTTCTGTTATATAACGTTATTGATGTATATAAAGGTCCCACGGAGACGTAGAGGCAAACAAGCCAGGAATGTGTTCAAATATTACCGCCGAGATGTTAGATTGGGTTAGGTTAGGTTATATTACGTTATTGATGTATATAAAGATCCCACGAATACGTAGAGGCCAACTCGCCAGGAATGTTGTCAAATATTACCGCCGAGATGATAGGTTGGGTTAGGTTAGGTTATATTACGTTATTGATATATATAAATGTACCACGGAGTGGTAGAGGCCAACTCGCCATGAATGTTTTCAAATATTACCGCCGAGATGTTAGGTTGGGTTAGGTTAGGTTATATTACGTTATAGATGTATATAAAGGTCCCACGGAGACGTAGAGGCCAACAAGCCAGGAATGTGTTCAAATATTACCTAGGTTGGGTTAGGTTAGGTTATATTACGTTATTGATGTATATAAATGTACGACGGAGAGGTAGAGGCCAACTCGCCATGAATGTTTTCAAATATTACCGCCGAGATGTTAAGTTGGGTTAGGTTAGGTTATATTACGTTATAGATGTATATAAAGTTCCCACGGAGACGTAGAGGCCAACAGGCCAGGAATGTGTTCAAATATTACCGCCGAGATGTTAGATTGGGTTAGGTTAGGTTATATTACGTTATTGATGTATATAAAGATCCCACGGAGACGTAGAGGCCAACAAGCCAGGAATGTCTTCAAATATTACCGCAGAGATGTTAGTTTGGGTTAGGTTCGGTTATATTACGTTATAGATGTATATAAAGTTCCCACGGAGACGTAGAGGCCAACAAGCCAGGAATACGTTCAAATATTACCGTCGAGATGTTAGATTGGGTCAGGTTAGGCTATATTACGTTATTGATGTATATAAAGATCGCACGGAGACGGAGAAGCCAACTCGCCAGGAATGTTGTCAAATATTACCGCCGAGATTTTTGGTTGTGTTAGGTTAGGTTATATAACGTTATTGATGTATATAAAGGTCCCACGGAGACGTAGAGGCCAACTCGCCAGGAATGTTGTCAAATATTACCGCCGAGATGATAGGTTGGGTTAGGTTAGGTTATATTACGTTGTTGATGTATATAAATATCCCACGGAGACGTAGAGGCCAACAAGCCAGGAATGTGTTCAAATATTACCGCCGAGATGTTAGGTTGGGTTAGGTTAGGTTATATTACGTTATAGATGTATATAAAGATCCCACGGAGACGTAGAGGCCAACTCGCCATGAATGTTTTCAAATATTACCTCCGAGATGTTAGGTTGCGTTTGGTTAGGTTATATTACGTTATAGACGTATATAAAGGTCACACGGATACGTAGAGGCCAACAAGCCAGGAATGTGTTCAAATATTACCGCCGAGATGTTAGGTTGGGTTAGGCTAGGTTATATTACGTTATAGATGTATATAAAGTTCCCACGGAGACGTAGAGGCCAACAGGCCAGGAATGTGTTCAAATATTACCGCCGAGATGTTAGATTGGGTTAGGTTAGGTTATATTACGTTATTGATGTATATAAAGATCCCACGGAGACGTAGAGGCCAACTCGCCAGGAATGTTGTCAAATATTACCGCCGAGATGATAGGTTGGGTTAGGTTAGGTTATATTACGTTATTGATGTATATAAAGGTCCCACGGAGACGTAGAGGCCAACAAGCCAGGAGTGTCTTCAAATATTACCGGAAAAATTGTTAGTTTGGGTTAGGTTCGGTTATATAACGTTATTGATGTATATAAATATCCCACGGAGACGTAGAGGCCAACAAGCCAGGAATGTGTTCAACTATTACCTCCGAGATGTTAGGTTGGGTTAGGTTAGGTTATATTACGTTATAGACGTATATAAAGGTCACACGGATACGTAGAGGCCAACAAGCCAGGAATGTGTTCAAATATTACCGCCGAGATGTTAGGTTGGGTTAGTTTAGGTTATATTACGTTATAGATGTATATAATGTTCCCACGGAGACGTAGAGGCCAACAGGCCAGGAATGTGTTCAAATATTACCGCCGAGATGTTAGATTGGGTTAGGTTAGGTTATATTACGTTATTGATGTATATAAAGGTCCCACGGGGACGTAGAGGCCAACAAGCCAGGAATGTCTTCAAATATTACCGGAAAAATTGTTAGTTTGGGTTAGGTTCGGTTATATAACGTTATTGATGTATATAAATATCCCACGGAGACGTAGAGGCCAACAAGCCAGGAATGTGTTCAAATAATACCGCCGAGATGTTAGGTTGGGTTAGGTTAGGTTATATTACGTTATAGATGTATATAAAGATCCCACGGAGACGTAGAGGCCAACAAGCCAGAATGTCTTTAAATATTACCGCCGAGATGTTAGGTTGGTTTAGGTTAGGTTATATTACGTTATAGATGTATATAAAGTTCCAGCGGGGACGTAGAGTCCAACAAGCCAGAATGTCTTCAAATATTACCGCCGAGATGTTAGGTTGGTTTGGGTTAGGTTATATTACGCTATTGATGTATATAAAGATCCCACGGAGACGTAGAGGCCAACAAGTCAGGAATGTGTTCAAATATTACCGCCGAGATGTTAGGTTGGGTTAGGTTAGGTTATATTACGTTATAGATGTATATAAAGGTCCCACGGAGACGTAGAGGCCAACTCGCCATGAATGTTTTCAAATATTACCGCCGAGATGTTAGATTGGGTTAGGTTAGGTTATATTACGTTATTGAAGTATATAAAGGTCCCACGGAGACGTAGATGCCAACAAGCCAGGAATGTGTTCAAATATTACCGCGGAGATGTTAGGTTGGGTTAGGTTAGGTTATATTACGTTATTGATGTATATAAAGGTCCCACGGAGACGTAGAGGCCAACAAGCCAGGAATGTAATCAAATATTACCGCCGAGTTGTTAGGTTGGGTTAGGGTAGGTTATATTACGTTATTGATGTATATAAAGCTCCCACGGAGACGTTGAGGCCAACTCGCCAGGAATGTGGTCAAATATTACCGCCGAGATGTTATTTTGGGTTAGGATAGGTTATATTACGTTATTGATGTATATAAAGGTCCCACGGAGACGTAGAGTCCAACAAGCCAGGAATGTGTTCAAATATTACCGCCGAGATGTTAGATTGGGTTAGGTTTGGTTATATTACCTTATTGATGTATATAAAGGTCCCACGGAGACGTGGAGGCCAACAAGCCAGGAATTTGTTCAAATATTACCGCGGAGATGTTAGGTTGGGTTAGGTTAGGTTATATTACGTTATAGATGTATATAAAGTTCCCACGGAGACGTAGAGGCCAACAAGCCAGGAATACGTTCAAATATTACCGTCGAGATTTTAGATTGGGTCAGGTTAGGCTATATTACGTTATTGATGTATATAAAGATCGCACGGAGACGGAGAAGCCAACTCGCCAGGAATGTTGTCAAATATTACCGCCGAGATTTTAGGTTGTGTTAGGTTAGGTTATATAACGTTATTGATGTATATAAAGGTCCCACAGAGACGTAGAGGCCAACTCGCCAGGAATGTTGTCAAATATTACCGCCGAGATGATAGGTTGTGTTATGTTAGGTTATATTTCGTTATTGATGTTTATGAAGGTCAAACGGAGACGTAGAGGCCAACTCGCCAGTAATGTTGTCAAATATTACCGCCGAGATGTTAGATTGGGTTAGGTTGGGTTATATTACGTTATTGATGTATATAAAGATCCCACGGAGACGTAGAGGCCAACAAGCCAGGAATGTCTTCAAATATTACCGCCGAGATGTTAGGTTGGGTTAGGTTAGGTTATATTACGTTATAGATGTATATAAAGGTCCCACGGAGACGTAGAGGCCAACTCGCCATGAATGTTTTCAAATATTACCGCCGAGATGTTAGGTTGGGTTAGGTTAGGTTATATTACGTTATAGACGTATATAAAGGTCACACGGATACGTAGAGGCCAACAAGCCAGGAATGTGTTCAAATATTACCGCCGAGATGTTAGGTTGGGTTAGTTTAGGTTATATTACGTTATAGATGTATATAAAGTTCCCACGGAGACGTAGAGGCCAACAGGCCAGGAATGTGTTCAAATATTACCGCCGAGATGTTAGATTGGGTTAGGTTAGGTTATATTACGTTATTGATGTATATAAAGGTCCCACGGAGACGTAGAGGCCAACAAGCCAGGAATGTCTTCAAATATTACCGGAAAAATTGTTAGTTTGGGTTAGGTTCGGTTATATAACGTTATTGATGTATATAAATATCCCACGGAGACGTAGAGGCCAACAAGCCAGGAATGTGTTCAAATAATACCGCCGAGATGTTAGGTTGGGTTAGGTTAGGTTATATTACGTTATAGATGTATATAAAGATCCCACGGAGACGTAGAGGCCAACAAGCCAGAATGTCTTTAAATATTACCGCCGAGATGTTAGGTTGGTTTAGGTTAGGTTATATTACGTTATAGATGTATATAAAGGTCCCACGGAGACGTAGAGTCCAACAAGCCAGAATGTCTTCAAATATTACCGCCGAGATGTTAGGTTGGTTTGGGTTAGGTTATATTACGTTATTGATGTATATAAAGATCCCACGGAGACGTAGAGGCCAACAAGTCAGGAATGTGTTCAAATATTACCGCCGAGATGTTAGGTTGGGTTAGGTTAGGTTATATTACGTTATAGATGTATATAAAGGTCCCACGGAGACGTAGAGGCCAACTCGCCATGAATGTTTTCAAATATTACCGCCGAGATGTTAGATTGGGTTAGGTTCGGTTATATAACGTTATTGATGTATATAAAGGTCCCACGGAGACGTAGAGGCCAACAAGCCAGGAATGTGTTCAAATATTACCGCCGAGATGTTAGATTGGGTTAGGTTAGGTTATATTACGTTATTGATGTATATAAAGATCCCACGGAGACGTAGAGGCCAACAAGCCAGGAATGTCTTCAAATATTACCGCCGAGATGTTAGGTTGGGTTAGGTTCTGTTATATAACGTTATTGATGTATATAAAGGTCCCACGGAGACGTAGAGGCAAACAAGCCAGGAATGTGTTCAAATATTACCGCCGAGATGTTAGATTGGGTTAGGTTAGGTTATATTACGTTATTGATGTATATAAAGATCCCACGAATACGTAGAGGCCAACTCGCCAGGAATGTTGTCAAATATTACCGCCGAGATGATAGGTTGGGTTAGGTTAGGTTATATTACGTTATTGATATATATAAATGTACCACGGAGTGGTAGAGGCCAACTCGCCATGAATGTTTTCAAATATTACCGCCGAGATGTTAGGTTGGGTTAGGTTAGGTTATATTACGTTATAGATGTATATAAAGGTCCCACGGAGACGTAGAGGCCAACAAGCCAGGAATGTGTTCAAATATTACCTAGGTTGGGTTAGGTTAGGTTATATTACGTTATTGATGTATATAAATGTACGACGGAGAGGTAGAGGCCAACTCGCCATGAATGTTTTCAAATATTACCGCCGAGATGTTAAGTTGGGTTAGGTTAGGTTATATTACGTTATAGATGTATATAAAGTTCCCACGGAGACGTAGAGGCCAACAGGCCAGGAATGTGTTCAAATATTACCGCCGAGATGTTAGATTGGGTTAGGTTAGGTTATATTACGTTATTGATGTATATAAAGATCCCACGGAGACGTAGAGGCCAACAAGCCAGGAATGTCTTCAAATATTACCGCAGAGATGTTAGTTTGGGTTAGGTTCGGTTATATTACGTTATAGATGTATATAAAGTTCCCACGGAGACGTAGAGGCCAACAAGCCAGGAATACGTTCAAATATTACCGTCGAGATGTTAGATTGGGTCAGGTTAGGCTATATTACGTTATTGATGTATATAAAGATCGCACGGAGACGGAGAAGCCAACTCGCCAGGAATGTTGTCAAATATTACCGCCGAGATTTTTGGTTGTGTTAGGTTAGGTTATATAACGTTATTGATGTATATAAAGGTCCCACGGAGACGTAGAGGCCAACTCGCCAGGAATGTTGTCAAATATTACCGCCGAGATGATAGGTTGGGTTAGGCTAGGTTATATTACGTTATAGATGTATATAAAGTTCCCACGGAGACGTAGAGGCCAACAGGCCAGGAATGTGTTCAAATATTACCGCCGAGATGTTAGATTGGGTTAGGTTAGGTTATATTACGTTATTGATGTATATAAAGATCCCACGGAGACGTAGAGGCCAACTCGCCAGGAATGTTGTCAAATATTACCGCCGAGATGATAGGTTGGGTTAGGTTAGGTTATATTACGTTATTGATGTATATAAAGGTCCCACGGAGACGTAGAGGCCAACAAGCCAGGAGTGTCTTCAAATATTACCGGAAAAATTGTTAGTTTGGGTTAGGTTCGGTTATATAACGTTATTGATGTATATAAATATCCCACGGAGACGTAGAGGCCAACAAGCCAGGAATGTGTTCAAATAATACCGCCGAGATGTTAGGTTGGGTTAGGTTAGGTTATATTACGTTATAGATGTATATAAAGATCCCACGGAGACGTAGAGGCCAACAAGCCAGAATGTCTTTAAATATTACCGCCGAGATGTTAGGTTGGTTTAGGTTAGGTTATATTACGTTATAGATGTATATAAAGGTCCCACGGAGACGTAGAGTCCAACAAGCCAGAATGTCTTCAAATATTACCGCCGAGATGTTAGGTTGGGTTAGGTTAGGTTATATTACGTTATAGATGTATATAAAGGTCCCACGGAGACGTAGAGGCCAACTCGCCATGAATGTTTTCAAATATTACCGCCGAGATGTTAGGTTGGGTTAGGTTAGGTTATATTACGTTATAGACGTATATAAAGGTCACACGGATACGTAGAGGCCAACAAGCCAGGAATGTGTTCAAATATTACCGCCGAGATGTTAGGTTGGGTTAGTTTAGGTTATATTACGTTATAGATGTATATAAAGTTCCCACGGAGACGTAGAGGCCAACAGGCCAGGAATGTGTTCAAATATTACCGCCGAGATGTTAGATTGGGTTAGGTTAGGTTATATTACGTTATTGATGTATATAAAGGTCCCACGGAGACGTAGAGGCCAACAAGCCAGGAATGTCTTCAAATATTACCGGAAAAATTGTTAGTTTGGGTTAGGTTCGGTTATATAACGTTATTGATGTATATAAATATCCCACGGAGACGTAGAGGCCAACAAGCCAGGAATGTGTTCAAATAATACCGCCGAGATGTTAGGTTGGGTTAGGTTAGGTTATATTACGTTATAGATGTATATAAAGATCCCACGGAGACGTAGAGGCCAACAAGCCAGAATGTCTTTAAATATTACCGCCGAGATGTTAGGTTGGTTTAGGTTAGGTTATATTACGTTATAGATGTATATAAAGGTCCCACGGAGACGTAGAGTCCAACAAGCCAGAATGTCTTCAAATATTACCGCCGAGATGTTAGGTTGGTTTGGGTTAGGTTATATTACGTTATTGATGTATATAAAGATCCCACGGAGACGTAGAGGCCAACAAGTCAGGAATGTGTTCAAATATTACCGCCGAGATGTTAGGTTGGGTTAGGTTAGGTTATATTACGTTATAGATGTATATAAAGGTCCCACGGAGACGTAGAGGCCAACTCGCCATGAATGTTTTCAAATATTACCGCCGAGATGTTAGATTGGGTTAGGTTCGGTTATATAACGTTATTGATGTATATAAAGGTCCCACGGAGACGTAGAGGCCAACAAGCCAGGAATGTGTTCAAATATTACCGCCGAGATGTTAGATTGGGTTAGGTTAGGTTATATTACGTTATTGATGTATATAAAGATCCCACGGAGACGTAGAGGCCAACAAGCCAGGAATGTCTTCAAATATTACCGCCGAGATGTTAGGTTGGGTTAGGTTCTGTTATATAACGTTATTGATGTATATAAAGGTCCCACGGAGACGTAGAGGCAAACAAGCCAGGAATGTGTTCAAATATTACCGCCGAGATGTTAGATTGGGTTAGGTTAGGTTATATTACGTTATTGATGTATATAAAGATCCCACGAATACGTAGAGGCCAACTCGCCAGGAATGTTGTCAAATATTACCGCCGAGATGATAGGTTGGGTTAGGTTAGGTTATATTACGTTATTGATATATATAAATGTACCACGGAGTGGTAGAGGCCAACTCGCCATGAATGTTTTCAAATATTACCGCCGAGATGTTAGGTTGGGTTAGGTTAGGTTATATTACGTTATAGATGTATATAAAGGTCCCACGGAGACGTAGAGGCCAACAAGCCAGGAATGTGTTCAAATATTACCTAGGTTGGGTTAGGTTAGGTTATATTACGTTATTGATGTATATAAATGTACGACGGAGAGGTAGAGGCCAACTCGCCATGAATGTTTTCAAATATTACCGCCGAGATGTTAAGTTGGGTTAGGTTAGGTTATATTACGTTATAGATGTATATAAAGTTCCCACGGAGACGTAGAGGCCAACAGGCCAGGAATGTGTTCAAATATTACCGCCGAGATGTTAGATTGGGTTAGGTTAGGTTATATTACGTTATTGATGTATATAAAGATCCCACGGAGACGTAGAGGCCAACAAGCCAGGAATGTCTTCAAATATTACCGCAGAGATGTTAGTTTGGGTTAGGTTCGGTTATATTACGTTATAGATGTATATAAAGTTCCCACGGAGACGTAGAGGCCAACAGGCCAGGAATGTGTTCAAATATTACCGCCGAGATGTTAGATTGGGTTAGGTTAGGTTATATTACGTTATTGATGTATATAAAGATCCCACGGAGACGTAGAGGCCAACTCGCCAGGAATGTTGTCAAATATTACCGCCGAGATGATAGGTTGGGTTAGGTTAGGTTATATTACGTTATTGATGTATATAAAGGTCCCACGGAGACGTAGAGGCCAACAAGCCAGGAGTGTCTTCAAATATTACCGGAAAAATTGTTAGTTTGGGTTAGGTTCGGTTATATAACGTTATTGATGTATATAAATATCCCACGGAGACGTAGAGGCCAACAAGCCAGGAATGTGTTCAAATAATACCGCCGAGATGTTAGGTTGGGTTAGGTTAGGTTATATTACGTTATAGATGTATATAAAGATCCCACGGAGACGTAGAGGCCAACAAGCCAGAATGTCTTTAAATATTACCGCCGAGATGTTAGGTTGGTTTAGGTTAGGTTATATTACGTTATAGATGTATATAAAGGTCCCACGGAGACGTAGAGTCCAACAAGCCAGAATGTCTTCAAATATTACCGCCGAGATGTTAGGTTGGTTTGGGTTAGGTTATATTACGCTATTGATGTATATAAAGATCCCACGGAGACGTAGAGGCCAACAAGTCAGGAATGTGTTCAAATATTACCGCCGAGATGTTAGGTTGGGTTAGGTTAGGTTATATTACGTTATAGATGTATATAAAGGTCCCACGGAGACGTAGAGGCCAACTCGCCATGAATGTTTTCAAATATTACCGCCGAGATGTTAGATTGGGTTAGGTTAGGTTATATTACGTTATTGAAGTATATAAAGGTCCCACGGAGACGTAGATGCCAACAAGCCAGGAATGTGTTCAAATATTACCGCGGAGATGTTAGGTTGGGTTAGGTTAGGTTATATTACGTTATTGATGTATATAAAGGTCCCACGGAGACGTAGAGGCCAACTCGCCAGGAATGTTGTCAAATATTACCGCCGAGATGATAGGTTGTGTTATGTTAGGTTATATTTCGTTATTGATGTTTATGAAGGTCAAACGGAGACGTAGAGGCCAACTCGCCAGTAATGTTGTCAAATATTACCGCCGAGATGTTAGATTGGGTTAGGTTAGGTTATATTACGTTATTGATGTATATAAAGATCCCACGGAGACGTAGAGGCCAACAAGCCAGGAATGTGTTCAAATATTACCGCCGAGATGTTAGATTGGGTTAGGTTAGGCTATATTACGTTATTGATGTATATAAAGCACCCACGGAGACGGAGAAGCCAACTCGCCAGGAATGTTGTCAAATATTACCGCCGAGATGTTAGGTTGGGTTAGGTTAGGTTATATTACGTTATTGATGTATATAAAGATCCCACGGAGACGTAGAGGCCAACAAGCCAGGAATGTCTTCAAATATTACCGCCGAGATGTTAGGTTGGGTTAGGTTAGGTTATATTACGTTATAGATGTATATAAAGGTCCCACGGAGACGTAGAGGCCAACTCGCCATGAATGTTTTCAAATATTACCGCCGAGATGTTAGATTGGGTTAGGTTAGGTTATATTACGTTATTGAAGTATATAAAGGTCCCACGGAGACGTAGAGGCCAACAAGCCAGGAATGTGTTCAAATATTACCGCGAAGATGTTAGGTTGGGTTAGGTTAGGTTATATTACGTTATTGATGTATATAAAGGTCCCACGGAGACGTAGAGGCCAACAAGCCAGGAATGTGATCAAATATTACCGCCGAGTTGTTAGGTTGGGTTAGGGTAGGTTATATTACGTTATTGATGTATATAAAGCTCCCACAGAGACGTTGAGGCCAACTCGCCAGGAATGTGGTCAAATATTACCGCCGAGATGTTATTTTGGGTTAGGATAGGTTATATTACGTTATTGATGTATATAAAGGTCCCACGGAGACGTAGAGTCCAACAAGCCAGGAATGTGTTCAAATATTACCGCCGAGATGTTAGATTGGGTTAGGTTAGGTTATATTACCTTATTGATGTATATAAAGGTCCCACGGAGACGTAGAGGCCAACAAGCCAGGAATTTGTTCAAATATTACCGCGGAGATGTTAGGTTGGGTTAGGTTAGGTTATATTACGTTATAGATGTATATAAAGTTCCCACGGAGACGTAGAGGCCAACAAGCCAGGAATACGTTCAAATATTACCGTCGAGATGTTAGATTGGGTCAGGTTAGGCTATATTACGTTATTGATGTATATAAAGATCGCACGGAGACGGAGAAACCAACTCGCCAGGAATGTTGTCAAATATTACCGCCGAGATTTTAGGTTGTGTTAGGTTAGGTTATATAACGTTATTGATGTATATAAAGGTCCCACGGAGACGTAGAGGCCAACTCGCCAGGAATGTTGTCAAATATTACCGCCGAGATGATAGGTTGTGTTATGTTAGGTTATATTTCGTTATTGATGTTTATGAAGGTCAAACGGAGACGTAGAGGCCAACAAGCCAGGAATGTGTTCAAATATTACCGCCGAGATGTTAGATTGGGTTAGGTTAGGTTATATTACGTTATTGATGTATATAAAGATCCCACGGAGACGTAGAGGCCAACAAGCCAGGAATGTCTTCAAATATTACCGCCGAGATGTTAGGTTGGGTTAGGTTCTGTTATATAACGTTATTGATGTATATAAAGGTCCCACGGAGACGTAGAGGCCAACAAGCCAGGAATGTGTTCAAATATTACCGCCGAGATGTTAGATTGGGTTAGGTTAGGTTATATTACGTTATTGATGTATATAAAGATCCCACGAATACGTAGGGGCCAACTCGCCAGGAATGTTGTCAAATATTACCGCCGAGATGTTAGATTGGGTTAGGTTAGGTTATATTACGTTATTGATGTATATAAATATCCCACGGAGACGTAGAGGCCAACAAGTCAGGAATGTGTTCAAATTTTACCGCCGAGATGTTAGATTGGGTTAGGTTAGGCTATATTACGTTATTGATGTATATAAAGGTCCCACGGAGACGTAGAGGCCAACAAGCCGGGAATGTGTTCAAATATTACCGCCGAGATGTTAGGTTGGGTTAGATTAGGTTATATTACGTTATAGATGTATATAAAGTTCCCACGGAGACGTAGAGGCCAACTCGCCACGAATGTTTTCAAATATTACCGCCGAGATGTTAGATTGGGTCAGGTTAGGCTATATTACGTTATTGATGTATATAAAGATCCCACGGATACGTAGAGGCCAACTCGCCAGGAATGTTGTCAAATATTACCGCCGAGATGATAGGTTGGGTTAGGTTAGGTTATATTACGTTATTGATGTATATAAATATCCCACGGAGACGTAGAGGCCAACAAGCCAGGAATGTGTTCAAATTTTACCGCCGAGATGTTAGATTGGGTTAGGTTAGGCTATATTACGTTATTGATGTATATAAAGGTCCCACGGAGACGTAGAGGCCAACAAGCCGGGAATGTGTTCAAATATTACCGCCGAGATGTTAGGTTGGGTTAGGTTAGGTTATATTACGTTATAGATGGATATAAAGATCCCACGGAGACGTAGAGTCCTACAAGCCAGAATGTCTTCAAATATTACCGCCGAGATGTTAGGTTGGTTTAGGTTAGGTTATATAACGTTATAGATGTATATAAAGGTCACACGGATACGTAGAGGCCAACTCGCCAGGAATGTTGTCAAATGTTACCGCCGAGATGATAGGTTGGGTTAGGTTAGGTTATATTACGTTATTGATGTATATGAAGGTCCCACGGAGACGTAGAGGCCAACAAGCCAGGAATGTGTTCAAATATTACCTCCGAGATGTTAGGTTGGGTTAGGTTAGGTTATATTACGTTATAGACGTATATAAAGGTCACACGGATACGTAGAGGCCAACAAGCCAGGAATGTGTTCAAATATTACCGCCGAGATGTTAGGTTGGGTTAGGTTAGGTTATATTGCGTTATAGATGTATATAAAGTTCCCACGGAGACGTAGAGGCCAACAGGCCAGGAATGTGTTCAAATATTACCGCCGAGATTTTATGTTGTGTTAGGTTAGGTTATATAACGTTATTGATGTATATAAAGGTCCCACGGAGACGTAGAGGCCAACTCGCCACGCATGTTTTCAAATATTACCGCCGAGATGTTAGATTGGGTCAGGTTAGGCTATATTACGTTATTGATGTATATAAAGATCCCACGGATACGTAGAGGCCAACTCGCCAGCAATGTTGTCAAATATTACCGCCGAGATGATAGGTTGGGTTAGGTTAGGTTATATTACGTTATTGATGTATATAAATATCCCGCGGAGACGTAGAGGCCAACAAGCCAGGAATGTGTTCAAATTTTACCGCCGAGATGTTAGATTGGGTTAGGTTAGGCTATATTACGTTATTGATGTATATAAAGGTCCCACGGAGACGTAGAGGCCAACAAGCCGGGAATGTGTTCAAATATTACCGCCGAGATGTTAGGTTGGGTTAGGTTAGGTTATATTACGTTATAGATGTATATAAAGATCCCACGGAGACGTAGAGTCCTACAAGCCAGAATGTCTTCAAATATTACCGCCGAGATGTTAGGTTGGTTTAGGTTAGGTTATATTACGTTATAGATGTATATAAAGGTCACACGGATACGTAGAGGCCAACTCGCCAGGAATGTTGTCAAATGTTACCGCCGAGATGATAGGTTGGGTTAGGTTAGGTTATATTACGTTATTGATGTATATGAAGGTCCCACGGAGTCGTAGAGGCCAACAAGCCAGGAATGTGTTCAAATATTACCTCCGAGATGTTAGGTTGGGATAGGTTAGGTTATATTACGTTATAGACGTACATAAAGGTCACACGGATACGTAGAGGCCAACAAGCCAGGAATGTGTTCAAATATTACCGCCGAGATGTTAGGTTGGGTTAGGTTAGGTTATATTACGTTATAGATGTATATAAAGTTCCCACGGAGACGTAGAGGCCAACAGGCCAGGAATGTGTTCAAATATTACCGCCGAGATGTTAGATTGGGTTAGGTTAGGTTATATTACGTTATTGATGTATATAAAGATCCCACGGAGACGTAGAGGCCAACAAGCCAGGAATGTCTTCAAATATTACCGCAGAGATGTTAGTTTGGGTTAGGTTCGGTTATATAACGTTATTGATGTATATAAATATCCCACGGAGACGTAGTGGCCAACAAGCCAGGAATGTGTTCAAATAATACCGCCGAGATGTTAGGTTGGGTTAGGTTAGGTTATATTACGTTATAGATGTATATAATGATCCCACGGAGACGTAGAGTCCAACAAGCCAGAATGTCTTCAAATATTACCGCCGAGTTGTTAGGTTGGTTTAGGTTAGGTTATATTACGTTATTGATGTATATAAAGATCCCACGGAGACGTAGAGGCCAACAAGCCAGAAATTTGTTCAAATATTACCGCGGAGATGTTAGGTTGGGTTAGGTTAGGTTATATTACGTTATAGATGTATATAAAGTTCCCACGGAGACGTAGAGGCCAACAAGCCAGGAATACGTTCAAATATTACCGTCGAGATGTTAGATTGGGTCAGGTTAGGTTATATTACGTTATTGATGTATATGAAGGTCCCACGGAGACGTAGAGGCCAACAAGCCAGGAATGTGTTCAAATATTATCTCCGAGATGTTAGGTTGGGTTAGGTTAGGTTATATTACGTTATAGATGTATATAAAGATCCCACGGAGACGCAGAGTCCAACAAGCCAGAATGTCTTCAAATATTACCGCCGAGATGTTAGGTTGGTTTAGGTTAGGTTATATTACGTTATTGATGTATATAAAGGTCCCACGGAGACGTAGAGGCCAACAAGCCAGGAATTTGTTCAAATATTACCGCGGAGATGTTAGGTTGGGTTAGGTTAGGTTATATTACGTTATAGATGTATATAAAGTTCCCACGGAGACGTTGAGGCCAACAAGCCAGGAATACGTTCAAATATTACCGTCGAGATGTTAGATTGGGTCAGGTTAGGCTATATTACGTTATTGATGTATATAAAGATCGCACGGAGACGGAGAAGCCAACTCGCCAGGAATGTTGTCAAATATTACCGCCGAGATTTTAGGTTGTGTTAGGTTAGGTTATATAACGTTATTGATGTATATAAAGGTCCCACGGAGACGTAGAGGCCAACTCGCCAGGAATGTTGTCAAATATTACCGCCGAGATGATAGGTTGGGTTAGGTTAGGTTATATTACGTTGTTGATGTATATAAATATCCCACGGAGACGTAGAGGCCAACAAGCCAGGAATGTGTTCAAATATTACCGCCGAGATGTTAGGTTGGGTTAGGTTACGTTATATTACGTTATAGATGTATATAAAGATCCCACGGAGACGTAGAGGCCAACTCGCCATGAATGTTTTCAAATATTACCGCCGAGATGTTAGGTTGCGTTAGGTTAGGTTATATTACGTTATAGACGTATATAAAGGTCACACGGATACGTAGAGGCCAACAAGCCAGGAATGTGTTCAAATATTACCGCCGAGATGTTAGGTTGGGTTAGGTTAGGTTATATTACGTTATAGATGTATATAAAGTTCCCACGGAGACGTAGAGGCCAACAGGCCAGGAATGTGTTCAAATATTACCGCCGAGATGTTAGATTGGGTTAGGTTAGGTTATATTACGTTATTGATGTATATAAAGATCCCACGGAGACGTAGAGGCCAACTCGCCAGGAATGTTGTCAAATATTACCGCCGAGATGATAGGTTGTGTTATGTTAGGTTATATTTCGTTATTGATGTTTATGAAGGTCAAACGGAGACGTAGAGGCCAACTCGCCAGTAATGTTGTCAAATATTACCGCCGAGATGTTAGATTGGGTTAGGTTAGGTTATATTACGTTATAGACGTACATAAAGGTCACACGGATACGTAGAGGCCAACAAGCCAGGAATGTGTTCAAATATTACCGCCGAGATGTTAGGTTGGGTTAGGTTAGGTTATATTACGTTATAGATGTATATAAAGTTCCCACGGAGACGTAGAGGCCAACAGGCCAGGAATGTGTTCAAATATTACCGCCGAGATGTTAGATTGGGTTAGGTTAGGTTATATTACGTTATTGATGTATATAAAGATCCCACGGAGACGTAGAGGCCAACAAGCCAGGAATGTCTTCAAATATTACCGCAGAGATGTTAGTTTGGGTTAGGTTCGGTTATATAACGTTATTGATGTATATAAATATCCCACGGAGACGTAGTGGCCAACAAGCCAGGAATGTGTTCAAATAATACCGCCGAGATGTTAGGTTGGGTTAGGTTAGGTTATATTACGTTATAGATGTATATAATGATCCCACGGAGACGTAGAGTCCAACAAGCCAGAATGTCTTCAAATATTACCGCCGAGTTGTTAGGTTGGTTTAGGTTAGGTTATATTACGTTATTGATGTATATAAAGATCCCACGGAGACGTAGAGGCCAACAAGCCAGAAATTTGTTCAAATATTACCGCGGAGATGTTAGGTTGGGTTAGGTTAGGTTATATTACGTTATAGATGTATATAAAGTTCCCACGGAGACGTAGAGGCCAACAAGCCAGGAATACGTTCAAATATTACCGTCGAGATGTTAGATTGGGTCAGGTTAGGTTATATTACGTTATTGATGTATATGAAGGTCCCACGGAGACGTAGAGGCCAACAAGCCAGGAATGTGTTCAAATATTATCTCCGAGATGTTAGGTTGGGTTAGGTTAGGTTATATTACGTTATAGATGTATATAAAGATCCCACGGAGACGCAGAGTCCAACAAGCCAGAATGTCTTCAAATATTACCGCCGAGATGTTAGGTTGGTTTAGGTTAGGTTATATTACGTTATTGATGTATATAAAGGTCCCACGGAGACGTAGAGGCCAACAAGCCAGGAATTTGTTCAAATATTACCGCGGAGATGTTAGGTTGGGTTAGGTTAGGTTATATTACGTTATAGATGTATATAAAGTTCCCACGGAGACGTTGAGGCCAACAAGCCAGGAATACGTTCAAATATTACCGTCGAGATGTTAGATTGGGTCAGGTTAGGCTATATTACGTTATTGATGTATATAAAGATCGCACGGAGACGGAGAAGCCAACTCGCCAGGAATGTTGTCAAATATTACCGCCGAGATTTTAGGTTGTGTTAGGTTAGGTTATATTACGTTGTTGATGTATATAAATATCCCACGGAGACGTAGAGGCCAACTCGCCAGGAATGTTGTCAAATATTACCGCCGAGATGATAGGTTGGGTTAGGTTAGGTTATATTACGTTGTTGATGTATATAAATATCCCACGGAGACGTAGAGGCCAACAAGCCAGGAATGTGTTCAAATATTACCGCCGAGATGTTAGGTTGGGTTAGGTTACGTTATATTACGTTATAGATGTATATAAAGATCCCACGGAGACGTAGAGGCCAACTCGCCATGAATGTTTTCAAATATTACCGCCGAGATGTTAGGTTGCGTTAGGTTAGGTTATATTACGTTATAGACGTATATAAAGGTCACACGGATACGTAGAGGCCAACAAGCCAGGAATGTGTTCAAATATTACCGCCGAGATGTTAGGTTGGGTTAGGTTAGGTTATATTACGTTATAGATGTATATAAAGTTCCCACGGAGACGTAGAGGCCAACAGGCCAGGAATGTGTTCAAATATTACCGCCGAGATGTTAGATTGGGTTAGGTTAGGTTATATTACGTTATTGATGTATATAAAGATCCCACGGAGACGTAGAGGCCAACTCGCCAGGAATGTTGTCAAATATTACCGCCGAGATGATAGGTTGTGTTATGTTAGGTTATATTTCGTTATTGATGTTTATGAAGGTCAAACGGAGACGTAGAGGCCAACTCGCCAGTAATGTTGTCAAATATTACCGCCGAGATGTTAGATTGGGTTAGGTTAGGTTATATTACGTTATTGATGTATATAAAGATCCCACGGAGACGTAGAGGCCAACAAGCCAGGAATGTCTTCAAATATTACCGCCGAGACGTTAGGCTGGGTTAGGTTCGGTTATATAACGTTATTGATGTATATAAAGGTCCCACGGAGACGTAGAGGCCAACAAGCCAGGAATGTGTTCAAATATTACCGCCGAGATGTTAGATTGGGTTAGGTTAGGTTATATTACGTTGTTGATGTATATAAATATCCCACGGAGACGTAGAGGCCAACAAGCCAGGAATGTGTTCAAATATTACCGCCGAGATGTTAGGTTGGGTTATGTTAGGTTATATTACGTTATAGATGTATATAAAGATCCCACGGAGACGTAGAGGCCAACTCGCCATGAATGTTTTCAAATATTACCGCCGAGATGTTAGGTTGCGTTAGGTTAGGTTATATTACGTTATAGACGTATATAAAGGTCACACGGATACGTAGAGGCCAACAAGCCAGGAATGTGTTCAAATATTACCGCCGAGATGTTAGGTTGGGTTAGGTTAGGTTATATTACGTTATAGATGTATATAAAGTTCCCACGGAGACGTAGAGGCCAACAGGCCAGGAATGTGTTCAAATATTACCGCCGAGATGTTAGATTGGGTTAGGTTAGGTTATATTACGTTATTGATGTATATAAAGATCCCACGGAGACGTAGAGGCCAACTCGCCAGGAATGTTGTCAAATATTACCGCCGAGATGGTAGGTTGGGTTAGGTTAGGTTATATTACGTTATTGATGTATATGAAGGTCCCACGGAGACGTAGAGGCCAACAAGCCAGGAATGTGTTCAAATATTACCTCCGAGATGTTAGGTTGGGTTAGGTTAGGTTATATTACGTTATAGACGTATATAAAGGTCACACGGATACGTAGAGGCCAACAAGCCAGGAATGTGTTCAAATATTACCGCCGAGATGTTAGGTTGGGTTAGTTTAGGTTATATTACGTTATAGATGTATATAAAGTTCCCACGGAGACGTAGAGGCCAACAGGCCAGGAATGTGTTCAAATATTACCGCCGAGATGTTAGATTGGGTTAGGTTAGGTTATATTACGTTATTGATGTATATAAAGATCCCACGGAGACGTAGAGGCCAACAAGCCAGGAATGTCTTCAAATATTACCGGAAAAATTGTTAGTTTGGGTTAGGTTCGGTTATATAACGTTATTGATGTATATAAATATCCCACGGAGACGTAGAGGCCAACAAGCCGGGAATGTGTTCAAATAATACCGCCGAGATGTTAGGTTGGGTTAGGTTAGGTTATATTACGTTATAGATGTATATAAAGATCCCACGGAGACGTAGAGGCCAACAAGCCAGAATGTCTTTAAATATTACCGCCGAGATGTTAGGTTGGTTTAGGTTAGGTTATATTACGTTATAGATGTATATAAAGGTCCCACGGAGACGTAGAGGCCAACAAGACAGGAATGTGTTCAAATATTACCGCCGAGATGTTAGGTTGGCTTAGGTTAGGTTATATTACGTTATAGATATATATAAAGTTCCCACGGAGAGGTAGAGGCCAACTCGCCAGGAATGTTGTCAAATATTACCGCCGAGATGATAGGTTGGGTTAGGTTAGGTTATATTACGTTATAGATGTATATAAAGGTCCCACGGAGACGTAGAGGCCAACTCGCCATGAATGTTTTCAAATATTACCGCCGAGATGCTAGATTGGGTTAGGTTAGGTTATATTACGTTATTGATGTATATAAAGATCCCACGGAGACGTAGAGGCCAACTCGCCAGGAATGTTGTCAAATATTACCGCCGAGATGATAGGTTGGGTTAGGTTAGGTTATATTACGTTATTGATGTATATGAAGGTCCCACGGAGACGTAGAGGCCAACAAGCCAGGAATGTGTTCAAATATTACCTCCGAGATGTTAGGTTGGGTTAGGTTAGGTTATATTACGTTATAGACGTATATAAAGGTCACACGGATACGTAGAGGCCAACAAGCCAGGAATGTGTTCAAATATTACCGCCGAGATGTTAGGTTGGGTTAGTTTAGGTTATATTACGTTATAGATGTATATAAAGTTCCCACGGAGACGTAGAGGCCAACAGGCCAGGAATGTGTTCAAATATTACCGCCGAGATGTTAGATTGGGTTAGGTTAGGTTATATTACGTTATTGATGTATATAAAGATCCCACGGAGACGTAGAGGCCAACAAGCCAGAATGTCTTTAAATATTACCGCCGAGATGTTAGGTTGGTTTAGGTTAGGTTATATTACGTTATAGATGTATATAAAGGTCCCACGGAGACGTAGAGGCCAACAAGACAGGAATGTGTTCAAATATTACCGCCGAGATGTTAGGTTGGCTTAGGTTAGGTTATATTACGTTATAGATATATATAAAGTTCCCACGGAGAGGTAGAGGCCAACTCGCCAGGAATGTTGTCAAATATTACCGCCGAGATGATAGGTTGGGTTAGGTTAGGTTATATTACGTTATAGATGTATATAAAGGTCCCACGGAGGCGTAGAGGCCAACAAGCCAGGAATGTGTTCAAATATTACCGCGGAGATGTTAGGTTGGGTTAGGTTAGGTTATATTACGTTATTGATGTATATAAAGGTCCCACGGAGACGTAGAGGCCAACAAGCCAGGAATGTGATCAAATATTACCGCCGAGTTGTTAGGTTGGGTTAGGGTAGGTTATATTACGTTATTGATGTATATAAAGCTCCCACAGAGACGTAGAGGCCAACTCGCCAGGAATGTGGTCAAATATTACCGCCGAGATGTTATTTTGGGTTAGGATAGGTTATATTACGTTATTGATGTATATAAAGGTCCCACGGAGACGTAGAGTCCAACAAGCCAGGAATGTGTTCAAATATTACCGCCGAGATGTTAGATTGGGTTAGGTTAGGTTATATTACGTTATAGATGTATATAAAGGTCCCACGGAGACGTAGAGGCCAACAAGACAGGAATGTGTTCAAATATTACCGCCGAGATGTTAGGTTGGCTTAGGTTAGGTTATATTACGTTATAGATGTATATAAAGTTCCCACGGAGAGGTAGAGGCCAACTCGCCAGGAATGTTGTCAAATATTACCGCCGAGATGATAGGTTGGGTTAGGTTAGGTTATATTACGTTATAGATGTATATAAAGGTCCCACGGAGACGTAGAGGCCAACTCGCCATGAATGTTTTCAAATATTACCGCCGAGATGTTAGATTGGGTTAGGTTAGGTTATATTACGTTATTGAAGTATATAAAGGTCCCACGGAGACGTAGAGGCCAACAAGCCAGGAATGTGTTCAAATATTACCGCGGAGATGTTAGGTTGGGTTAGGTTAGGTTATATTACGTTATTGATGTATATAAAGGTCCCACGGAGACGTAGAGGCCAACAAGCCAGGAATGTGATCAAATATTACCGCCGAGTTGTTAGGTTGGGTTAGGGTAGGTTATATTACGTTATTGATGTATATAAAGCTCCCACAGAGACGTTGAGGCCAACTCGCCAGGAATGTGGTCAAATATTACCGCCGAGATGTTATTTTGGGTTAGGATAGGTTATATTACGTTATTGATGTATATAAAGGTCCCACGGAGACGTAGAGTCCAACAAGCCAGGAATGTGTTCAAATATTACCGCCGAGATGTTAGATTGGGTTAGGTTAGGTTATATTACCTTATTGATGTATATAAAGGTCCCACGGAGACGTAGAGGCCAACAAGCCAGGAATTTGTTCAAATATTACCGCGGAGATGTTAGGTTGGGTTAGGTTAGGTTATATTACGTTATAGATGTATATAAAGTTCCCACGGAGACGTAGAGGCCAACAAGCCAGGAATACGTTCAAATATTACCGTCGAGATGTTAGATTGGGTCAGGTTAGGCTATATTACGTTATTGATGTATATAAAGACCGCACGGAGACGGAGAAGCCAACTCGCCAGGAATGTTGTCAAATATTACCGCCGAGATTTTAGGTTGTGTTAGGTTAGGTTATATAACGTTATTGATGTATATAAAGGTCCCACGGAGACGTAGAGGCCAACAAGCCAGGAATGTGTTCAAATATTACCGCCGAGATGTTAGATTGGGTTAGGTTAGGTTATATTACGTTATTGATGTATATAAAGATCCCACGGAGACGTAGAGGCCAACAAGCCAGGAATGTCTTCAAATATTACCGCCGAGATGTTAGGTTGGGTTAGGTTCTGTTATATAACGTTATTGATGTATATAAAGGTCCCACGGAGACGTAGAGGCCAACAAGCCAGGAATGTGTTCAAATATTACCGCCGAGATGTTAGATTGGGTTAGGTTAGGTTATATTACGTTATTGATGTATATAAAGATCCCACGAATACGTAGAGGCCAACTCGCCAGGAATGTTGTCAAATATTACCGCCGAGATGATAGGTTGGGTTAGGTTAGGTTATATTACGTTATTGATATATATAAATGTACCACGGAGTGGTAGAGGCCAACTCGCCATGAATGTTTTCAAATATTACCGCCGAGATGTTAGGTTGGGTTAGGTTAGGTTATATTACGTTATAGATGTATATAAAGGTCCCACGGAGACGTAGAGGCCAACAAGCCAGGAATGTGTTCAAATATTACCTAGGTTGGGTTAGGTTAGGTTATATTACGTTACTGATGTATATAAATGTAGGACGGAGAGGTAGAGGCCAACTCGCCATGAATGTTTTCAAATATGACCGCCGAGATGTTAAGTTGGGTTAGGTTAGGTTATATTACGTTATAGATGTATATAAAGGTCCCACGGAGACGTAGAGGCCAACAAGACAGGAATGTGTTCAAATATTACCGCCGAGATGTTAGGTTGGCTTAGGTTAGGTTATATTACGTTATAGATGTATATAAAGTTCCCACGGAGAGGTAGAGGCCAACTCGCCAGGAATGTTGCCAAATATTACCGCCGAGATGATAGGTTGGGTTAGGTTAGGTTATATTACGTTATTGATGTGTATAAATGTACCACGGAGAGGTAGAGGCCAACTCGCCATGAATGTTTTCAAATATTACCGCCGAGATGTTAGGTTGGGTTAGGTTAGGTTATATTACGTTATAGATGTATATAAAGGTCCCACGGAGACGCAGAGGCCAACAAGCCAGGAATACGTTCAAATATTACCGTCGAGATGTTAGATTGGGTCAGGATAGGCTATATTACGTTATTGATGTATATAAAGATCGCACGGAGACGGAGAAGCCAACTCGCCAGGAATGTTGTCAAATATTACCGCCGAGATTTTAGGTTGTGTTAGGTTAGGTTATATAACGTTATTGATGTATATAAAGGTCCCACGGAGACGTAGAGGCCAACTCGCCAGGAATGTTGTCAAATATTACCGCCGAGATGATAGGTTGGGTTAGGTTAGGTTATATTACGTTGTTGATGTATATAAATATCCCACGGAGACGTAGAGGCCAACAAGCCAGGAATGTGTTCAAATATTACCGCCGAGATGTTAGGTTGGGTTAGGTTAGGTTATATTACGTTATAGATGTATATAAAGATCCCACGGAGACGTAGAGGCCAACTCGCCATGAATGTTTTCAAATATTACCGCCGAGATGTTAGGTTGCGTTAGGTTAGGTTATATTACGTTATAGACGTATATAAAGGTCACACGGATACGTAGAGGCCAACAAGCCAGGAATGTGTTCAAATATTACCGCCGAGATGTTAGGTTGGGTTAGGTTAGGTTATATTACGTTATAGATGTATATAAAGTTCCCACGGAGACGTAGAGGCCAACAGGCCAGGAATGTGTTCAAATATTACCGCCGAGATGTTAGATTGGGTTAGGTTAGGTTATATTACGTTATTGATGTATATAAAGATCCCACGGAGACGTAGAGGCCAACTCGCCAGGAATGTTGTCAAATATTACCGCCGAGATGATAGGTTGTGTTATGTTAGGTTATATTTCGTTATTGATGTTTATGAAGGTCAAACGGAGACGTAGAGGCCAACTCGCCAGTAATGTTGTCAAATATTACCGCCGAGATGTTAGATTGGGTTAGGTTAGGTTATATTACGTTATTGATGTATATAAAGATCCCACGGAGACGTAGAGGCCAACAAGCCAGGAATGTCTTCAAATATTACCGCCGAGACGTTAGGCTGGGTTAGGTTCGGTTATATAACGTTATTGATGTATATAAAGGTCCCACGGAGACGTAGAGGCCAACAAGCCAGGAATGTGTTCAAATATTACCGCCGAGATGTTAGATTGGGTTAGGTTAGGTTATATTACGTTATTGATGTATATAAAGATCCCACGGAGACGTAGAGGCCAACAAGCCAGGAATGTCTTCAAATATTACCGCCGAGATGTTAGGTTGGGTTAGGTTCTGTTATATAACGTTATTGATGTATATAAAGGTCCCACGGAGACGTACAGGCCAACAAGCCAGGAATGTGTTCAAATATTACCGCCGAGATGGTAGATTGGGTTAGGTTAGGTTATATTACGTTATTGATGTATATAAAGATCCCACGAATACGTAGAGGCCAACTCGCCAGGAATGTTGTCAAATATTACCGCCGTGATGATAGGTTGGGTTAGGTTAGGTTATATTACGTTATAGATGTATATAAAGTTCCCACGGAGACGTAGAGGCCAACAAGCCAGGAATACGTTCAAATATTACCGTCGAGATGTTAGATTGGGTCAGGTTAGGCTATATTACGTTATTGATGTATATAAAGATCGCACGGAGACGGAGAAGCCAACTCGCCAGGAATGTTGTCAAATATTACCGCCGAGATTTTAGGTTGTGTTAGGTTAGGTTATATAACGTTATTGATGTATATAAAGGTCCCACGGAGACGTAGAGGCCAACTCGCCAGGAATGTTGCCAAATATTACCGCCGAGATGATAGGTTGGGTTAGGTTAGGTTATATTACGTTGTTGATGTATATAAATATCCCACGGAGACGTAGAGGCCAACAAGCCAGGAATGTGTTCAAATATTACCGCCGAGATGTTAGGTTGGGTTAGGTTAGGTTATATTACGTTATAGATGTATATAAAGATCCCACGGAGACGTAGAGGCCAACTCGCCATGAATGTTTTCAAATATTACCGCCGAGATGTTAGGTTGCGTTAGGTTAGGTTATATTACGTTATAGACGTATATAAAGGTCACACGGATACGTAGAGGCCAACAAGCCAGGAA
Source organism: Xylocopa violacea (assembly GCA_963969225.1). Lineage (NCBI taxonomy): Eukaryota > Metazoa > Arthropoda > Insecta > Hymenoptera > Apidae > Xylocopa > Xylocopa violacea. The sequence continues at coordinate 3,500,630 of CAXAJV010000548.1, read as the reverse complement.
TGTGTTCAAATATTACCGCCGAGATGTTAGGTTGGGTTAGGTTAGGTTATATTACGTTATAGATGTATATAAAGTTCCCACGGAGACGTAGAGGCCAACAGGCCAGGAATGTGTTCAAATATTACCGCCGAGATGTTAGATTGGGTTAGGTTAGGTTATATTACGTTATTGATGTATATAAAGATCCCACGGAGACGTAGAGGCCAACTCGCCAGGAATGTTGTCAAATATTACCGCCGAGATGGTAGGTTGGGTTAGGTTAGGTTATATTACGTTATTGATGTATATGAAGGTCCCACGGAGACGTAGAGGCCAACAAGCCAGGAATGTGTTCAAATATTACCTCCGAGATGTTAGGTTGGGTTAGGTTAGGTTATATTACGTTATAGACGTATATAAAGGTCACACGGATACGTAGAGGCCAACAAGCCAGGAATGTGTTCAAATATTACCGCCGAGATGTTAGGTTGGGTTAGTTTAGGTTATATTACGTTATAGATGTATATAAAGTTCGCACGGAGACGTAGAGGCCAACAGGCCAGGAATGTGTTCAAATATTACCGCCGAGATGTTAGATTGGGTTAGGTTAGGTTATATTACGTTATTGATGTATATAAAGATCCCACGGAGACGTAGAGGCCAACAAGCCAGGAATGTCTTCAAATATTACCGGAAAAATTGTTAGTTTGGGTTAGGTTCGGTTATATAACGTTATTGATGTATATAAATATCCCACGGAGACGTAGAGGCCAACAAGCCGGGAATGTGTTCAAATAATACCGCCGAGATGTTAGGTTGGGTTAGGTTAGGTTATATTACGTTATTGATATATATAAATGTACCACGGAGTGGTAGAGGCCAACTCGCCATGAATGTTTTCAAATATTACCGCCGAGATGTTAGGTTGGGTTAGGTTAGGTTATATTACGTTATAGATGTATATAAAGGTCCCACGGAGACGTAGAGGCCAACAAGCCAGGAATGTGTTCAAATATTACCGCCGAGATGTTAGATTGGGTTAGGTTAGGTTATATTACGTTATAGATGTATATAAAGGTCCCACGGAGACGTAGAGGCCAACAAGACAGGAATGTGTTCAAATATTACCGCCGAGATGTTAGGTTGGCTTAGGTTAGGTTATATTACGTTATAGATGTATATAAAGTTCCCACGGAGAGGTAGAGGCCAACTCGCCAGGAATGTTGTCAAATATTACCGCCGAGATGATAGGTTGGGTTAGGTTAGGTTATATTACGTTATAGATGTATATAAAGGTCCCACGGAGACGTAGAGGCCAACTCGCCATGAATGTTTTCAAATATTACCGCCGAGATGTTAGATTGGGTTAGGTTAGGTTATATTACGTTATTGAAGTATATAAAGGTCCCACGGAGACGTAGAGGCCAACAAGCCAGGAATGTGTTCAAATATTACCGCGGAGATGTTAGGTTGGGTTAGGTTAGGTTATATTACGTTATTGATGTATATAAAGGTCCCACGGAGACGTAGAGGCCAACAAGCCAGGAATGTGATCAAATATTACCGCCGAGTTGTTAGGTTGGGTTAGGGTAGGTTATATTACGTTATTGATGTATATAAAGCTCCCACAGAGACGTTGAGGCCAACTCGCCAGGAATGTGGTCAAATATTACCGCCGAGATGTTATTTTGGGTTAGGATAGGTTATATTACGTTATTGATGTATATAAAGGTCCCACGGAGACGTAGAGTCCAACAAGCCAGGAATGTGTTCAAATATTACCGCCGAGATGTTAGATTGGGTTAGGTTAGGTTATATTACCTTATTGATGTATATAAAGGTCCCACGGAGACGTAGAGGCCAACAAGCCAGGAATTTGTTCAAATATTACCGCGGAGATGTTAGGTTGGGTTAGGTTAGGTTATATTACGTTATAGATGTATATAAAGTTCCCACGGAGACGTAGAGGCCAACAAGCCAGGAATACGTTCAAATATTACCGTCGAGATGTTAGATTGGGTCAGGTTAGGCTATATTACGTTATTGATGTATATAAAGACCGCACGGAGACGGAGAAGCCAACTCGCCAGGAATGTTGTCAAATATTACCGCCGAGATTTTAGGTTGTGTTAGGTTAGGTTATATAACGTTATTGATGTATATAAAGGTCCCACGGAGACGTAGAGGCCAACAAGCCAGGAATGTGTTCAAATATTACCGCCGAGATGTTAGATTGGGTTAGGTTAGGTTATATTACATTATTGATGTATATAAAGATCCCACGGAGACGTAGAGGCCAACAAGCCAGGAATGTCTTCAAATATTACCGCCGAGATGTTAGGTTGGGTTAGGTTCTGTTATATAACGTTATTGATGTATATAAAGGTCCCACGGAGACGTAGAGGCCAACAAGCCAGGAATGTGTTCAAATATTACCGCCGAGATGTTAGATTGGGTTAGGTTAGGTTATATTACGTTATTGATGTATATAAAGATCCCACGAATACGTAGAGGCCAACTCGCCAGGAATGTTGTCAAATATTACCGCCGAGATGATAGGTTGGGTTAGGTTAGGTTATATTACGTTATTGATATATATAAATGTACCACGGAGTGGTAGAGGCCAACTCGCCATGAATGTTTTCAAATATTACCGCCGAGATGTTAGGTTGGGTTAGGTTAGGTTATATTACGTTATAGATGTATATAAAGGTCCCACGGAGACGTAGAGGCCAACAAGCCAGGAATGTGTTCAAATATTACCTAGGTTGGGTTAGGTTAGGTTATATTACGTTACTGATGTATATAAATGTAGGACGGAGAGGTAGAGGCCAACTCGCCATGAATGTTTTCAAATATGACCGCCGAGATGTTAAGTTGGGTTAGGTTAGGTTATATTACGTTATAGATGTATATAAAGGTCCCACGGAGACGTAGAGGCCAACAAGACAGGAATGTGTTCAAATATTACCGCCGAGATGTTAGGTTGGCTTAGGTTAGGTTATATTACGTTATAGATGTATATAAAGTTCCCACGGAGAGGTAGAGGCCAACTCGCCAGGAATGTTGCCAAATATTACCGCCGAGATGATAGGTTGGGTTAGGTTAGGTTATATTACGTTATTGATGTGTATAAATGTACCACGGAGAGGTAGAGGCCAACTCGCCATGAATGTTTTCAAATATTACCGCCGAGATGTTAGGTTGGGTTAGGTTAGGTTATATTACGTTATAGATGTATATAAAGGTCCCACGGAGACGCAGAGGCCAACAAGCCAGGAATACGTTCAAATATTACCGTCGAGATGTTAGATTGGGTCAGGATAGGCTATATTACGTTATTGATGTATATAAAGATCGCACGGAGACGGAGAAGCCAACTCGCCAGGAATGTTGTCAAATATTACCGCCGAGATTTTAGGTTGTGTTAGGTTAGGTTATATAACGTTATTGATGTATATAAAGGTCCCACGGAGACGTAGAGGCCAACTCGCCAGGAATGTTGTCAAATATTACCGCCGAGATGATAGGTTGGGTTAGGTTAGGTTATATTACGTTGTTGATGTATATAAATATCCCACGGAGACGTAGAGGCCAACAAGCCAGGAATGTGTTCAAATATTACCGCCGAGATGTTAGGTTGGGTTAGGTTAGGTTATATTACGTTATAGATGTATATAAAGATCCCACGGAGACGTAGAGGCCAACTCGCCATGAATGTTTTCAAATATTACCGCCGAGATGTTAGGTTGCGTTAGGTTAGGTTATATTACGTTATAGACGTATATAAAGGTCACACGGATACGTAGAGGCCAACAAGCCAGGAATGTGTTCAAATATTACCGCCGAGATGTTAGGTTGGGTTAGGTTAGGTTATATTACGTTATAGATGTATATAAAGTTCCCACGGAGACGTAGAGGCCAACAGGCCAGGAATGTGTTCAAATATTACCGCCGAGATGTTAGATTGGGTTAGGTTAGGTTATATTACGTTATTGATGTATATAAAGATCCCACGGAGACGTAGAGGCCAACTCGCCAGGAATGTTGTCAAATATTACCGCCGAGATGATAGGTTGTGTTATGTTAGGTTATATTTCGTTATTGATGTTTATGAAGGTCAAACGGAGACGTAGAGGCCAACTCGCCAGTAATGTTGTCAAATATTACCGCCGAGACGTTAGGCTGGGTTAGGTTCGGTTATATAACGTTATTGATGTATATAAAGGTCCCACGGAGACGTAGAGGCCAACAAGCCAGGAATGTGTTCAAATATTACCGCCGAGATGTTAGATTGGGTTAGGTTAGGTTATATTACGTTATTGATGTATATAAAGATCCCACGGAGACGTAGAGGCCAACAAGCCAGGAATGTCTTCAAATATTACCGCCGAGATGTTAGGTTGGGTTAGGTTCTGTTATATAACGTTATTGATGTATATAAAGGTCCCACGGAGACGTACAGGCCAACAAGCCAGGAATGTGTTCAAATATTACCGCCGAGATGGTAGATTGGGTTAGGTTAGGTTATATTACGTTATTGATGTATATAAAGATCCCACGAATACGTAGAGGCCAACTCGCCAGGAATGTTGTCAAATATTACCGCCGTGATGATAGGTTGGGTTAGGTTAGGTTATATTACGTTATAGATGTATATAAAGTTCCCACGGAGACGTAGAGGCCAACAAGCCAGGAATACGTTCAAATATTACCGTCGAGATGTTAGATTGGGTCAGGTTAGGCTATATTACGTTATTGATGTATATAAAGATCGCACGGAGACGGAGAAGCCAACTCGCCAGGAATGTTGTCAAATATTACCGCCGAGATTTTAGGTTGTGTTAGGTTAGGTTATATAACGTTATTGATGTATATAAAGGTCCCACGGAGACGTAGAGGCCAACTCGCCAGGAATGTTGCCAAATATTACCGCCGAGATGATAGGTTGGGTTAGGTTAGGTTATATTACGTTGTTGATGTATATAAATATCCCACGGAGACGTAGAGGCCAACAAGCCAGGAATGTGTTCAAATATTACCGCCGAGATGTTAGGTTGGGTTAGGTTAGGTTATATTACGTTATAGATGTATATAAAGATCCCACGGAGACGTAGAGGCCAACTCGCCATGAATGTTTTCAAATATTACCGCCGAGATGTTAGGTTGCGTTAGGTTAGGTTATATTACGTTATAGACGTATATAAAGGTCACACGGATACGTAGAGGCCAACAAGCCAGGAATGTGTTCAAATATTACCGCCGAGATGTTAGGTTGGGTTAGGTTAGGTTATATTACGTTATAGATGTATATAAAGTTCCCACGGAGACGTAGAGGCCAACAGGCCAGGAATGTGTTCAAATATTACCGCCGAGATGTTAGATTGGGTTAGGTTAGGTTATATTACGTTATTGATGTATATAAAGATCCCACGGAGACGTAGAGGCCAACTCGCCAGGAATGTTGTCAAATATTACCGCCGAGATGGTAGGTTGGGTTAGGTTAGGTTATATTACGTTATTGATGTATATGAAGGTCCCACGGAGACGTAGAGGCCAACAAGCCAGGAATGTGTTCAAATATTACCTCCGAGATGTTAGGTTGGGTTAGGTTAGGTTATATTACGTTATAGACGTATATAAAGGTCACACGGATACGTAGAGGCCAACAAGCCAGGAATGTGTTCAAATATTACCGCCGAGATGTTAGGTTGGGTTAGTTTAGGTTATATTACGTTATAGATGTATATAAAGTTCGCACGGAGACGTAGAGGCCAACAGGCCAGGAATGTGTTCAAATATTACCGCCGAGATGTTAGATTGGGTTAGGTTAGGTTATATTACGTTATTGATGTATATAAAGATCCCACGGAGACGTAGAGGCCAACAAGCCAGGAATGTCTTCAAATATTACCGGAAAAATTGTTAGTTTGGGTTAGGTTCGGTTATATAACGTTATTGATGTATATAAATATCCCACGGAGACGTAGAGGCCAACAAGCCGGGAATGTGTTCAAATAATACCGCCGAGATGTTAGGTTGGGTTAGGTTAGGTTATATTACGTTATAGATGTATATAAAGATCCCACGGAGACGTAGAGGCCAACAAGCCAGAATGTCTTTAAATATTACCGCCGAGATGTTAGGTTGGTTTAGGTTAGGTTATATTACGTTATAGTTGTATATAAAGGTCCCACGGAGACGTAGAGGCCAACAAGACAGGAATGTGTTCAAATATTACCGCCGAGATGTTAGGTTGGCTTAGGTTAGGTTATATTACGTTATAGATATATATAAAGTTCCCACGGAGAGGTAGAGGCCAACTCGCCAGGAATGTTGTCAAATATTACCGCCGAGATGATAGGTTGGGTTAGGTTAGGTTATATTACGTTATAGATGTATATAAAGGTCCCACGGAGACGTAGAGGCCAACTCGCCATGAATGTTTTCAAATATTACCGCCGAGATGCTAGATTGGGTTAGGTTAGGTTATATTACGTTATTGATGTATATAAAGATCCCACGGAGACGTAGAGGCCAACTCGCCAGGAATGTTGTCAAATATTACCGCCGAGATGATAGGTTGGGTTAGGTTAGGTTATATTACGTTATTGATGTATATGAAGGTCCCACGGAGACGTAGAGGCCAACAAGCCAGGAATGTGTTCAAATATTACCTCCGAGATGTTAGGTTGGGTTAGGTTAGGTTATATTACGTTATAGACGTATATAAAGGTCACACGGATACGTAGAGGCCAACAAGCCAGGAATGTGTTCAAATATTACCGCCGAGATGTTAGGTTGGGTTAGTTTAGGTTATATTACGTTATAGATGTATATAAAGTTCCCACGGAGACGTAGAGGCCAACAGGCCAGGAATGTGTTCAAATATTACCGCCGAGATGTTAGATTGGGTTAGGTTAGGTTATATTACGTTATTGATGTATATAAAGATCCCACGGAGACGTAGAGGCCAACAAGCCAGAATGTCTTTAAATATTACCGCCGAGATGTTAGGTTGGTTTAGGTTAGGTTATATTACGTTATAGATGTATATAAAGGTCCCACGGAGATGTAGAGGCCAACAAGACAGGAATGTGTTCAAATATTACCGCCGAGATGTTAGGTTGGCTTAGGTTAGGTTATATTACGTTATAGATATATATAAAGTTCCCACGGAGAGGTAGAGGCCAACTCGCCAGGAATGTTGTCAAATATTACCGCCGAGATGATAGGTTGGGTTAGGTTAGGTTATATTACGTTATAGATGTATATAAAGGTCCCACGGAGGCGTAGAGGCCAACAAGCCAGGAATGTGTTCAAATATTACCGCGGAGATGTTAGGTTGGGTTAGGTTAGGTTATATTACGTTATTGATGTATATAAAGGTCCCACGGAGACGTAGAGGCCAACAAGCCAGGAATGTGATCAAATATTACCGCCGAGTTGTTAGGTTGGGTTAGGGTAGGTTATATTACGTTATTGATGTATATAAAGCTCCCACAGAGACGTAGAGGCCAACTCGCCAGGAATGTGGTCAAATATTACCGCCGAGATGTTATTTTGGGTTAGGATAGGTTATATTACGTTATTGATGTATATAAAGGTCCCACGGAGACGTAGAGTCCAACAAGCCAGGAATGTGTTCAAATATTACCGCCGAGATGTTAGATTGGGTTAGGTTAGGTTATATTACGTTATAGATGTATATAAAGGTCCCACGGAGACGTAGAGGCCAACAAGACAGGAATGTGTTCAAATATTACCGCCGAGATGTTAGGTTGGCTTAGGTTAGGTTATATTACGTTATAGATGTATATAAAGTTCCCACGGAGAGGTAGAGGCCAACTCGCCAGGAATGTTGTCAAATATTACCGCCGAGATGATAGGTTGGGTTAGGTTAGGTTATATTACGTTATAGATGTATATAAAGGTCCCACGGAGACGTAGAGGCCAACTCGCCATGAATGTTTTCAAATATTACCGCCGAGATGTTAGATTGGGTTAGGTTAGGTTATATTACGTTATTGAAGTATATAAAGGTCCCACGGAGACGTAGAGGCCAACAAGCCAGGAATGTGTTCAAATATTACCGCGGAGATGTTAGGTTGGGTTAGGTTAGGTTATATTACGTTATTGATGTATATAAAGGTCCCACGGAGACGTAGAGGCCAACAAGCCAGGAATGTGATCAAATATTACCGCCGAGTTGTTAGGTTGGGTTAGGGTAGGTTATATTACGTTATTGATGTATATAAAGCTCCCACAGAGACGTTGAGGCCAACTCGCCAGGAATGTGGTCAAATATTACCGCCGAGATGTTATTTTGGGTTAGGATAGGTTATATTACGTTATTGATGTATATAAAGGTCCCACGGAGACGTAGAGTCCAACAAGCCAGGAATGTGTTCAAATATTACCGCCGAGATGTTAGATTGGGTTAGGTTAGGTTATATTACCTTATTGATGTATATAAAGGTCCCACGGAGACGTAGAGGCCAACAAGCCAGGAATTTGTTCAAATATTACCGCGGAGATGTTAGGTTGGGTTAGGTTAGGTTATATTACGTTATAGATGTATATAAAGTTCCCACGGAGACGTAGAGGCCAACAAGCCAGGAATACGTTCAAATATTACCGTCGAGATGTTAGATTGGGTCAGGTTAGGCTATATTACGTTATTGATGTATATAAAGACCGCACGGAGACGGAGAAGCCAACTCGCCAGGAATGTTGTCAAATATTACCGCCGAGATTTTAGGTTGTGTTAGGTTAGGTTATATAACGTTATTGATGTATATAAAGGTCCCACGGAGACGTAGAGGCCAACAAGCCAGGAATGTGTTCAAATATTACCGCCGAGATGTTAGATTGGGTTAGGTTAGGTTATATTACGTTATTGATGTATATAAAGATCCCACGGAGACGTAGAGGCCAACAAGCCAGGAATGTCTTCAAATATTACCGCCGAGATGTTAGGTTGGGTTAGGTTCTGTTATATAACGTTATTGATGTATATAAAGGTCCCACGGAGACGTAGAGGCCAACAAGCCAGGAATGTGTTCAAATATTACCGCCGAGATGTTAGATTGGGTTAGGTTAGGTTATATTACGTTATTGATGTATATAAAGATCCCACGAATACGTAGAGGCCAACTCGCCAGGAATGTTGTCAAATATTACCGCCGAGATGATAGGTTGGGTTAGGTTAGGTTATATTACGTTATTGATATATATAAATGTACCACGGAGTGGTAGAGGCCAACTCGCCATGAATGTTTTCAAATATTACCGCCGAGATGTTAGGTTGGGTTAGGTTAGGTTATATTACGTTATAGATGTATATAAAGGTCCCACGGAGACGCAGAGGCCAACAAGCCAGGAATGTCTTCAAATATTACCGCCGAGATGATAGGTTGTGTTATGTTAGGTTATATTTCGTTATTGATGTTTATGAAGGTCAAACGGAGACGTAGAGTCCAACTCGCCAGTAATGTTGTCAAATATTACCTCCGAGATGATAGGTTGGGTTAGGTTAGGTTATATTTCGTTATTGATGTATATGAAGGTCCGACGGAGACGTAGAGGCCAACTCGCCATGAATGTTTTCAGATATTACCGCCGAGATGTTAGGTTGGGTTAGGTTAGGTTATATTACTTTATAGATGTATATAAAGGTCCCACGGAGACGTAGAGGCCAACAAGCCAGGAATGTGTTCAAATATTACCGCCGAGATGTTAGGTTGGGTTAGGTTAGGTTATATTACGTTATAGATGTATATAAAGTTCCCACGGAGACGTAGAGGCCAACTCGCCAGGTATGTTTTCTAATATTACCGCCGAGATGTTAGGTTGGGTTAGGTTAGGTTATATTACGTTATTGATGTATAAAAAGATCCCACGGAGACGGAGAAGCCAACTCGCCAGGAATGTTGTCAAATATTACCGCCGAGATGTTAGGTTGTGTTAGGTTAGGTTATATTACGTTATTGATGTATATAAATATCCCACGGAGACGTAGAGGCCAACAAGCCAGGAATGTGTTCAAATGTTACCGCCGAGATGTTAGGTTGGGTTAGGTTAGGTTATATTACGTTATAGATGTATATAACGATCCCACGGAGACGTAGAGGCCAACTCGCCATGAATGCTTTCAAATATTACCGCCGAGATGTTCGGTTGGCTTAGGTTAGGTCATATTACGTTATTGATGTATATAAAGATCCCACGGAGACGTAGAGGCCAACAAGCCAGGAATGTGTTCAAATATTACCGCCGAGATGTTAGATTGGGTTAGGTTAGGTTATATTACGTTATTGATGTATGTAAAGATCCCACGGAGACGTAGAGGCCAACAAGCCAGGAATGTCTTCAAATATTACCGCAGAGATGTTAGGTTGGGTTAGGTTCTGTTATATATCGTTATTGATGTATATAAAGGTCCCACGGAGACGTAGAGGCCAACAAGCCAGGAATGTGTTCAAATATTACCGCCGAGATGTTAGATTGGGTTAGGTTAGGTTATATTACGTTATAGATGTATATAAAGGTCCCACGGAGACGTAGAGGCCAACAAGCAAGGAATGTGTTCAAATATTACCACCGAGATGTTAGGTTGGGTTAGGTTAGGTTATATTACGTTATAGATGTATATAAAGTTCCCACGGAGACGTAGATGCCAACAAGCCAGGAATGTGTTCAAATATTACCGCCGAGATGTTAGATTGGGTTAGGTTAGGTTATATTACGTTATTGATGTATATAAAGATCCCACGGAGACGTAGAGGCCAACAAGCCAGGAATGTCTTCAAATATTACCGCCGAGACGTTAGGCTGGGTTAGGTTCGGTTATATAACGTTATTGATGTATATAAAGGTCCCACGGAGACGTAGAGGCCAACAAGCCAGGAATGTGTTCAAATATTACCGCGGAGATGTTAGGTTGGGTTAGGTTAGGTTATATTACGTTATTGATGTATATAAAGGTCCCACGGAGACGTAGAGGACAACAAGCCAGGAATGTGATCAAATATTACCGCCGAGTTGTTAGGTTGGGTTAGGGTAGGTTATATTACGTTATTGATGTATATAAAGCTCCCACAGAGACGTTGAGGCCAACTCGCCAGGAATGTGGTCAAATATTACCGCCGAGATGTTATTTTGGGTTAGGATTGGTTATATTACGTTATTGATGTATATAAAGGTCCCACGGAGACGTAGAGTCCAACAAGCCAGGAATGTGTTCAAATATTACCGCCGAGATGTTAGATTGGGTTAGGTTAGGTTATATTACCTTATTGATGTATATAAAGGTCCCACGGAGACGTAGAGGCCAACAAGCCAGGAATTTGTTCAAATATTACCGCGGAGATGTTAGGTTGGGTTAGGTTAGGTTATATTACGTTATAGATGTATATAAAGTTCCCACGGAGACGTAGAGGCCAACAAGCCAGGAATACGTTCAAATATTACCGTCGAGATGTTAGATTGGGTCAGATTAGGCTATATTACGTTATTGATGTATATAAAGACCGCACGGAGACGGAGAAGCCAACTCGCCAGGAATGTTGTCAAATATTACCGCCGAGATTTTAGGTTGTGTTAGGTTAGGTTATATAACGTTATTGATGTATATAAAGGTCCCACGGAGACGTAGAGGCCAACTCGCCAGGAATGTTGTCAAATATTACCGCCGAGATGATAGGTTGTGTTATGTTAGGTTATATTTCGTTATTGATGTTTATGAAGGTCAAACGGAGACGTAGAGGCCAACTCGCCAGTAATGTTGTCAAATATTACCGCCGAGATGTTAGATTGGGTTAGGTTAGGTTATATTACGTTATTGATGTATATAAAGATCCCACGGAGACGTAGAGGCCAACAAGCCAGGAATGTGTTCAAATATTACCGCCGAGATGTTAGATTGGGTTAGGTTAGGTTATATTACGTTATTGATGTATATAAAGATCCCACGGAGACGTAGAGGCCAACAAGCCAGGAATGTGTTCAAATATTACCGCCGAGATGTTAGATTGGGTTAGGTTAGGTTATATTACGTTATTGATGTATATAATGATCCCACGGAGACGTAGAGGCCAACAAGCCAGGAATGTCTTGAAATATTACCGCCGAGACGTTAGGCTGGGTTAGGTTCGGTTATATAACGTTATTGATGTATATAAAGGTCCCACGGAGACTTAGAGGCCAACAAGCCAGGAATGTCTTCAAATATTACCGCCGAGATGTTAGGTTGGGTTAGGTTCTGTTATATAACGTTATTGATGTATATAAAGGCCCCACGGAGACGTAGAGGCCAACAAGCCAGGAATGTGTTCAAATATTACCGCCGAGAAGTTAGATTGGGTTAGGTTAGGTTATATTACGTTATTGATGTATATAAAGATCCCACGAATACGTAGAGGCCAACTCGCCAGGAATGTTGTCAAATATTACCGCCGAGATGATAGGTTGGGTTAGGTTAGGTTATATTACGTTATTGATATATATATATGTACCACGGAGTGGTAGAGGCCAACTCGCCATGAATGTTTTCAAATATTACCGCCGAGATGTTAGGTTGGGTTAGGTTAGGTTATATTACGTTATAGATGTATATAAAGGTCCCACGGAGACGTAGAGGCCAACAAGCCAGGAATGTGTTCAAATATTACCTAGGTTGGGTTAGGTTAGGTTATATTACGTTATTGATGTATATAAATGTACGACGGAGAGGTAGAGGCCAACTCTCCATGAATGTTTTCAAATATTACCGCCGAGATGTTAAGTTGGGTTAGGTTAGGTTATATTACGTTATAGATGTATATAAAGGTCCCACGGAGACGTAGAGGCCAACAAGACAGGAATGTGTTCAAATATTACCGCCGAGATGTTAGGTTGGCTTAGGTTAGGTTATATTACGTTATAGATGTATATAAAGTTCCCACGGAGAGGTAGAGGCCAACTCGCCAGGAATGTTGTCAAATATTACCGCCGAGATGATAGGTTGGGTTAGGTTAGGTTATATTACGTTATTGATGTATATAAATGTACCACGGAGAGGTAGAGGCCAACTCGCCATGAATGTTTTCAAATATTACCGCCGAGATGTTAGGTTGGGTTAGGTTAGGTTATATTACGTTATAGATGTATATAAAGGTCCCACGGAGACGCAGAGGCCAACAAGCCAGGAATGTCTTCAAATATTACCGCCGAGATGTTAGGTTGGGTTAGGTTAGGTTATATTACGTTATTGATGTATATAAATATCCCACGGAGACGTAGAGGCCAACAAGCCAGGAATGTGTTCAAATGTTACCGCTGAGATGTTAGGTTGGGTTAGGTTAGGTTATATTACGTTATAGATGTATATAACGATCCCACGGAGACGTAGAGGCCAACTCGCCATGAATGTTTTCAAATATTACCGCCGAGATGTTCGGTTGGCTTAGGTTAGGTCATATTACGTTATTGATGTATATAAAGATCCCACGGAGACGTAGAGGCCAACAAGCCAGGAATGTGTTCAAATATTACCGCCGAGATGTTAGATTGGGTTAGGTTAGGTTATCTTACGTTATTGATGTATATAAAGATCCCACGGAGACGTAGAGGCCAACAAGCCAGGAATGTCTTCAAATATTACCGCAGAGATGTTAGGTTGGGTTAGGTTCTGTTATATATCGTTATTGATGTATATAAAGGTCCCACGGAGACGTAGAGGCCAACAAGCCAGGAATGTGTTCAAATATTACCGCCGAGATGTTAGATTGGGTTAGGTTAGGTTATATTACGTTATAGATGTATATAAAGGTCCCACGGAGACGTAGAGGCCAACAAGCAAGGAATGTGTTCAAATATTACCACCGAGATGTTAGGTTGGGTTAGGTTAGGTTATATTACGTTATAGATGTATATAAAGTTCCCACGGAGACATAGAGGCCAACAAGCCAGGAATGTCTTCAAATATTACCGCAGAGATGTTAGGTTGGGTTAGGTTCGGTTATATAACGTTATTGATGTATATAAAGGTCCCACGGAGACGTAGAGGCCAACAAGCCAGGAATGTGTTCAAATATTACCGCCGAGATGTTAGATTGGGTTAGGTTAGGTTATATTACGTTATTGATGTATATAAAGATCCCACGGAGACGTAGAGGCCAACAAGCCAGGAATGTGTTCAAATATTACCGCCGAGATGTTAGATTGGGTTAGGTTAGGTTATATTACGTTATTGATGTATATAAAGATCCCACGGAGACGTAGAGGCCAACAAGCCAGGAATGTCTTGAAATATTACCGCCGAGACGTTAGGCTGGGTTAGGTTCGGTTATATAACGTTATTGATGTATATAAAGGTCCCACGGAGACGTAGAGGCCAACAAGCCAGGAATGTCTTCAAATATTACCGCCGAGATGTTAGATTGGGTTAGGTTAGGATATATTAAGTTATAGATGTATATAAAGGTCCCACGGAGACGTAGAGGCCAACAAGCAAGGAATGTGTTCAAATGTTACCGCTGAGATGTTAGGTTGGGTTAGGTTAGGTTATATTACGTTATAGATGTATATAAAGTTCCCACGGAGACGTAGAGGCCAACAAGCCAGGAATGTGTTCAAATATTACCGCCGAGATGTTAGATTGGGTTAGGTTAGGTTATATTACGTTATTGATGTATATAAAGATCCCACGGAGACGTAGAGGCCAACAAGCCAGGAATGTCTTCAAATATTACCGCCGAGACGTTAGGCTGGGTTAGGTTCGGTTATATAACGTTATTGATGTATATAAAGGTCCCACGGAGACGTAGAGGCCAACAAGCCAGGAATGTGTTCAAATATTACCGCCGATATGTTAGATTGGGTTAGGTTAGGTTATCTTACGTTATTGATGTATATAAAGATCCCACGGAGACGTAGAGGCCAACAAGCCAGGAATGTCTTCAAATATTACCGCAGAGATGTTAGGTTGGGTTAGGTTCTGTTATATATCGTTATTGATGTATATAAAGGTCCCACGGAGACGTAGAGGCCAACAAGCCAGGAATGTGTTCAAATATTACCGCCGAGATGTTAGATTGGGTTAGTTTAGGTTATATTATGTTATTGATGTATATAAAGATCCCACGGAGTCGTAGCGGCCAACTCGCCAGGAATGTTGTCAAATATTACCGCCGAGATGATAGGTTGGGTTAGGTTAGGTTATATTACGTTATTGATGTATATAAATGTACCACGGAGAGGTAGAGGCCAACTCGCCATGAATGTTTTCAAATATTACCGCCGAGATGTTAGGTTGGGTTAGGTTAGGTTATATTACGTTATAGATGTATATAACGGTCCCACGGAGACGCAGAGGCCAACAAGCCAGGAATGTCTTCAAATATTACTGCCGAGATGATAGGTTGTGTTATGTTAGGTTATATTTCGTTATTGATGTTTATGAAGGTCAAACGGAGACGTAGGGGCCAACTCGCCAGTAATGTTGTCAAATATTACTGCCGAGATGATAGGTTGGGTTAGGTTAGTTTATATTTCGTTATTGATGTATATGAAGGTCCCACGGAGACGTAGAGGCCAACTCGCCATGAATGTTTTCAGATATTACAGCCGAGATGTTAGGTTGGGTTAGGTTAGGTTATATTACGTTATAGATGTATATAAAGGTCCCACGGAGACGTAGAGGCCAACAAGCCAGGAATGTGTTCAAATATTACCGCCGAGATGTTAGGTTGGGTTAGGTTAGGTTATATTACGTTATAGATGTATATAAAGTTCCCACGGAGACGTAGAGGCCAACAAGCCAGGAATGTGTTCAAATATTACCTAGGTTGGGTTAGGTTAGGTTATATTACGTTATTGATGTATATAAATGTACGACGGAGAGGTAGAGGCCAACTCGCCATGAATGTTTTCAAATATTACCGCCGAGATGTTAGGTTGGGTTAGGTTAGGTTATATTACGTTATAGATGTATATAAAGGTCCCACGGAGACGTAGAGGCCAACAAGACAGGAATGTGTTCAAATATTACCGCCGAGAAGTTAGATTGGGTTAGGTTAGGTTATATTACGTTATTGATGTATATAAAGATCCCACGGAGACGTAGAGGCCAACAAGCCAGGAATGTTGTCAAATATTACCGCCGAGATGATAGGTTGTGTTATGTTAGGTTATATTTCGTTATTGATGTTTATGAAGGTCAAACGGAGACGTAGAGGCCAACTCGCCAGTAATGTTGTCAAATATTACCGCCGAGATGATAGGTTGGGTTAGGTTAGGTTATATTACGTTATTGATGTATATAAAGCTCCCACGGAGACGTAGAGGCCAACTCGCCAGGAATGTTGTCAAATATTACCGCCGAAATGATAGGTTGGGTTAGGTTACGTTATATAACGTTATTGATGTATATAAAGGTCCCACGGAGACGTAGAGGCCAACTCGCCAGTAATGTTGTCAAATATTACGGCCGAGATGATAGGTTGGGTTAGGTTAGGTTATATTACGTTATTGATGTATATAAAGCTCCCACGGAGACGTAGAGGCCAACTCGCCAGGAATGTTGTCAAATATTACCGCCGAAATGATAGGTTGGGTTAGGTTAGGTTATATTACGTTATTGATATATATAAATGTACCACGGAGTGGTAGAGGCCAACTCGCCATGAATGTTTTCAAATATTACCGCCGAGATGTTAGGGTTGGGTTAGGTTAGGTTATATTACGTTATAGATGTATATAAAGGTTCCACGGAGACGTAGTGGCCAACAAGCCAGGAATGTGTTCAAATATGACCTAGGTTGGGTTAAGTTAGGTTATATTACGTTATTGATGTATATAAATGTACGACGGAGAGGTAGAGGCCAACTCGCCAGGAATGTTGTCAAATATTACCGCCGAGATGATAGGTTGGGTTAGGTTAGGTTATATTACGTTATTGATGTATATAAATGTACCACGGAGAGGTAGAGGCCAACTCGCCATGAATGTTTTCAAATATTACCGCCGAGATGTTAGGTTGGGTTAGGTTAGGTTATATTACGTTATAGATGTATATAAAGTTCCCACGGAGACGTAGAGGCCAACAAGCCAGGAATGTGTTCAAATATTACCGCCGAGATGTTAGATTGGGTTAGGTTAGGTTACATTACGTTATTGATGTATATAAAGATCCCACGGAGACGTAGAGTCCAACAAGCCAGGAATGTCTTCAAATATTACCGCAGAGATGTTAGGTTGGGTTAGGTTCGGTTATATAACGTTATTGATGTATATAAAGGTCCCACGGAGACGTAGAGGCCAACAAGCCAGGAATGTGTTCAAATATTACCGCCGAGATGTTAGATTGGGTTAGGTTAGGTTATATTACGTTATTGATGTATATAAAGATCCCACGGATACGTAGAGGCCAACAAGCCAGGAATGTCTTCAAATATTACCGCAGAGATGTTAGGTTGGGTTAGGTTCGGTTATATAACGTTATTGATGTATATGAAGGTCCCACGGAGACGTAGAGGCCAACTCGCCATGAATGTATTCAAATATTACCGCCGAGATGTTAGGTTGGGTTAGGTTAGGTTATATTACGTTATAGATGTATATAAAGGTCCCACGGAGACGTACAGGCCAACAAGCAAGGAATGTGTTCAAATATTACCGCCGAGATGTTAGGTTGGGTTAGGTTAGGTTATATTACGTTATAGATGTATATAAAGTTCCCACGGAGACGTAGAGGCCAACAAGCCAGGAATGTGTTCAAATATTACCGCCGAGATGTTAGGTTGGGTTAGGTTCGGTTATATTACGTTATTGATGTATATAAATGTACCACGGAGAGGTAGAGGCCAACTCGCCATGAATGTTTTCAAATATTACCGCCGAGATGTTAGGTTGGGTTAGGTTAGGTTATATTACGTTATAGATGTATATAAAGGTCCCACGGAGACGTAGAGGCCAACAAGCCAGGAATGTCTTCAAATATTACCGCAGAGATGTTAGGTTGGGTTAGGTTGGGTTATATAACGTTATTGATGTATATAAAGGTCCCACGGAGACGTAGACGCCAACAAGCCAGGAATGTGTTCAAATATTACCACCGAGATGTTAGATTGGGTTAGGTTAGGTTATATTACGTTATTGATGTATATAAAGATCCCACGGGGACGTAGAGGCCAACTCGCCAGGAATGTTGTCAAATATTACCGCCGAGATGATAGGTTGTGTTATGTTAGGTTATATTTCGTTATTGATGTTTATGAAGGTCAAACGGAGACGTAGAGGCCAACTCGCCAGTAATGTTGTCAAATATTACCGCCGAGATGATACGTTGGGTTAGGTTAGGTTATATTACGTTATTGATGTATATAAAGCTCCCACGGAGACGTAGAGGCCAACTCGCCAGGAATGTTGTCAAATATTACCGCCGAAATGATAGGTTGGGTTAGGTTAGGTTATATTACGTTATTGATATATATAAATGTACCACGGTGTGGTAGAGGCCAACTCGCCATGAATGTTTTCAAATATTACCGCCGAGATGTTAGGTTGGGTTAGGTTAGGTTATATTACGTTATTGATGTATATAAAGATCCCACGGAGACGTAGAGGCCAACAAGCCAGGAATGTCTTCAAATATTACCGCCGAGACGTTAGGCTGGGTTAGGTTCGGTTATATAACGTTATTGATGTATATAAAGGTCCCACGGAGACGTAGAGGCCAACAAGCCAGGAAGGTGATCAAATATTACCGCCGAGATGTTAGATTGGGTTAGGTTAGGTTATATTACGTTATTGATGTATATAAAGATCCCACGGAGACGTAGAGGCCAACAAGCCAGGAATGTCTTCAAATATTACTGCAGAGATGTTAGGTTGGGTTAGGTTAGGTTATATTACGTTATTGATGTATATAAAGATCCCACGGATACGTAGAGGCCAACTCGCCAGGAATGTTGTCAAATATTACCGCCGAGATGATAGGTTGGGTTAGGTTAGGTTATATTACGTTATTGATATATATAAATGTACCACGGAGTGGTAGAGGCCAACTCGCCATGAATGTTTTCAAATATTACCGCCGAGATGTTAGGTTGGGTTAGGTTAGGTTATATTACGTTATAGATGTATATAAAGCTCCCGCGGAGACGTAGTGGCCAACAAGCCAGGAATGTGTTCCAATATTACCTAGGTTGGGTTAGGTTAGGTTATATTACGTTATTGATGTATATAAATGTACGACGGAGAGGTAGAGGCCAACTCGCCATGAATGTTTTCAAATATTACCGCCGAGATGTTAGGTTGGGTTAGGTTAGGTTATATTACGTTATAGATGTATATAAAGGTCCCACGGAGACGTAGAGGCCAACAAGACAGGAATGTGTTCAAATATTACCGCCGAGAAGTTAGATTGGGTTAGGTTAGGTTATATTACGTTATAGATGTATATAAAGGTCCCGCGGAGACGTAGAGGCCAACAAGCCAGTAATGTCTTCAAATATTACCGCCGAGATGTTAGGTTGGGTTAGGTTACGTTATATAACGTTATTGATGTATATAAAGGTCCCACGGAGACGTAGAGGCCAACTCGCCAGTAATGTTGTCAAATATTACGGCCGAGATGATAGGTTGGGTTAGGTTAGGTTATATTACGTTATTGATGTATATAAAGCTCCCACGGAGACGTAGAGGCCAACTCGCCAGGAATGTTGTCAAATATTACCGCCGAAATGATAGGTTGGGTTAGGTTAGGTTATATTACGTTATTGATATATACAAATGTACCACGGAGTGGTAGAGGCCAACTCGCCATGAATGTTTTCAAATATTACCGCCGAGATGTTAGGGTTGGGTTAGGTTAGGTTATATTACGTTATAGATGTATATAAAGGTTCCACGGAGACGTAGTGGCCAACAAGCCAGGAATGTGTTCAAATATGACCTAGGTTGGGTTAAGTTAGGTTATATTACGTTATTGATGTATATAAATGTACGACGGAGAGGTAGAGGCCAACTCGCCAGGAATGTTGTCAAATATTACCGCCGAGATGATAGGTTGGGTTAGGTTAGGTTATATTACGTTATTGATGTATATAAATGTACCACGGAGAGGTAGAGGCCAACTCGCCATGAATGTTTTCAAATATTACCGCCGAGATGTTAGGTTGGGTTAGGTTAGGTTATATTACGTTATAGATGTATATAAAGTTCCCACGGAGACGTAGAGGCCAACAAGCCAGGAATGTGTTCAAATATTACCGCCGAGATGTTAGATTGGGTTAGGTTAGGTTACATTACGTTATTGATGTATATAAAGATCCCACGGAGACGTAGAGGCCAACAAGCCAGGAATGTCTTCAAATATTACCGCAGAGATGTTAGGTTGGGTTAGGTTCGGTTATATAACGTTATTGATGTATATAAAGGTCCCACGGAGACGTAGAGGCCAACAAGCCAGGAATGTGTTCAAATATTACCGCCGAGATGTTAGATTGGGTTAGGTTAGGTTATATTACGTTATTGATGTATATAAAGATCCCACGGATACGTAGAGGCCAACAAGCCAGGAATGTCTTCAAATATTACCGCAGAGATGTTAGGTTGGGTTAGGTTCGGTTATATAACGTTATTGATGTATATAAAGGTCCCACGGAGACGTAGAGGCCAACAAGACAGGAATGTGTTCAAATATTACCGCCGAGATGTTAGATTGGGTTAGGTTAGGTTATATTACGTTATTGATGTATATAAAGATCCCACGGAGACGTAGAGGCCAACTCGCCAGGAATGTTGTCAAATATTACCGCCGAGATGATAGGTTCGGTTAGGTTAGGTTATATTACGTTACTGATGTATATAAATGTACCACGGAGAGGTAGAGGCCAACTCGCCATGAATGTTTTCAAATATTACCGCCGAGATGTTAGGTTGGGTTAGGTTAGGTTATATTACGTTCTAGATGTATATAAAGGTCCCACGGAGACGTAGAGGCCAACAAGGAAGGAATGTCTTCAAATATTACCGCAGAGATGTTAGGTTGGGTTAGGTTGGGTTATATAACGTTATTGATGTATATAAAGGTCCCACGGAGACGTAGAGGCCAACAAGCCAGGAATGTGTTCAAATATTACCGCCGAGATGTTAGATTGGGTTAGGTTAGGTTATATTACGTTATTGATGTATATAAAGATCCCACGGAGACGTAGAGGCCAACTCGCCAGGAATGCTGTCAAATATTACCGCCGAGATGATAGGTTGTGTTATGTTAGGTTATATTTCGTTATTGACGTTTATGAAGGTCAAACGGAGACGTAGAGGCTAACTCGCCAGTAATGTTGTCAAATATTACCGCCGAGATGATAGGTTGGGTTAGGTTAGGTTATATTTCGTTATTGATGTATATGAAGGTCCCACGGAGACGTAGAGGCCAACTCGCCATGAATGTATTCAAATATTACCGCCGAGATGTTAGGTTGGGTTAGGTTAGGTTATATTACGTTATAGATGTATATAAAGGTCCCACGGAGACGTAGAGGCCAACAAGCAAGGAATGTGTTCAAATATTACCGCCGAGACGTTAGGTTGGGTTAGGTTAGGTTATATTACGTTATAGATGTATATAAAGTTCCCACGGAGACGTAGAGGCCAACAAGCCAGGAATGTGTTCAAATATTACCGCCGAGATGTTAGGTTGGGTTAGGTTCGGTTATATTACGTTATTGATGTATATAAATGTACCACGGAGAGGTAGAGGCCAACTCGCCATGAATGTTTTCAAATATTACTGCCGAGATGTTAGGTTGGGTTAGGTTAGGTTATATTACGTTATAGATGTATATAAAGGTCCCACGGAGACGTAGAGGCCAACAAGCCAGGAATGTCTTCAAATATTACCGCAGAGATGTTAGGTTGGGTTAGGTTGGGTTATATAACGTTATTGATGTATATAAAGGTCCCACGGAGACGTAGAGGCCAACAAGCCAGGAATGTGTTCAAATATTACCGCCGAGATGTTAGATTGGGTTAGGTTAGGTTATATTACGTTATTGATGTATATAAAGATCCCACGGAGACGTAGAGGCCAACTCGCCAGGAATGCTGTCAAATATTACCGCCGAGATGATAGGTTGTGTTATGTTAGGTTATATTTCGTTATTGACGTTTATGAAGGTCAAACGGAGACGTAGAGTCTAACTCGCCAGTAATGTTGTCAAATATTACCGCCGAGATGATAGGTTGGGTTAGGTTAGGTTATATTTCGTTATTGATGTATATGAAGGTCCCACGGAGAGGTAGAGGCCAACTCGCCATGAATGTTTTCAAATATTACCGCCGAGATGTTAGGTTGGGTTAGGTTAGGTTATATTACGTTATAGATGTATATAAAGGTCCCACGGAGACGTAGAGGCCAACAAGACAGGAATGTGTTCAAATATTACCGCCGAGAAGTTAGATTGGGTTAGGTTAGGTTATATTACGTTATTGATGTATATAAAGATCCCACGGAGACGTAGAGGCCAACAAGCCAGGAATGTTGTCAAATATTACCGCCGAGATGATAGGTTGTGTTATGTTAGGTTATATTTCGTTATTGATGTTTATGAAGGTCAAACGGAGACGTAGAGGCCAACTCGCCAGTAATGTTGTCAAATATTACCGCCGAGATGATAGGTTGGGTTAGGTTAGGTTATATTACGTTATTGATGTATATAAAGCTCCCACGGAGACGTAGAGGCCAACTCGCCAGCAATGTTGTCAAATATTACCGCCGAAATGATAGGTTGGGTTAGGTTAGGTTATATTACGTTATTGATATATATAAATGTACCACGGAGTGGTAGAGGCCAACTCGCCATGAATGTTTTCAAATATTACCGCCGAGATGTTAGGTTGTGTTAGGTTAGGTTATATTACGTTATAGATGTATATAAAGGTCCCGCGGAGACGTAGAGGCCAACAAGCCAGTAATGTCTTCAAATATTACCGCCGAGATGTTAGGTTGGGTTAGGTTACGTTATATAACGTTATTGATGTATATAAAGGTCCCACGGAGACGTAGAGGCCAACTCGCCAGTAATGTTGTCAAATATTACGGCCGAGATGATAGGTTGGGTTAGGTTAGGTTATATTACGTTATTGATGTATATAAAGCTCCCACGGAGACGTAGAGGCCAACTCGCCAGGAATGTTGTCAAATATTACCGCCGAAATGATAGGTTGGGTTAGGTTAGGTTATATTACGTTACTGATATATATAAATGTACCACGGAGTGGTAGAGGCCAACTCGCCATGAATGTTTTCAAATATTACCGCCGAGATGTTAGGGTTGGGTTAGGTTAGGTTATATTACGTTATAGATGTATATAAAGGTTCCACGGAGACGTAGTGGCCAACAAGCCAGGAATGTGTTCAAATATGACCTAGGTTGGGTTAAGTTAGGTTATATTACGTTATTGATGTATATAAATGTACGACGGAGAGGTAGAGGCCAACTCGCCAGGAATGTTGTCAAATATTACCGCCGAGATGATAGGTTGGGTTAGGTTAGGTTATATTACGTTATTGATGTATATAAATGTACCACGGAGAGGTAGAGGCCAACTCGCCATGAATGTTATCAAATATTACCGCCGAGATGTTAGGTTGGGTTAGGTTAGGTTATATTACGTTATAGATGTATATAAAGTTCCCACGGAGACGTAGAGGCCAACAAGCCAGGAATGTGTTCAAATATTACCGCCGAGATGTTAGATTGGGTTAGGTTAGGTTATATTACGTTATTGATGTATATAAAGATCCCACGGATACGTAGAGGCCAACAAGCCAGGAATGTCTTCAAATATTACCGCAGAGATGTTAGGTTGGGTTAGGTTCGGTTATATAACGTTATTGATGTATATAAAGGTCCCACGGAGACGTAGAGGCCAACAAGACAGGAATGTGTTCAAATATTACCGCCGAGATGTTAGATTGGGTTAGGTTAGGTTATATTACGTTATTGATGTATATAAAGATCCCACGGAGACGTAGAGGCCAACTCGCCAGGAATGTTGTCAAATATTACCGCCGAGATGATAGGTTCGGTTAGGTTAGGTTATATTACGTTACTGATGTATATAAATGTACCACGGAGAGGTAGAGGCCAACTCGCCATGAATGTTTTCAAATATTACCGCCGAGATGTTAGGTTGGGTTAGGTTAGGTTATATTACGTTCTAGATGTATATAAAGGTCCCACGGAGACGTAGAGGCCAACAAGGAAGGAATGTCTTCAAATATTACCGCAGAGATGTTAGGTTGGGTTAGGTTGGGTTATATAACGTTATTGATGTATATAAAGGTCCCACGGAGACGTAGAGGCCAACAAGCCAGGAATGTGTTCAAATATTACCGCCGAGATGTTAGATTGGGTTAGGTTAGGTTATATTACGTTATTGATGTATATAAAGATCCCACGGAGACGTAGAGGCCAACTCGCCAGGAATGCTGTCAAATATTACCGCCGAGATGATAGGTTGTGTTATGTTAGGTTATATTTCGTTATTGACGTTTATGAAGGTCAAACGGAGACGTAGAGGCTAACTCGCCAGTAATGTTGTCAAATATTACCGCCGAGATGATAGGTTGGGTTAGGTTAGGTTATATTTCGTTATTGATGTATATGAAGGTCCCACGGAGACGTAGAGGCCAACTCGCCATGAATGTATTCAAATATTACCGCCGAGATGTTAGGTTGGGTTAGGTTAGGTTATATTACGTTATAGATGTATATAAAGGTCCCACGGAGACGTAGAGGCCAACAAGCAAGGAATGTGTTCAAATATTACCGCCGAGATGTTAGGTTGGGTTAGGTTAGGTTATATTACGTTATAGATGTATATAAAGTTCCCACGGAGACGTAGAGGCCAACAAGCCAGGAATGTGTTCAAATATTACCGCCGAGATGTTAGGTTGGGTTAGGTTCGGTTATATTACGTTATTGATGTATATAAATGTACCACGGAGAGGTAGAGGCCAACTCGCCATGAATGTTTTCAAATATTACCGCCGAGATGTTAGGTTGGGTTAGGTTAGGTTATATTACGTTATAGATGTATATAAAGGTTCCACGGAGACGTAGTGGCCAACAAGCCAGGAATGTGTTCAAATATGACCTAGGTTGGGTTAAGTTAGGTTATATTACGTTATTGATGTATATAAATGTACGACGGAGAGGTAGAGGCCAACTCGCCAGGAATGTTGTCAAATATTACCGCCGAGATGATAGGTTGGGTTAGGTTAGGTTATATTACGTTATTGATGTATATAAATGTACCACGGAGAGGTAGAGGCCAACTCGCCATGAATGTTTTCAAATATTACCGCCGAGATGTTAGGTTGGGTTAGGTTAGGTTATATTACGTTATAGATGTATATAAAGTTCCCACGGAGACGTAGAGGCCAACAAGCCAGGAATGTGTTCAAATATTACCGCCGAGATGTTAGATTGGGTTAGGTTAGGTTACATTACGTTATTGATGTATATAAAGATCCCACGGAGACGTAGAGGCCAACAAGCCAGGAATGTCTTCAAATATTACCGCAGAGATGTTAGGTTGGGTTAGGTTCGGTTATATAACGTTATTGATGTATATAAAGGTCCCACGGAGACGTAGAGGCCAACAAGCCAGGAATGTGTTCAAATATTACCGCCGAGATGTTAGATTGGGTTAGGTTAGGTTATATTACGTTATTGATGTATATAAAGATCCCACGGATACGTAGAGGCCAACAAGCCAGGAATGTCTTCAAATATTACCGCAGAGATGTTAGGTTGGGTTAGGTTCGGTTATATAACGTTATTGATGTATATAAAGGTCCCACGGAGACGTAGAGGCCAACAAGACAGGAATGTGTTCAAATATTACCGCCGAGATGTTAGATTGGGTTAGGTTAGGTTATATTACGTTATTGATGTATATAAAGATCCCACGGAGACGTAGAGGCCAACTCGCCAGGAATGTTGTCAAATATTACCGCCGAGATGATAGGTTCGGTTAGGTTAGGTTATATTACGTTACTGATGTATATAAATGTACCACGGAGAGGTAGAGGCCAACTCGCCATGAATGTTTTCAAATATTACCGCCGAGATGTTAGGTTGGGTTAGGTTAGGTTATATTACGTTCTAGATGTATATAAAGGTCCCACGGAGACGTAGAGGCCAACAAGGAAGGAATGTCTTCAAATATTACCGCAGAGATGTTAGGTTGGGTTAGGTTGGGTTATATAACGTTATTGATGTATATAAAGGTCCCACGGAGACGTAGAGGCCAACAAGCCAGGAATGTGTTCAAATATTACCGCCGAGATGTTAGATTGGGTTAGGTTAGGTTATATTACGTTATTGATGTATATAAAGATCCCACGGAGACGTAGAGGCCAACTCGCCAGGAATGCTGTCAAATATTACCGCCGAGATGATAGGTTGTGTTATGTTAGGTTATATTTCGTTATTGACGTTTATGAAGGTCAAACGGAGACGTAGAGGCTAACTCGCCAGTAATGTTGTCAAATATTACCGCCGAGATGATAGGTTGGATTAGGTTAGGTTATATTTCGTTATTGATGTATATGAAGGTCCCACGGAGACGTAGAGGCCAACTCGCCATGAATGTATTCAAATATTACCGCCGAGATGTTAGGTTGGGTTAGGTTAGGTTATATTACGTTATAGATGTATATAAAGGTCCCACGGAGACGTAGAGGCCAACAAGCAAGGAATGTGTTCAAATATTACCGCCGAGATGTTAGGTTGGGTTAGGTTAGGTTATATTACGTTATAGATGTATATAAAGTTCCCACGGAGACGTAGAGGCCAACAAGCCAGGAATGTGTTCAAATATTACCGCCGAGATGTTAGGTTGGGTTAGGTTCGGTTATATTACGTTATTGATGTATATAAATGTACCACGGAGAGGTAGAGGCCAACTCGCCATGAATGTTTTCAAATATTACCGCCGAGATGTTAGGTTGGGTTAGGTTAGGTTATATTACGTTATAGATGTATATAAAGGTCCCACGGAGACGTAGAGGCCAACAAGCCAGGAATGTCTTCAAATATTACCGCAGAGATGTTAGGTTGGGTTAGGTTGGGTTATATAACGTTATTGATGTATATAAAGGTCCCACGGAGACGTAGAGGCCAACAAGCCAGGAATGTGTTCAAATATTACCGCCGAGATGTTAGATTGGGTTAGGTTAGGTTATATTACGTTATTGATGTATATAAAGATCCCACGGAGACGTAGAGGCCAACTCGCCAGGAATGCTGTCAAATATTACCGCCGAGATGATAGGTTGTGTTATGTTATGTTATATTTCGTTATTGACGTTTATGAAGGTCAAACGGAGACGTAGAGGCTAACTCGCCAGTAATGTTGTCAAATATTACCGCCGAGATGATAGGTTGGGTTAGGTTAGGTTATATTTCGTTATTGATGTATATGAAGGTCCCACGGAGACGTAGAGGCCAACTCGCCATGAATGTATTCAAATATTACCGCCGAGATGTTAGGTTGGGTTAGGTTAGGTTATATTACGTTATAGATGTATATAAAGGTCCCACGGAGACGTAGAGGCCAACAAGCAAGGAATGTGTTCAAATATTACCGCCGAGATGTTAGGTTGGGTTAGGTTAGGTTATATTACGTTATAGATGTATATAAAGTTCCCACGGAGACTTAGAGGCCAACAAGCCAGGAATGTGTTCAAATATTACCGCCGAGATGTTAGGTTGGGTTAGGTTCGGTTATATTACGTTATTGATGTATATAAAGATCCCACGGAGACGTAGAGGCCAACAAGCCAGGAATGTCTTCAAATATTACCGCAGAGATGTTAGGTTGGGTTAGGTTCGGTTATATAACGTTATTGATGTATATAAAGGTCCCACGGAGACGTAGAGGCCAACAAGCCAGGAATGTGTTCAAATATTACCGCCGAGATGTTAGATTGGGTTAGGTTAGGTTATATTACGTTATTGATGTATATAAAGATCCCACGGATACGTAGAGGCCAACAAGCCAGGAATGTCTTCAAATATTACCGCAGAGATGTTAGGTTGGGTTAGGTTCGGTTATATAACGTTATTGATGTATATAAAGGTCCCACGGAGACGTAGAGGCCAACAAGACAGGAATGTGTTCAAATATTACCGCCGAGATGTTAGATTGGGTTAGGTTAGGTTATATTACGTTATTGATGTATATAAAGATCCCACGGAGACGTAGAGGCCAACTCGCCAGGAATGTTGTCAAATATTACCGCCGAGATGATAGGTTCGGTTAGGTTAGGTTATATTACGTTACTGATGTATATAAATGTACCACGGAGAGGTAGAGGCCAACTCGCCATGAATGTTTTCAAATATTACCGCCGAGATGTTAGGTTGGGTTAGGTTAGGTTATATTACGTTATAGATGTATATAAAGGTCCCACGGAGACGTAGAGGCCAACAAGCAAGGAATGTGTTCAAATATTACCGCCGAGATGTTAGGTTGGGTTAGGTTAGGTTATATTACGTTATAGATGTATATAAAGTTCCCACGGAGACGTAGAGGCCAACAAGCCAGGAATGTGTTCAAATATTACCGCCGAGATGTTAGGTTGGGTTAGGTTCGGTTATATTACGTTATTGATGTATATAAATGTACCACGGAGAGGTAGAGGCCAACTCGCCATGAATGTTTTCAAATATTACCGCCGAGATGTTAGGTTGGGTTAGGTTAGGTTATATTACGTTATAGATGTATATAAAGGTCCCACGGAGACGTAGAGGCCAACAAGCCAGGAATGTCTTCAAATATTACCGCAGAGATGTTAGGTTGGGTTAGGTTGGGTTATATAACGTTATTGATGTATATAAAGGTCCCACGGAGACGTAGAGGCCAACAAGCCAGGAATGTGTTCAAATATTACCGCCGAGATGTTAGATTGGGTTAGGTTAGGTTATATTACGTTATTGATGTATATAAAGATCCCACGGAGACGTAGAGGCCAACTCGCCAGGAATGCTGTCAAATATTACCGCCGAGATGATAGGTTGTGTTATGTTATGTTATATTTCGTTATTGACGTTTATGAAGGTCAAACGGAGACGTAGAGGCTAACTCGCCAGTAATGTTGTCAAATATTACCGCCGAGATGATAGGTTGGGTTAGGTTAGGTTATATTTCGTTATTGATGTATATGAAGGTCCCACGGAGACGTAGAGGCCAACTCGCCATGAATGTATTCAAATATTACCGCCGAGATGTTAGGTTGGGTTAGGTTAGGTTATATTACGTTATAGATGTATATAAAGGTCCCACGGAGACGTAGAGGCCAACAAGCAAGGAATGTGTTCAAATATTACCGCCGAGATGTTAGGTTGGGTTAGGTTAGGTTATATTACGTTATAGATGTATATAAAGTTCCCACGGAGACTTAGAGGCCAACAAGCCAGGAATGTGTTCAAATATTACCGCCGAGATGTTAGGTTGGGTTAGGTTCGGTTATATTACGTTATTGATGTATATAAATGTACCACGGAGAGGTAGAGGCCAACTCGCCATGAATGTTTTCAAATATTACCGCCGAGATGTTAGGTTGGGTTAGGTTAGGTTATATTACGTTATAGATGTATATAAAGGTCCCACGGAGACGTAGAGGCCAACAAGCCAGGAATGTCTTCAAATATTACCGCAGAGATGTTAGGTTGGGTTAGGTTGGGTTATATAACGTTATTGATGTATATAAAGGTCCCACGGAGACGTAGAGGCCAACAAGGAAGGAATGTCTTCAAATATTACCGCAGAGATGTTAGGTTGGGTTAGGTTGGGTTATATAACGTTATTGATGTATATAAAGGTCCCACGGAGACGTAGAGGCCAACAAGCCAGGAATGTGTTCAAATATTACCGCCGAGATGTTAGATTGGGTTAGGTTAGGTTATATTACGTTATTGATGTATATAAAGATCCCACGGAGACGTAGAGGCCAACTCGCCAGTAGTGTTGTCAAATATTACCGCCGAGATGATAGGTTGGGTTAGGTTAGGTTATATTACGTTATTGATGTATATAAAGCTCCCACGGAGACGTAGAGGCCAACTCGCCAGGAATGTTGTCAAATATTACCGCCGAAATGATAGGTTGGGTTAGGTTAGGTTATATTACGTTATTGATATATATAAATGTACCACGGTGTGGTAGAGGCCAACTCGCCATGAATGTTTTCAAATATTACCGCCGAGATGTTAGGTTGGGTTAGGTTAGGTTATATTACGTTATAGATGTATATAAAGGTCCCACGGAGACGTAGAGGCCAACAAGACAGGAATGTGTTCAAATATTACCGCCGAGATGTTAGATTGGGTTAGGTTAGGTTATATTACGTTATTGATGTATATAAAGATCCCACGGAGACGTAGAGGCCAACTCACCAGGAATGTTGTCAAATATTACCGCCGAGATGATAGGTTCGGTTAGGTTAGGTTATATTACGTTACTGATGTATATAAATGTACCACGGAGAGGTAGAGGCCAACTCGCCATGAATGTTTTCAAATATGACCGCCGAGATGTTAGGTTGGGTTAGGTTAGGTTATATTACGTTATTGATGTATATAAAGATCCCACGGATACGTAGAGGCCAACATGCCAGGAATGTCTTCAAATATTACCGCAGAGATGTTAGGTTGGGTTAGGTTCGGTTATATAACGTTATTGATGTATATAAAGGTCCCACGGAGACGTAGAGGCCAACAAGACAGGAATGTGTTCAAATATTACCGCCGAGATGTTAGATTGGGTTAGGTTAGGTTATATTTCGTTATTGACGTTTATGAAGGTCAAACGGAGACGTAGAGGCTAACTCGCCAGTAATGTTGTCAAATATTACCGCCGAGATGATAGGTTGGGTTAGGTTAGGTTATATTTCGTTATTGATGTATATGAAGGTCCCACGGAGACGTAGAGGCCAACTCGCCATGAATGTATTCAAATATTACCGCCGAGATGTTAGGTTGGGTTAGGTTAGGTTATATTACGTTATAGATGTATATAAAGGTCCCACGGAGACGTAGAGGCCAACAAGCAAGGAATGTGTTCAAATATTACCGCCGAGATGTTAGGTTGGGTTAGGTTAGGATATATTACGTTATAGATGTATATAAAGTTCCCACGGAGACGTAGAGGCCAACAAGCCAGGAATGTGTTCAAATATTACCGCCGAGATGTTAGGTTGGGTTAGGTTCGGTTATATTACGTTATTGATGTATATAAATGTACCACGGAGAGGTAGAGGCCAACTCGCCATGAATGTTTTCAAATATTACCGCCGAGATGTTAGGTTGGGTTAGGTTAGGTTATATTACGTTATAGATGTATATAAAGGTCCCACGTAGACGTAGAGGCCAACAAGCCAGGAATGTCTTCAAATATTACCGCAGAGATGTTAGGTTGGGTTAGGTTGGGTTATATAACGTTATTGATGTATATAAAGGTCCCACGGAGACGTAGAGGCCAACAAGGAAGGAATGTCTTCAAATATTACCGCAGAGATGTTAGGTTGGGTTAGGTTGGGTTATATAACGTTATTGATGTATATAAAGGTCCCACGGAGACGTAGAGGCCAACAAGCCAGGAATGTGTTCAAATATTACCGCCGAGATGTTAGATTGGGTTAGGTTAGGTTATATTACGTTATTGATGTATATAAAGATCCCACGGAGACGTAGAGGCCAACTCGCCAGTAGTGTTGTCAAATATTACCGCCGAGATGATAGGTTGGGTTAGGTTAGGTTATATTACGTTATTGATGTATATAAAGCTCCCACGGAGACGTAGAGGCCAACTCGCCAGGAATGTTGTCAAATATTACCGCCGAAATGATAGGTTGGGTTAGGTTAGGTTATATTACGTTATTGATATATATAAATGTACCACGGTGTGGTAGAGGCCAACTCGCCATGAATGTTTTCAAATATTACCGCCGAGATGTTAGGTTGGGTTAGGTTAGGTTATATTACGTTATAGATGTATATAAAGGTCCCACGGAGACGTAGAGGCCAACAAGACAGGAATGTGTTCAAATATTACCGCCGAGATGTTAGATTGGGTTAGGTTAGGTTATATTACGTTATTGATGTATATAAAGATCCCACGGAGACGTAGAGGCCAACTCACCAGGAATGTTGTCAAATATTACCGCCGAGATGATAGGTTCGGTTAGGTTAGGTTATATTACGTTACTGATGTATATAAATGTACCACGGAGAGGTAGAGGCCAACTCGCCATGAATGTTTTCAAATATGACCGCCGAGATGTTAGGTTGGGTTAGGTTAGGTTATATTACGTTATTGATGTATATAAAGATCCCACGGATACGTAGAGGCCAACATGCCAGGAATGTCTTCAAATATTACCGCAGAGATGTTAGGTTGGGTTAGGTTCGGTTATATAACGTTATTGATGTATATAAAGGTCCCACGGAGACGTAGAGGCCAACAAGACAGGAATGTGTTCAAATATTACCGCCGAGATGTTAGATTGGGTTAGGTTAGGTTATATTTCGTTATTGACGTTTATGAAGGTCAAACGGAGACGTAGAGGCTAACTCGCCAGTAATGTTGTCAAATATTACCGCCGAGATGATAGGTTGGGTTAGGTTAGGTTATATTTCGTTATTGATGTATATGAAGGTCCCACGGAGACGTAGAGGCCAACTCGCCATGAATGTATTCAAATATTACCGCCGAGATGTTAGGTTGGGTTAGGTTCGGTTATATTACGTTATTGATGTATATAAATGTACCACGGAGAGGTAGAGGCCAACTCGCCATGAATGTTTTCAAATATTACCGCCGAGATGTTAGGTTGGGTTAGGTTAGGTTATATTACGTTATAGATGTATATAAAGGTCCCACGGAGACGTAGAGGCCAACAAGCCAGGAATGTCTTCAAATATTACCGCAGAGATGTTAGGTTGGGTTAGGTTGGGTTATATAACGTTATTGATGTATATAAAGGTCCCACGGAGACGTAGAGGCCAACAAGCCAGGAATGTGTTCAAATATTACCGCCGAGATGTTAGATTGGGTTAGGTTAGGTTATATTACGTTATTGATGTATATAAAGATCCCACGGAGACGTAGAGGCCAACTCGCCAGGAATGCTGTCAAATATTACCGCCGAAATGATAGGTTGTGTTATGTTAGGTTATATTTCGTTATTGACGTTTATGAAGGTCAAACGGAGACGTAGAGGCTAACTCGCCAGTAATGTTGTCAAATATTACCGCCGAGATGATAGGTTGGGTTAGGTTAGGTTATATTTCGTTATTGATGTATATGAATGTCCCACGGAGACGTAGAGGCCAACTCGCCATGAATGTATTCAAATATTACCGCCGAGATGTTAGGTTGGGTTAGGTTAGGTTATATTACGTTATAGATGTATATAAAGGTCCCACGGAGACGTAGAGGCCAACAAGCAAGGAATGTGTTCAAATATTACCGCCGAGATGTTAGGTTGGGTTAGGTTAGGTTATATTACGTTATAGATGTATATAAAGTTCCCACGGAGACGTAGAGGCCAACAAGCCAGGAATGTGTTCAAATATTACCGCCGAGATGTTAGGTTGGGTTAGGTTCGGTTATATTACGTTATTGATGTATATAAATGTACCACGGAGAGGTAGAGGCCAACTCGCCATGAATGTTTTCAAATATTACCGCCGAGATGTTAGGTTGGGTTAGGTTAGGTTATATTACGTTATAGATGTATATAAAGGTCCCACGGAGACGTAGAGGCCAACAAGCCAGGAATGTCTTCAAATATTACCGCAGAGATGTTAGGTTGGGTTAGGTTGGGTTATATAACGTTATTGATGTATATAAAGGTCCCACGGAGACGTAGACGCCAACAAGCCAGGAATGTGTTCAAATATTACCACCGAGATGTTAGATTGGGTTAGGTTAGGTTATATTACGTTATTGATGTATATAAAGATCCCACGGGGACGTAGAGGCCAACTCGCCAGGAATGTTGTCAAATATTACCGCCGAGATGATAGGTTGTGTTATGTTAGGTTATATTTCGTTATTGATGTTTATGAAGGTCAAACGGAGACGTAGAGGCCAACTTGCCAGTAATGTTGTCAAATATTACCGCCGAGATGATAGGTTGGGTTAGGTTAGGTTATATTACGTTATTGATGTATATAAAGCTCCCACGGAGACGTAGAGGCCAACTCGCCAGGAATGTTGTCAAATATTACCGCCGAAATGATAGGTTGGGTTAGGTTAGGTTATATTACGTTATTGATATATATAAATGTACCACGGTGTGGTAGAGGCCAACTCGCCATGAATGTTTTCAAATATTACCGCCGAGATGTTAGGGTTGGGTTAGGTTAGGTTATATTACGTTATAGATGTATATAAAGGTTCCACGGAGACGTAGTGGCCAACAAGCCAGGAATGTGTTCAAATATTACCGCCGAGATGTTAGATTGGGTTAGGTTAGGTTATATTACGTTATTGATGTATATAAAGATCCCACGGAGACGTAGAGGCCAACTCGCCAGGAATGTTGTCAAATATTACCGCCGAGATGATAGGTTCGGTTAGGTTAGGTTATATTACGTTACTGATGTATATAAATGTACCACGGAGAGGTAGAGGCCAACTCGCCATGAATGTTTTCAAATATTACCGCCGAGATGTTAGGTTGGGTTAGGTTAGGTTATATTACGTTATTGATGTATATAAAGATCCCACGGAGACGTAGAGGCCAACTCGCCAGGAATGCTGTCAAATATTACCGCCGAGATGATAGGTTGTGTTATGTTAGGTTATATTTCGTTATTGACGTTTATGAAGGTCAAACGGAGACGTAGAGGCTAACTCGCCAGTAATGTTGTCAAATATTACCGCCGAGATGATAGGTTGGGTTAGGTTAGGTTATATTTCGTTATTGATGTATATGAAGGTCCCACGGAGACGTAGAGGCCAACTCGCCATGAATGTATTCAAATATTACCGCCGAGATGTTAGGTTGGGTTAGGTTAGGTTATATTACGTTATAGATGTATATAAAGGTCCCACGGAGACGTAGAGGCCAACAAGCAAGGAATGTGTTCAAATATTACCGCCGAGATGTTAGGTTGGGTTAGGTTAGGTTATATTACGTTATAGATGTATATAAAGTTCCCACGGAGACGTAGAGGCCAACTCGCCAGGAATGTGTTCAAATATTACCGCCGAGATGTTAGGTTGGGTTAGGTTCGGTTATATTACGTTATTGGGGTATATAAATGTACCACGGAGAGGTAGAGGCCAACTCGCCATGAATGTTTTCAAATATTACCGCCGAGATGTTAGGTTGGGTTAGGTTAGGTTATATTACGTTATAGATGTATATAAAGGTCCCACGGAGACGTAGAGGCCAACAAGCCAGGAATGTCTTCAAATATTACCGCAGAGATGTTAGGTTGGGTTAGGTTGGGTTATATAACGTTATTGATGTATATAAAGGTCCCACGGAGACGTAGACGCCAACAAGCCAGGAATGTGTTCAAATATTACCACCGAGATGTTAGATTGGGTTAGGTTAGGTTATATTACGTTATTGATGTATATAAAGGTCCCACGGGGACGTAGAGGCCAACTCGCCAGGAATGCTGTCAAATATTACCGCCGAGATGATAGGTTGTGTTATGTTAGGTTATATTTCGTTATTGACGTTTATGAAGGTCAAACGGAGACGTAGAGGCTAACTCGCCAGTAATGTTGTCAAATATTACCGCCGAGATGATAGGTTGGGTTAGGTTAGGTTATATTTCGTTATTGATGTATATGAAGGTCCCACGGAGACGTAGAGGCCAACTCGCCATGAATGTTTTCAAATATTACCGCCGAGATGTTAGGTTGGGTTAGGTTAGGTTATATTACGTTATGGATGTATATAAAGGTCCCACGGAGACGTAGAGGCCAACTCGCCAGGTATGTTTTCTAATATTACCGCCGAGATGTTAGGTTGGGTTAGGTTAGGTTATATTACGTTATTGATGTATAAAAAGATCCCACGGAGACGGAGAAACCAACTCGCCAGGAATGTTGTCAAATATTACCGCCGAGACGTTAGGCTGGGTTAGGTTCGGTTATATAACGTTATTGATGTATATAAAGGTGCCACGGAGACGTAGAGGCCAACAAGCCAGGAAGGTGTTCAAATATTACCGCCGAGATGTTAGATTGGGTTAGGTTGGGTTATATAACGTTATTGATGTATATAAAGGTCCCACGGAGACGTAGAGGCCAACAAGCCAGGAATGTGTTCAAATATTACCGCCGAGATGTTAGGTTGGGTTAGGTTCGGTTATATTACGTTATTGATGTATATAAATGTACCACGGAGAGGTAGAGGCCAACTCGCCAGGAATGTTGTCAAATATTACCGCCGAGATGTTAGGTTGGGTTAGGTTAGGTTATATTTCGTTATTGATGTTTATGAAGGTCAAACGGAGACGTAGAGGCCAACTTGCCAGTAATGTTGTCAAATATTACCGCCGAGATGATAGGTTGGGTTAGGTTAGGTTATATTACGTTATTGATGTATATAAAGCTCCCACGGAGACGTAGAGGCCAACTCGCCAGGAATGTTGTCAAATATTACCGCCGAAATGATAGGTTGGGTTAGGTTAGGTTATATTACGTTATTGATATATATAAATGTACCACGGTGTGGTAGAGGCCAACTCGCCATGAATGTTTTCAAATATTACCGCCGAGATGTTAGGGTTGGGTTAGGTTAGGTTATATTACGTTATAGATGTATATAAAGGTTCCACGGAGACGTAGTGGCCAACAAGCCAGGAATGTGTTCAAATATTACCGCCGAGATGTTAGATTGGGTTAGGTTAGGTTATATTACGTTATTGATGTATATAAAGATCCCACGGAGACGTAGAGGCCAACTCGCCAGGAATGTTGTCAAATATTACCGCCGAGATGATAGGTTCGGTTAGGTTAGGTTATATTACGTTACTGATGTATATAAATGTACCACGGAGAGGTAGAGGCCAACTCGCCATGAATGTTTTCAAATATTACCGCCGAGATGTTAGGTTGGGTTAGGTTAGGTTATATTACGTTATTGATGTATATAAAGATCCCACGGAGACGTAGAGGCCAACTCGCCAGGAATGCTGTCAAATATTACCGCCGAGATGATAGGTTGTGTTATGTTAGGTTATATTTCGTTATTGACGTTTATGAAGGTCAAACGGAGACGTAGAGGCTAACTCGCCAGTAATGTTGTCAAATATTACCGCCGAGATGATAGGTTGGGTTAGGTTAGGTTATATTTCGTTATTGATGTATATGAAGGTCCCACGGAGACGTAGAGGCCAACTCGCCATGAATGTATTCAAATATTACCGCCGAGATGTTAGGTTGGGTTAGGTTAGGTTATATTACGTTATAGATGTATATAAAGGTCCCACGGAGACGTAGAGGCCAACAAGCAAGGAATGTGTTCAAATATTACCGCCGAGATGTTAGGTTGGGTTAGGTTAGGTTATATTACGTTATAGATGTATATAAAGTTCCCACGGAGACGTAGAGGCCAACTCGCCAGGAATGTGTTCAAATATTACCGCCGAGATGTTAGGTTGGGTTAGGTTCGGTTATATTACGTTATTGGGGTATATAAATGTACCACGGAGAGGTAGAGGCCAACTCGCCATGAATGTTTTCAAATATTACCGCCGAGATGTTAGGTTGGGTTAGGTTAGGTTATATTACGTTATAGATGTATATAAAGGTCCCACGGAGACGTAGAGGCCAACAAGCCAGGAATGTCTTCAAATATTACCGCAGAGATGTTAGGTTGGGTTAGGTTGGGTTATATAACGTTATTGATGTATATAAAGGTCCCACGGAGACGTAGACGCCAACAAGCCAGGAATGTGTTCAAATATTACCACCGAGATGTTAGATTGGGTTAGGTTAGGTTATATTACGTTATTGATGTATATAAAGGTCCCACGGGGACGTAGAGGCCAACTCGCCAGGAATGCTGTCAAATATTACCGCCGAGATGATAGGTTGTGTTATGTTAGGTTATATTTCGTTATTGACGTTTATGAAGGTCAAACGGAGACGTAGAGGCTAACTCGCCAGTAATGTTGTCAAATATTACCGCCGAGATGATAGGTTGGGTTAGGTTAGGTTATATTTCGTTATTGATGTATATGAAGGTCCCACGGAGACGTAGAGGCCAACTCGCCATGAATGTTTTCAAATATTACCGCCGAGATGTTAGGTTGGGTTAGGTTAGGTTATATTACGTTATGGATGTATATAAAGGTCCCACGGAGACGTAGAGGCCAACTCGCCAGGTATGTTTTCTAATATTACCGCCGAGATGTTAGGTTGGGTTAGGTTAGGTTATATTACGTTATTGATGTATAAAAAGATCCCACGGAGACGGAGAAACCAACTCGCCAGGAATGTTGTCAAATATTACCGCCGAGACGTTAGGCTGGGTTAGGTTCGGTTATATAACGTTATTGATGTATATAAAGGTGCCACGGAGACGTAGAGGCCAACAAGCCAGGAAGGTGTTCAAATATTACCGCCGAGATGTTAGATTGGGTTAGGTTGGGTTATATAACGTTATTGATGTATATAAAGGTCCCACGGAGACGTAGAGGCCAACAAGCCAGGAATGTGTTCAAATATTACCGCCGAGATGTTAGATTGGGTTAGGTTAGGTTATATTACGTTATTGATGTATATAAATGTACCACGGAGAGGTAGAGGCCAACTCGCCATGAATGTTTTCAAATATTACCGCCGAGATGTTAGGTTGGGTTAGGTTAGGTTATATTACGTTATAGATGTATATAAAGGTCCCACGGAGACGTAGAGGCCAACAAGCCAGGAATGTCTTCAAATATTACCGCCGAGATGTTAGGTTGGGTTAGGTTACGTTATATAACGTTATTGATGTATATAAAGGTCCCACGGAGACGTAGAGGCCAACTCGCCAGTAATGTTGTCAAATATTAAGGCCGAGATGATAGGTTGGGTTAGGTTAGGTTATATTACGTTATTGATGTATATAAAGCTCCCACGGAGACGTAGAGGCCAACTCGCCAGGAATGTTGTCAAATATTACCGCCGAAATGATAGGTTGGGTTAGGTTAGGTTATATTACGTTATTGATATATATAAATGTACCACGGAGTGGTAGAGGCCAACTCGCCATGAATGTTTTCAAATATTACCGCCGAGATGTTAGGGTTGGGTTAGGTTAGGTTATATTACGTTATAGATGTATATAAAGGTTCCACGGAGACGTAGTGGCCAACAAGCCAGGAATGTGTTCAAATATGACCTAGGTTGGGTTAAGTTACGTTATATTACGTTATTGATGTATATAAACGTACGACGGAGAGGTAGAGGCCAACTCGCCAGGAATGTTGTCAAATATTACCGCCGAGATGATAGGTTGGGTTAGGTTAGGTTATATTACGTTATTGATGTATATAAATGTACCACGGAGAGGTAGAGGCCAACTCGCCATGAATGTTTTCAAATATTACCGCCGAGATGTTAGGTTGGGTTAGGTTAGGTTATATTACGTTATAGATGTATATAAAGTTCCCACGGAGACGTAGAGGCCAACAACCCAGGAATGTGTTCAAATATTACCGCCGAGATGTTAGATTGGGTTAGGTTAGGTTACATTACGTTATTGATGTATATAAAGATCCCACGGAGACGTAGAGGCCAACAAGCCAGGAATGTCTTCAAATATTACCGCAGAGATGTTAGGTTGGGTTAGGTTCGGTTATATAACGTTATTGATGTATATAAAGGTCCCACGGAGACGTAGAGGCCAACAAGCCAGGAATGTGTTCAAATATTACCGCCGAGATGTTAGATTGGGTTAGGTTAGGTTATATTACGTTATTGATGTATATAAAGATCCCACGGATACGTAGAGGCCAACAAGCCAGGAATGTCTTCAAATATTACCGCAGAGATGTTAGGTTGGGTTAGGTTCGGTTATATAACGTTATTGATGTATATAAAGGTCCCACGGAGACGTAGAGGCCAACAAGACAGGAATGTGTTCAAATATTACCGCCGAGATGTTAGATTGGGTTAGGTTAGGTTATATTACGTTATTGATGTATATAAAGATCCCACGGAGACGTAGAGGCCAACTCGCCAGGAATGTTGTCAAATATTACCGCCGAGATGATAGGTTCGGTTAGGTTAGGTTATATTACGTTACTGATGTATATAAATGTACCACGGAGAGGTAGAGGCCAACTCGCCATGAATGTTTTCAAATATTACCGCCGAGATGTTAGGTTGGGTTAGGTTAGGTTATATTACGTTCTAGATGTATATAAAGGTCCCACGGAGACGTAGAGGCCAACAAGGAAGGAATGTCTTCAAATATTACCGCGGAGATGTTAGGTTGGGTTAGGTTGGGTTATATAACGTTATTGATGTATATAAAGGTCCCACGGAGACGTAGAGGCCAACAAGCCAGGAATGTGTTGAAATATTACCGCCGAGATGTTAGATTGGGTTAGGTTAGGTTATATTACGTTATTGATGTATATAAAGATCCCACGGAGACGTAGAGGCCAACTCGCCAGGAATGCTGTCAAATATTTCCGCCGAGATGATAGGTTGTGTTATGTTAGGTTATATTTCGTTATTGACGTTTATGAAGGTCAAACGGAGACGTAGAGGCTAACTCGCCAGTAATGTTGTCAAATATTACCGCCGAGATGATAGATTGGGTTAGGTTAGGTTATATTTCGTTATTGATGTATATGAAGGTCCCACGGAGACGTAGAGGCCAACTCGCCATGAATGTATTCAAATATTACCGTCGAGATGTTAGGTTGGGTTAGGTTAGGTTATATTACGTTATAGATGTATATAAAGGTCCCACGGAGACGTAGAGGCCAACAAGCAAGGAATGTGTTCAAATATTACCGCCGAGATGTTAGGTTGGGTTAGGTTAGGTTATATTACGTTATAGATGTATATAAAGTTCCCACGGAGACGTAGAGGCCAACAAGCCAGGAATGTGTTCAAATATTACCGCCGAGATGTTAGGTTGGGTTAGGTTCGGTTATATTACGTTATTGATGTATATAAATGTACCACGGAGAGGTAGAGGCCAACTCGCCATGAATGTTTTCAAATATTACCGCCGAGATGTTAGGTTGGGTTAGGTTAGGTTATATTACGTTATAGATGTATATAAAGGTCCCACGGAGACGTAGAGGCCAACAAGCCAGGAATGTCTTCAAATATTACCGCAGAGATGTTAGGTTGGGTTAGGTTGGGTTATATAACGTTATTGATGTATATAAAGGTCCCACGGAGACGTAGAGGCCAACAAGCCAGGAATGTGTTCAAATATTACCGCCGAGATGTTAGATTGGGTTAGGTTAGGTTATATTACGTTATTGATGTATATAAAGATCCCACGGAGACGTAGAGGCCAACTCGCCAGGAATGCTGTCAAATATTACCGCCGAGATGATAGGTTGTGTTATGTTAGGTTATATTTCGTTATTGACGTTTATGAAGGTCAAACGGAGACGTAGAGGCTAACTCGCCAGTAATGTTGTCAAATATTACCGCCGAGATGATAGGTTGGGTTAGGTTAGGTTATATTTCGTTATTGATGTATATGAAGGTCCCACGGAGACGTAGAGGCCAACTCGCCATGAATGTATTCAAATATTACCGCCGAGATGTTAGGTTGGGTTAGGTTAGGTTATATTACGTTATAGATGTATATAACGGTCCCACGGAGACGTAGAGGCCAACAAGCAAGGAATGTGTTCAAATATTACCGCCGAGATGTTAGGTTGGGTTAGGTTAGGTTATATTACGTTATAGATGTATATAAAGTTCCCACGGAGACGTAGAGGCCAACAAGCCAGGAATGTGTTCAAATATTACCGCCGAGATGTTAGGTTGGGTTAGGTTCGGTTATATTACGTTATTGATGTATATAAATGTACCACGGAGAGGTAGAGGCCAACTCGCCATGAATGTTTTCAAATATTACCGCCGAGATGTTAGGTTGGGTTAGGTTAGGTCATATTACGTTATAGATGTATATAAAGGTCCCACGGAGACGTAGAGGCCAACAAGCCAGGAATGTCTTCAAATATTACCGCAGAGATGTTAGGTTGGGTTAGGTTGGGTTATATAACGTTATTGATGTATATAAAGGTCCCACGGAGACGTAGACGCCAACAAGCCAGGAATGTGTTCAAATATTACCACCGAGATGTTAGATTGGGTTAGGTTAGGTTATATTACGTTATTGATGTATATAAAGATCCCACGGGGACGTAGAGGCCAACTCGCCAGGAATGTTGTCAAATATTACCGCCGAGATGATAGGTTGTGTTATGTTAGGTTATATTTCGTTATTGATGTTTATGAAGGTCAAACGGAGACGTAGAGGCCAACTCGCCAGTAATGTTGTCAAATATTACCGCCGAGATGATAGGTTGGGTTAGGTTAGGTTATATTACGTTATTGATGTATATAAAGCTCCCACGGAGACGTAGAGGCCAACTCGCCAGGAATGTTGTCAAATATTACCGCCGAAATGATAGGTTGGGTTAGGTTAGGTTATATTACGTTATTGATGTATATAAAGATCCCACGGAGACGTAGAGGCCAACAAGCCAGGAATGTCTTCAAATATTACCGCCGAGACGTTAGGCTGGGTTAGGTTCGGTTATATAACGTTATTGATGTATATAAAGGTCCCACGGAGACGTAGAGGCCAACTCGCCAGGAATGCTGTCAAATATTACCGCCGAGATGATAGGTTGTGTTATGTTAGGTTATATTTCGTTATTGACGTTTATGAAGGTCAAACGGAGACGTAGAGGCTAACTCGCCAGTAATGTTGTCAAATATTACCGCCGAGATGATAGGTTGGGTTATGTTAGGTTATATTTCGTTATTGATGTATATGAAGGTCCCACGGAGACGTAGAGGCCAACTCGCCATGAATGTATTCAAATATTACCGCCGAGATGTTAGGTTGGGTTAGGTTAGGTTATATTACGTTATAGATGTATATAAAGGTCCCACGGAGACGTAGAGGCCAACAAGCAAGGAATGTGTTCAAATATTACCGCCGAGATGTTAGGTTGGGTTAGGTTAGGTTATATTACGTTATAGATGTATATAAAGTTCCCACGGAGACGTAGAGGCCAACAAGCCAGGAATGTGTTCAAATATTACCGCCGAGATGTTAGGTTGGGTTAGGTTCGGTTATATTACGTTATTGATGTATATAAATGTACCACGGAGAGGTAGAGGCCAACTCGCCATGAATGTTTTCAAATATTACCGCCGAGATGTTAGGTTGGGTTAGGTTAGGTCATATTACGTTATAGATGTATATAAAGGTCCCACGGAGACGTAGAGGCCAACAAGCCAGGAATGTCTTCAAATATTACCGCAGAGATGTTAGGTTGGGTTAGGTTGGGTTATATAACGTTATTGATGTATATAAAGGTCCCACGGAGACGTAGACGCCAACAAGCCAGGAATGTGTTCAAATATTACCACCGAGATGTTAGATTGGGTTAGGTTAGGTTATATTACGTTATTGATGTATATAAAGATCCCACGGGGACGTAGAGGCCAACTCGCCAGGAATGTTGTCAAATATTACCGCCGAGATGATAGGTTGTGTTAGGTTAGGTTATATTACGTTATTGATGTATATAAAGCTCCCACGGAGACGTAGAGGCCAACTCGCCAGGAATGTTGTCAAATATTACCGCCGAAATGATAGGTTGGGTTAGGTTAGGTTATATTACGTTATTGATATATATAAATGTACCACGGAGTGGTAGAGGCCAACTCGCCATGAATGTTTTCAAATATTACCGCCGAGATGTTAGGGTTGGGTTAGGTTAGGTTATATTACGTTATAGATGTATATAAAGGTTCCACGGAGACGTAGTGGCCAACAAGCCAGGAATGTGTTCAAATATGACCTAGGTTGGGTTAAGTTAGGTTATATTACGTTATTGATGTATATAAATGTACGACGGAGAGGTAGAGGCCAACTCGCCAGGAATGTTGTCAAATATTACCGCCGAGATGATAGGTTGGGTTAGGTTAGGTTATATTACGTTATTGATGTATATAAATGTACCACGGAGAGGTAGAGGCCAACTCGCCATGAATGTTTTCAAATATTACCGCCGAGATGTTAGGTTGGGTTAGGTTAGGTTATATTACGTTATAGATGTATATAAAGTTCCCACGGAGACGTAGAGGCCAACAAGCCAGGAATGTGTTCAAATATTACCGCCGAGATGTTAGATTGGGTTAGGTTAGGTTACATTACGTTATTGATGTATATAAAGATCCCACGGAGACGTAGAGGCCAACAAGCCAGGAATGTCTTCAAATATTACCGCAGAGATGTTAGGTTGGGTTAGGTTCGGTTATATAACGTTATTGATGTATATAAAGGTCCCACGGAGACGTAGAGGCCAACAAGCCAGGAATGTGTTCAAATATTACCGCCGAGATGTTAGATTGGGTTAGGTTAGGTTATATTACGTTATTGATGTATATAAAGATCCCACGGATACGTAGAGGCCAACAAGCCAGGAATGTCTTCAAATATTACCGCAGAGATGTTAGGTTGGGTTAGGTTCGGTTATATAACGTTATTGATGTATATAAAGGTCCCACGGAGACGTAGAGGCCAACAAGACAGGAATGTGTTCAAATATTACCGCCGAGATGATAGGTTGTGTTATGTTAGGTTATATTACGTTATTGATGTATATAAAGCTCCCACGGAGACGTAGAGGCCAAC
Source organism: Xylocopa violacea (assembly GCA_963969225.1). NCBI lineage: Eukaryota > Metazoa > Arthropoda > Insecta > Hymenoptera > Apidae > Xylocopa > Xylocopa violacea. The sequence continues at coordinate 3,455,716 of CAXAJV010000548.1, read as the reverse complement.
TCGCCAGGAATGTTGTCAAATATTACCGCCGAAATGATAGGTTGGGTTAGGTTAGGTTATATTACGTTATTGATATATATAAATGTACCACGGAGTGGTAGAGGCCAACTCGCCATGAATGTTTTCAAATATTACCGCCGAGATGTTAGGTTGTGTTAGGTTAGGTTATATTACGTTATAGATGTATATAAAGGTCCCGCGGAGACGTAGAGGCCAACAAGCCAGTAATGTCTTCAAATATTACCGCCGAGATGTTAGGTTGGGTTAGGTTACGTTATATAACGTTATTGATGTATATAAAGGTCCCACGGAGACGTAGAGGCCAACTCGCCAGTAATGTTGTCAAATATTACGGCCGAGATGATAGGTTGGGTTAGGTTAGGTTATATTACGTTATTGATGTATATAAAGCTCCCACGGAGACGTAGAGGCCAACTCGCCAGGAATGTTGTCAAATATTACCGCCGAAATGATAGGTTGGGTTAGGTTAGGTTATATTACGTTATTGATATATATAAATGTACCACGGAGTGGTAGAGGCCAACTCGCCATGAATGTTTTCAAATATTACCGCCGAGATGTTAGGGTTGGGTTAGGTTAGGTTATATTACGTTATAGATGTATATAAAGGTTCCACGGAGACGTAGTGGCCAACAAGCCAGGAATGTGTTCAAATATGACCTAGGTTGGGTTAAGTTAGGTTATATTACGTTATTGATGTATATAAATGTACGACGGAGAGGTAGAGGCCAACTCGCCAGGAATGTTGTCAAATATTACCGCCGAGATGATAGGTTGGGTTAGGTTAGGTTATATTACGTTATTGATGTATATAAATGTACCACGGAGAGGTAGAGGCCAACTCGCCATGAATGTTTTCAAATATTACCGCCGAGATGTTAGGTTGGGTTAGGTTAGGTTATATTACGTTATAGATGTATATAAAGTTCCCACGGAGACGTAGAGGCCAACAAGCCAGGAATGTGTTCAAATATTACCGCCGAGATGTTAGATTGGGTTAGGTTAGGTTACATTACGTTATTGATGTATATAAAGATCCCACGGAGACGTAGAGGCCAACAAGCCAGGAATGTCTTCAAATATTACCGCAGAGATGTTAGGTTGGGTTAGGTTCGGTTATATAACGTTATTGATGTTTATAAAGGTCCCACGGAGACGTAGAGGCCAACAAGCCAGGAATGTGTTCAAATATTACCGCCGAGATGTTAGATTGGGTTAGGTTAGGTTATATTACGTTATTGATGTATATAAAGATCCCACGGATACGTAGAGGCCAACAAGCCAGGAATGTCTTCAAATATTACCGCAGAGATGTTAGGTTGGGTTAGGTTCGGTTATATAACGTTATTGATGTATATAAAGGTCCCACGGAGACGTAGAGGCCAACAAGACAGGAATGTGTTCAAATATTACCGCCGAGATGATAGGTTGTGTTATGTTAGGTTATATTACGTTATTGATGTATATAAAGCTCCCACGGAGACGTAGAGGCCAACTCGCCAGGAATGTTGTCAAATATTACCGCCGAAATGATAGGTTGGGTTAGGTTAGGTTATATTACGTTATTGATATATATAAATGTACCACGGAGTGGTAGAGGCCAACTCGCCATGAATGTTTTCAAATATTACCGCCGAGATGTTAGGTTGTGTTAGGTTAGGTTATATTACGTTATAGATGTATATAAAGGTCCCGCGGAGACGTAGAGGCCAACAAGCCAGTAATGTCTTCAAATATTACCGCCGAGATGTTAGGTTGGGTTAGGTTACGTTATATAACGTTATTGATGTATATAAAGGTCCCACGGAGACGTAGAGGCCAACTCGCCAGTAATGTTGTCAAATATTACGGCCGAGATGATAGGTTGGGTTAGGTTAGGTTATATTACGTTATTGATGTATATAAAGCTCCCACGGAGACGTAGAGGCCAACTCGCCAGGAATGTTGTCAAATATTACCGCCGAAATGATAGGTTGGGTTAGGTTAGGTTATATTACGTTATTGATATATATAAATGTACCACGGAGTGGTAGAGGCCAACTCGCCATGAATGTTTTCAAATATTACCGCCGAGATGTTAGGGTTGGGTTAGGTTAGGTTATATTACGTTATAGATGTATATAAAGGTTCCACGGAGACGTAGTGGCCAACAAGCCAGGAATGTGTTCAAATATGACCTAGGTTGGGTTAAGTTAGGTTATATTACGTTATTGATGTATATAAATGTACGACGGAGAGGTAGAGGCCAACTCGCCAGGAATGTTGTCAAATATTACCGCCGAGATGATAGGTTGGGTTAGGTTAGGTTATATTACGTTATTGATGTATATAAATGTACCACGGAGAGGTAGAGGCCAACTCGCCATGAATGTTTTCAAATATTACCGCCGAGATGTTAGGTTGGGTTAGGTTAGGTTATATTACGTTATAGATGTATATAAAGTTCCCACGGAGACGTAGAGGCCAACAAGCCAGGAATGTGTTCAAATATTACCGCCGAGATGTTAGATTGGGTTAGGTTAGGTTACATTACGTTATTGATGTATATAAAGATCCCACGGAGACGTAGAGGCCAACAAGCCAGGAATGTCTTCAAATATTACCGCAGAGATGTTAGGTTGGGTTAGGTTCGGTTATATAACGTTATTGATGTATATAAAGGTCCCACGGAGACGTAGAGGCCAACAAGCCAGGAATGTGTTCAAATATTACCGCCGAGATGTTAGATTGGGTTAGGTTAGGTTATATTACGTTATTGATGTATATAAAGATCCCACGGATACGTAGAGGCCAACAAGCCAGGAATGTCTTCAAATATTACCGCAGAGATGTTAGGTTGGGTTAGGTTCGGTTATATAACGTTATTGATGTATATAAAGGTCCCACGGAGACGTAGAGGCCAACAAGACAGGAATGTGTTCAAATATTACCGCCGAGATGTTAGATTGGGTTAGGTTAGGTTATATTACGTTATTGATGTATATAAAGATCCCACGGAGACGTAGAGGCCAACTCGCCAGGAATGTTGTCAAATATTACCGCCGAGATGATAGGTTCGGTTAGGTTAGGTTATATTACGTTACTGATGTATATAAATGTACCACGGAGAGGTAGAGGCCAACTCGCCATGAATGTTTTCAAATATTACCGCCGAGATGTTAGGTTGGGTTAGGTTAGGTTATATTACGTTCTAGATGTATATAAAGGTCCCACGGAGACGTAGAGGCCAACAAGGAAGGAATGTCTTCAAATATTACCGCAGAGATGTTAGGTTGGGTTAGGTTGGGTTATATAACGTTATTGATGTATATAAAGGTCCCACGGAGACGTAGAGGCCAACAAGCCAGGAATGTGTTCAAATATTACCGCCGAGATGTTAGATTGGGTTAGGTTAGGTTATATTACGTTATTGATGTATATAAAGATCCCACGGAGACGTAGAGGCCAACTCGCCAGGAATGCTGTCAAATATTACCGCCGAGATGATAGGTTGTGTTATGTTAGGTTATATTTCGTTATTGACGTTTATGAAGGTCAAACGGAGACGTAGAGGCTAACTCGCCAGTAATGTTGTCAAATATTACCGCCGAGATGATAGGTTGGGTTAGGTTAGGTTATATTTCGTTATTGATGTATATGAAGGTCCCACGGAGACGTAGAGGCCAACTCGCCATGAATGTATTCAAATATTACCGCCGAGATGTTAGGTTGGGTTAGGTTAGGTTATATTACGTTATAGATGTATATAAAGGTCCCACGGAGACGTAGAGGCCAACAAGACAGGAATGTGTTCAAATATTACCGCCGAGATGTTAGGTTGGGTTAGGTTAGGTTATATTACGTTATAGATGTATATAAAGTTCCCACGGAGACGTAGAGGCCAACAAGCCAGGAATGTGTTCAAATATTACCGCCGAGATGTTAGGTTGGGTTAGGTTCGGTTATATTACGTTATTGATGTATATAAATGTACCACGGAGAGGTAGAGGCCAACTCGCCATGAATGTTTTCAAATATTACCGCCGAGATGTTAGGTTGGGTTAGGTTAGGTTATATTACGTTATAGATGTATATAAAGGTCCCACGGAGACGTAGAGGCCAACAAGGAAGGAATGTCTTCAAATATTACCGCAGAGATGTTAGGTTGGGTTAGGTTGGGTTATATAACGTTATTGATGTATATAAAGATCCCACGGAGACGTAGAGGCCAACAAGCCAGGAATGTGTTCAAATATTACCGCCGAGATGTTAGATTGGGTTAGGTTAGGTTATATTACGTTATTGATGTATATAAAGATCCCACGGAGACGTAGAGGCCAACTCGCCAGGAATGCTGTCAAATATTACCGCCGAGATGATAGGTTGTGTTATGTTAGGTTATATTTCGTTATTGACGTTTATGAAGGTCAAACGGAGACGTAGAGGCTAACTCGCCAGTAATGTTGTCAAATATTACCGCCGAGATGATAGGTTGGGTTAGGTTAGGTTATATTTCGTTATTGATGTATATGAAGGTCCCACGGAGACGTAGAGGCCAACTCGCCATGAATGTATTCAAATATTACCGCCGAGATGTTAGGTTGGGTTAGGTTAGGTTATATTACGTTATAGATGTATATAAAGGTCCCACGGAGACGTAGAGGCCAACAAGCAAGGAATGTGTTCAAATATTACCGCCGAGATGTTAGGTTGGGTTAGGTTAGGTTATATTACGTTATAGATGTATATAAAGTTCCCACGGAGACGTAGAGGCCAACAAGCCAGGAATGTGTTCAAATATTACCGCCGAGATGTTAGGTTGGGTTAGGTTCGGTTATATTACGTTATTGATGTATATAAATGTACCACGGAGAGGTAGAGGCCAACTCGCCATGAATGTTTTCAAATATTACCGCCGAGATGTTAGGTTGGGTTAGGTTAGGTTATATTACGTTATAGATGTATATAAAGGTCCCACGGAGACGTAGAGGCCAACAAGCCAGGAATGTCTTCAAATATTACCGCAGAGATGTTAGGTTGGGTTAGGTTGGGTTATATAACGTTATTGATGTATATAAAGGTCCCACGGAGACGTAGACGCCAACAAGCCAGGAATGTGTTCAAATATTACCACCGAGATGTTAGATTGGGTTAGGTTAGGTTATATTACGTTATTGATGTATATAAAGATCCCACGGGGACGTAGAGGCCAACTCGCCAGGAATGCTGTCAAATATTACCGCCGAGATGATAGGTTGTGTTATGTTAGGTTATATTTCGTTATTGACGTTTATGAAGGTCAAACGGAGACGTAGAGGCTAACTCGCCAGTAATGTTGTCAAATATTACCGCCGAGATGATAGGTTGGGTTAGGTTAGGTTATATTTCGTTATTGATGTATATGAAGGTCCCACGGAGACGTAGAGGCCAACTCGCCATGAATGTTTTCAAATATTACCGCCGAGATGTTAGGTTGGGTTAGGTTAGGTTATATTACGTTATGGATGTATATAAAGGTCCCACGGAGACGTAGAGGCCAACTCGCCAGGTATGTTTTCTAATATTACCGCCGAGATGTTAGGTTGGGTTAGGTTAGGTTATATTGCGTTATTGATGTATAAAAAGATCCCACGGAGACGGAGAAACCAACTCGCCAGGAATGTTGTCAAATATTACCGCCGAGACGTTAGGCTGGGTTAGGTTCGGTTATATAACGTTATTGATGTATATAAAGGTCCCACGGAGACGTAGAGGCCAACTCGCCAGGAATGTTGTCAAATATTACCGCCGAGATGATAGGTTCGGTTAGGTTAGGTTATATTACGTTACTGATGTATATAAATGTACCACGGAGAGGTAGAGGCCAACTCGCCATGAATGTTTTCAAATATTACCGCCGAGATGTTAGGTTGGGTTAGGTTAGGTTATATTACGTTCTAGATGTATATAAAGGTCCCACGGAGACGTAGAGGCCAACAAGGAAGGAATGTCTTCAAATATTACCGCAGAGATGTTAGGTTGGGTTAGGTTGGGTTATATAACGTTATTGATGTATATAAAGGTCCCACGGAGACGTAGAGGCCAACAAGCCAGGAATGTGTTCAAATATTACCGCCGAGATGTTAGATTGGGTTAGGTTAGGTTATATTACGTTATTGATGTATATAAAGATCCCACGGAGACGTAGAGGCCAACTCGCCAGGAATGCTGTCAAATATTACCGCCGAGATGATAGGTTGTGTTATGTTAGGTTATATTTCGTTATTGACGTTTATGAAGGTCAAACGGAGACGTAGAGGCTAACTCGCCAGTAATGTTGTCAAATATTACCGCCGAGATGATAGGTTGGGTTAGGTTAGGTTATATTTCGTTATTGATGTATATGAAGGTCCCACGGAGACGTAGAGGCCAACTCGCCATGAATGTATTCAAATATTACCGCCGAGATGTTAGGTTGGGTTAGGTTAGGTTATATTACGTTATAGATGTATATAAAGGTCCCACGGAGACGTAGAGGCCAACAAGACAGGAATGTGTTCAAATATTACCGCCGAGATGTTAGGTTGGGTTAGGTTAGGTTATATTACGTTATAGATGTATATAAAGTTCCCACGGAGACGTAGAGGCCAACAAGCCAGGAATGTGTTCAAATATTACCGCCGAGATGTTAGGTTGGGTTAGGTTCGGTTATATTACGTTATTGATGTATATAAATGTACCACGGAGAGGTAGAGGCCAACTCGCCATGAATGTTTTCAAATATTACCGCCGAGATGTTAGGTTGGGTTAGGTTAGGTTATATTACGTTATAGATGTATATAAAGGTCCCACGGAGACGTAGAGGCCAACAAGGAAGGAATGTCTTCAAATATTACCGCAGAGATGTTAGGTTGGGTTAGGTTGGGTTATATAACGTTATTGATGTATATAAAGGTCCCACGGAGACGTAGAGGCCAACAAGCCAGGAATGTGTTCAAATATTACCGCCGAGATGTTAGATTGGGTTAGGTTAGGTTATATTACGTTATTGATGTATATAAAGATCCCACGGAGACGTAGAGGCCAACTCGCCAGGAATGCTGTCAAATATTACCGCCGAGATGATAGGTTGTGTTATGTTAGGTTATATTTCGTTATTGACGTTTATGAAGGTCAAACGGAGACGTAGAGGCTAACTCGCCAGTAATGTTGTCAAATATTACCGCCGAGATGATAGGTTGGGTTAGGTTAGGTTATATTTCGTTATTGATGTATATGAAGGTCCCACGGAGACGTAGAGGCCAACTCGCCATGAATGTATTCAAATATTACCGCCGAGATGTTAGGTTGGGTTAGGTTAGGTTATATTACGTTATAGATGTATATAAAGGTCCCACGGAGACGTAGAGGCCAACAAGCAAGGAATGTGTTCAAATATTACCGCCGAGATGTTAGGTTGGGTTAGGTTAGGTTATATTACGTTATAGATGTATATAAAGTTCCCACGGAGACGTAGAGGCCAACAAGCCAGGAATGTGTTCAAATATTACCGCCGAGATGTTAGGTTGGGTTAGGTTCGGTTATATTACGTTATTGATGTATATAAATGTACCACGGAGAGGTAGAGGCCAACTCGCCATGAATGTTTTCAAATATTACCGCCGAGATGTTAGGTTGGGTTAGGTTAGGTTATATTACGTTATAGATGTATATAAAGGTCCCACGGAGACGTAGAGGCCAACAAGCCAGGAATGTCTTCAAATATTACCGCAGAGATGTTAGGTTGGGTTAGGTTGGGTTATATAACGTTATTGATGTATATAAAGGTCCCACGGAGACGTAGACGCCAACAAGCCAGGAATGTGTTCAAATATTACCACCGAGATGTTAGATTGGGTTAGGTTAGGTTATATTACGTTATTGATGTATATAAAGATCCCACGGGGACGTAGAGGCCAACTCGCCAGGAATGCTGTCAAATATTACCGCCGAGATGATAGGTTGTGTTATGTTAGGTTATATTTCGTTATTGACGTTTATGAAGGTCAAACGGAGACGTAGAGGCTAACTCGCCAGTAATGTTGTCAAATATTACCGCCGAGATGATAGGTTGGGTTAGGTTAGGTTATATTTCGTTATTGATGTATATGAAGGTCCCACGGAGACGTAGAGGCCAACTCGCCATGAATGTTTTCAAATATTACCGCCGAGATGTTAGGTTGGGTTAGGTTAGGTTATATTACGTTATGGATGTATATAAAGGTCCCACGGAGACGTAGAGGCCAACTCGCCAGGTATGTTTTCTAATATTACCGCCGAGATGTTAGGTTGGGTTAGGTTAGGTTATATTACGTTATTGATGTATAAAAAGATCCCACGGAGACGGAAAAACCAACTCGCCAGGAATGTTGTCAAATATTACCGCCGAGACGTTAGGCTGGGTTAGGTTCGGTTATATAACGTTATTGATGTATATAAAGGTCCCACGGAGACGTAGAGGCCAACAAGCCAGGAAGGTGTTCAAATATTACCGCCGAGATGTTAGATTGGGTTAGGTTAGGTTATATTACGTTATTGATGTATATAAAGATCCCACGGAGACGTAGAGGCCAACAAGCCAGGAATGTCTTCAAATATTACCGCAGAGATGTTAGGTTGGGTTAGGTTCGGTTATATAACGTTATTGATGTATATAAAGGTCCCACGGAGACGTAGAGGCCAACAAGCCAGGAATGTGTTCAAATATTACCGCCGAGATGTTAGATTGGGTTACGTTAGGTTATATTACGTTATTGATGTATATAAAGATCCCACGGAGACGTAGAGGCCAACAAGCCAGGAATGTCTTCAAATATTACCGCAGAGATGTTAGGTTGGGTTAGGTTGGGTTATATAACGTTATTGATGTATATAAAGGTCCCACGGAGACGTAGAGTCCAACAAGCCAGGAATGTGTTCAAATATTACCGCCGAGATGTTAGATTGGGTTAGGTTAGGTTATATTACCTTATTGATGTATATAAAGGTCCCACGGAGACGTAGAGGCCAACAAGCCAGGAATTTGTTCAAATATTACCGCGGAGATGTTAGGTTGGGTTAGGTTAGGTTATATTACGTTATAGATGTATATAAAGTTCCCACGGAGACGTAGAGGCCAACAAGCCAGGAATACGTTCAAATATTACCGTCGAGATGTTAGATTGGGTCAGGTTAGGCTATATTACGTTATTGATGTATATAAAGATCGCACGGAGACGGAGAAGCCAACTCGCCAGGAATGTTGTCAAATATTACCGCCGAGATTTTAGGTTGTGTTAGGTTAGGTTATATAACGTTATTGATGTATATAAAGGTCCCACGGAGACGTAGAGGCCAACTCGCCAGGAATGTTGTCAAATATTACCGCCGAGATGATAGGTTGTGTTATGTTAGGTTATATTTCGTTATTGATGTTTATGAAGGTCAAACGGAGACGTAGAGGCCAACTCGCCAGTAATGTTGTCAAATATTACCGCCGAGATGTTAGATTGGGTTAGGTTAGGTTATATTACGTTATTGATGTATATAAAGATCCCACGGAGACGTAGAGGCCAACAAGCCAGGAATGTGTTCAAATATTACCTAGGTTGGGTTAGGTTAGGTTATATTACGTTATTGATGTATATAAATGTACGACGGAGAGGTAGAGGCCAAATCGCCATGAATGTTTTCAAATATTACCGCCGAGATGTTAAGTTGGGTTAGGTTAGGTTATATTACGTTATAGATGTATATAAAGGTCCCACGGAGACGTAGAGGCCAACAAGACAGGAATGTGTTCAAATATTACCGCCGAGATGTTAGGTTGGCTTAGGTTAGGTTATATTACGTTATAGATGTATATAAGGTTCCCACGGAGAGGTAGAGGCCAACTCGCCAGGAATGTTGTCAAATATTACCGCCGAGATGATAGGTTGGGTTAGGTTAGGTTATATTACGTTATTGATGTATATAAATGTACGACGGAGAGGTAGAGGCCAACTCGCCATGAATGTTTTCAAATATTACCGCCGAGATGTTAGGTTGGGTTAGGTTAGGTTATATTACGTTATAGATGTATATAAAGGTCCCACGGAGACGCAGAGGCCAACAAGCCAGGAATGTCTTCAAATATTACCGCCGAGATGATAGGTTGTGTTATGTTAGGTTATATTTCGTTATTGATGTTTATGAAGGTCAAACGGAGACGTAGAGGCCAACTCGCCAGTAATGTTGTCAAATATTACCGCCGAGATGTTAGATTGGGTTAGGTTAGGTTATATTACGTTATTGATGTATATAAAGATCCCACGGAGACGTAGAGGCCAACAAGCCAGGAATGTGTTCAAATATTACCGCCGAGATGTTAGATTGGGCTAGGTTAAGTTATATTACGTTATTGATGTATATAAAGATCCCACGAATACGTAGAGGCCAACTCGCCCGGAATGTTGTCAAATATTACCGCCGAGATGATAGGTTGGGTTAGGTTAGGTTATATTACGTTATTGATATATATAAATGTACCACGGAGTGATAGAGGCCAACTCGCCATGAATGTTTTCAAATATTACCGCCGAGATGTTAGGTTGGGTTAGGTTAGGTTATATTACGTTATAGATGTATATAAAGGTCCCACGGAGACGTAGAGGCCAACAAGCCAGGAATGTGTTCAAATATTACCTAGGTTGGGTTAGGTTAGGTTATATTACGTTATTGATGTATATAAATGTACGACGGAGAGGTAGAGGCCAACTCGCCATGAATGTTTTCAAATATTACCGCCGAGATGTTAAGTTGGGTTAGGTTAGGTTATATTACGTTATAGATGTATATAAAGGTCCCACGGAGACGTAGAGGCCAACAAGACAGGAATGTGTTCAAATATTACCGCCGAGATGTTAGGTTGCGTTAGGTTAGGTTATATTACGTTATAGACGTATATAAAGGTCACACGGATACGTAGAGGCCAACAAGCCAGGAATGTGTTCAAATATTACCGCCGAGATGTTAGGTTGGGTTAGGTTAGGTTATATTACGTTATAGATGTATATAAAGATCCCACGGAGACGTAGAGGCCAACAGGCCAGGAATGTGTTCAAATATTACCGCCGAGATGTTAGGTTGGCTTAGGTTAGGTTATATTACGTTATAGATGTATATAAGGTTCCCACGGAGAGGTAGAGGCCAACTCGCCAGGAATGTTGTCAAATATTACCGCCGAGATGATAGGTTGGGTTAGGTTAGGTTATATTACGTTATTGATGTATATAAATGTACGACGGAGAGGTAGAGGCCAACTCGCCATGAATGTTTTCAAATATTACCGCCGAGATGTTAGGTTGGGTTAGGTTAGGTTATATTACGTTATAGATGTATATAAAGGTCCCACGGAGACGTAGAGGCCAACAAGACAGGAATGTGTTCAAATATTACCGCCGAGATGTTAGGTTGCGTTAGGTTAGGTTATATTACGTTATAGATGTATATAAGGTTCCCACGGAGAGGTAGAGGCCAACTCGCCAGGAATGTTGTCAAATATTACCGCCGAGATGATAGGTTGGGTTAGGTTAGGTTATATTACGTTATTGATGTATATAAATGTACGACGGAGAGGTAGAGGCCAACTCGCCATGAATGTTTTCAAATATTACCGCCGAGATGTTAGGTTGGGTTAGGTTAGGTTATATTACGTTATAGATGTATATAAAGGTCCCACGGAGACGCAGAGGCCAACAAGCCAGGAATGTCTTCAAATATTACCGCCGAGATGATAGGTTGTGTTATGTTAGGTTATATTTCGTTATTGATGTTTATGAAGGTCAAACGGAGACGTAGAGGCCAACTCGCCAGTAATGTTGTCAAATATTACCGCCGAGATGTTAGATTGGGTTAGGTTAGGTTATATTACGTTATTGATGTATATAAAGATCCCACGGAGACGTAGAGGCCAACAAGCCAGGAATGTGTTCAAATATTACCGCCGAGATGTTAGATTGGGCTAGGTTAGGTTATATTACGTTATTGATGTATATAAAGATCCCACGAATACGTAGAGGCCAACTCGCCCGGAATGTTGTCAAATATTACCGCCGAGATGATAGGTTGGGTTAGGTTAGGTTATATTACGTTATTGATATATATAAATGTACCACGGAGTGATAGAGGCCAACTCGCCATGAATGTTTTCAAATATTACCGCCGAGATGTTAGGTTGGGTTAGGTTAGGTTATATTACGTTATAGATGTATATAAAGGTCCCACGGAGACGTAGAGGCCAACAAGCCAGGAATGTGTTCAAATATTACCTAGGTTGGGTTAGGTTAGGTTATATTACGTTATTGATGTATATAAATGTACGACGGAGAGGTAGAGGCCAACTCGCCATGAATGTTTTCAAATATTACCGCCGAGATGTTAAGTTGGGTTACGTTAGGTTATATTACGTTATAGATGTATATAAAGGTCCCACGGAGACGTAGAGGCCAACAAGACAGGAATGTGTTCAAATATTACCGCCGAGATGTTAGGTTGCGTTAGGTTAGGTTATATTACGTTATAGACGTATATAAAGGTCACACGGATACGTAGAGGCCAACAAGCCAGGAATGTGTTCAAATATTACCGCCGAGATGTTAGGTTGGGTTAGGTTAGGTTATATTACGTTATAGATGTATATAAAGTTCCCACGGAGACGTAGAGGCCAACAGGCCAGGAATGTGTTCAAATATTACCGCCGAGCTGTTAGATTGGGTTAGGTTAGGTTATATTACGTTATTGATGTATATAAAGATCCCACGGAGACGTAGAGGCCAACTCGCCAGGAATGTTGTCAAATATTACCGCCGAGATGATAGGTTGGGTTAGGTTAGGTTATATTACGTTATTGATGTATATGAAGGTCCCACGGAGACGTAGAGGCCAACAAGCCAGGAATGTGTTCAAATATTACCGCCGAGATGTTAGGTTGCGTTAGGTTAGGTTATATTACGTTATAAACGTATATAAAGGTCACACGGATACGTAGAGGCCAACAAGCCAGGAATGTGTTCAAATATTACCGCCGAGATGTTAGGTTGGGTTAGGTTAGGTTATATTACGTTATAGATGTATATAAAGGTCCCACGGAGACGTAGAGGCCAACAAGACAGGAATGTGTTCAAATATTACCGCCGAGATGTTAGGTTGGCTTAGGTTAGGTTATATTACGTTATAGATGTATATAAGGTTCCCACGGAGAGGTAGAGGCCAACTCGCCAGGAATGTTGTCAAATATTACCGCCGAGATGATAGGTTGGGTTAGGTTAGGTTATATTACGTTATTGATATATATAAATGTACCACGGAGTGATAGAGGCCAACTCGCCATGAATGTTTTCAAATATTACCGCCGAGATGTTAAGTTGGGTTAGGTTAGGTTATATTACGTTATAGATGTATATAAAGGTCCCACGGAGACGTAGAGGCCAACAAGACAGGAATGTGTTCAAATATTACCGCCGAGATGTTAGGTTGGCTTAGGTTAGGTTATATTACGTTATAGATGTATATAAGGTTCCCACGGAGAGGTAGAGGCCAACTCGCCAGGAATGTTGTCAAATATTACCGCCGAGATGATAGGTTGGGTTAGGTTAGGTTATATTACGTTATTGATGTATATAAATGTACGACGGAGAGGTAGAGGCCAACTCGCCATGAATGTTTTCAAATATTACCGCCGAGATGTTAGGTTGGGTTAGGTTAGGTTATATTACGTTATAGATGTATATAAAGGTCCCACGGAGACGCAGAGGCCAACAAGCCAGGAATGTCTTCAAATATTACCGCCGAGATGATAGGTTGTGTTATGTTAGGTTATATTTCGTTATTGATGTTTATGAAGGTCAAACGGAGACGTAGAGGCCAACTCGCCAGTAATGTTGTCAAATATTACCGCCGAGATGATAGGTTGGGTTAGGTTAGGTTATATTACGTTATTGATATATATAAATGTACCACGGAGTGATAGAGGCCAACTCGCCATGAATGTTTTCAAATATTACCGCCGAGATGTTAGGTTGGGTTAGGTTAGGTTATATTACGTTATAGATGTATATAAAGGTCCCACGGAGACGTAGAGGCCAACAAGCCAGGAATGTGTTCAAATATTACCTAGGTTGGGTTAGGTTAGGTTATATTACGTTATTGATGTATATAAATGTACGACGGAGAGGTAGAGGCCAACTCGCCATGAATGTTTTCAAATATTACCGCCGAGATGTTAAGTTGGGTTAGGTTAGGTTATATTACGTTATAGATGTATATAAAGGTCCCACGGAGACGTAGAGGCCAACAAGACAGGAATGTGTTCAAATATTACCGCCGAGATGTTAGGTTGCGTTAGGTTAGGCTATATTACGTTATAGACGTATATAAAGGTCACACGGATACGTAGAGGCCAACAAGCCAGGAATGTGTTCAAATATTACCGCCGAGATGTTAGGTTGGGTTAGGTTAGGTTATATTACGTTATAGATGTATATAAAGTTCCCACGGAGACGTAGAGGCCAACAGGCCAGGAATGTGTTCAAATATTACCGCCGAGATGTTAGGTTGGCTTAGGTTAGGTTATATTACGTTATAGATGTATATAAGGTTCCCACGGAGAGGTAGAGGCCAACTCGCCAGGAATGTTGTCAAATATTACCGCCGAGATGATAGGTTGGGTTAGGTTAGGTTATATTACGTTATTGATGTATATAAATGTACGACGGAGAGGTAGAGGCCAACTCGCCATGAATGTTTTCAAATATTACCGCCGAGATGTTAGGTTGGGTTAGGTTAGGTTATATTACGTTATAGATGTATATAAAGGTCCCACGGAGACGTAGAGGCCAACAAGACAGGAATGTGTTCAAATATTACCGCCGAGATGTTAGGTTGCGTTAGGTTAGGTTATATTACGTTATAGACGTATATAAAGGTCACACGGATACGTAGAGGCCAACAAGCCAGGAATGTGTTCAAATATTACCGCCGAGATGTTAGGTTGCGTTAGGTTAGGCTATATTACGTTATAGACGTATATAAAGGTCACACGGATACGTAGAGGCCAACAAGCCAGGAATGTGTTCAAATATTACCGCCGAGATGTTAGGTTGGGTTAGGTTAGGTTATATTACGTTATAGATGTATATAAAGTTCCCACGGAGACGTAGAGGCCAACAGGCCAGGAATGTGTTCAAATATTACCGCCGAGATGTTAGGTTGGCTTAGGTTAGGTTATATTACGTTATAGATGTATATAAGGTTCCCACGGAGAGGTAGAGGCCAACTCGCCAGGAATGTTGTCAAATATTACCGCCGAGATGATAGGTTGGGTTAGGTTAGGTTATATTACGTTATTGATGTATATAAATGTACGACGGAGAGGTAGAGGCCAACTCGCCATGAATGTTTTCAAATATTACCGCCGAGATGTTAGGTTGGGTTAGGTTAGGTTATATTACGTTATAGATGTATATAAAGGTCCCACGGAGACGTAGAGGCCAACAAGACAGGAATGTGTTCAAATATTACCGCCGAGATGTTAGGTTGCGTTAGGTTAGGTTATATTACGTTATAGACGTATATAAAGGTCACACGGATACGTAGAGGCCAACAAGCCAGGAATGTGTTCAAATATTACCGCCGAGATGTTAGGTTGGGTTAGGTTAGGTTATATTACGTTATAGATGTATATAAAGGTCCCACGGAGACGTAGAGGCCAACAAGACAGGAATGTGTTCAAATATTACCGCCGAGATGTTAGGTTGGCTTAGGTTAGGTTATATTACGTTATAGATGTATATAAGGTTCCCACGGAGAGGTAGAGGCCAACTCGCCAGGAATGTTGTCAAATATTACCGCCGAGATGATAGGTTGGGTTAGGTTAGGTTATATTACGTTATTGATGTATATAAATGTACGACGGAGAGGTAGAGGCCAACTCGCCATGAATGTTTTCAAATATTACCGCCGAGATGTTAGGTTGGGTTAGGTTAGGTTATATTACGTTATAGATGTATATAAAGGTCCCACGGAGACGCAGAGGCCAACAAGCCAGGAATGTCTTCAAATATTACCGCCGAGATGATAGGTTGTGTTATGTTAGGTTATATTTCGTTATTGATGTTTATGAAGGTCAAACGGAGACGTAGAGGCCAACTCGCCAGTAATGTTGTCAAATATTACCGCCGAGATGTTAGATTGGGTTAGGTTAGGTTATATTACGTTATTGATGTATATAAAGATCCCACGGAGACGTAGAGGCCAACAAGCCAGGAATGTGTTCAAATATTACCGCCGAGATGTTAGATTGGGCTAGGTTAGGTTATATTACGTTATTGATGTATATAAAGATCCCACGAATACGTAGAGGCCAACTCGCCCGGAATGTTGTCAAATATTACCGCCGAGATGATAGGTTGGGTTAGGTTAGGTTATATTACGTTATTGATATATATAAATGTACCACGGAGTGATAGAGGCCAACTCGCCATGAATGTTTTCAAATATTACCGCCGAGATGTTAGGTTGGGTTAGGTTAGGTTATATTACGTTATAGATGTATATAAAGGTCCCACGGAGACGTAGAGGCCAACAAGCCAGGAATGTGTTCAAATATTACCTAGGTTGGGTTAGGTTAGGTTATATTACGTTATTGATGTATATAAGTGTACGACGGAGAGGTAGAGGCCAACTCGCCATGAATGTTTTCAAATATTACCGCCGAGATGTTAAGTTGGGTTAGGTTAGGTTATATTACGTTATAGATGTATATAAAGGTCCCACGGAGACGTAGAGGCCAACAAGACAGGAATGTGTTCAAATATTACCGCCGAGATGTTAGGTTGCGTTAGGTTAGGTTATATTACGTTATAGACGTATATAAAGGTCACACGGATACGTAGAGGCCAACAAGCCAGGAATGTGTTCAAATATTACCGCCGAGATGTTAGGTTGGGTTAGGTTAGGTTATATTACGTTATAGATGTATATAAAGTTCCCACGGAGACGTAGAGGCCAACAGGCCAGGAATGTGTTCAAATATTACCGCCGAGCTGTTAGATTGGGTTAGGTTAGGTTATATTACGTTATTGATGTATATAAAGATCCCACGGAGACGTAGAGGCCAACTCGCCAGGAATGTTGTCAAATATTACCGCCGAGATGATAGGTTGGGTTAGGTTAGGTTATATTACGTTATTGATGTATATGAAGGTCCCACGGAGACGTAGAGGCCAACAAGCCAGGAATGTGTTCAAATATTACCTCCGAGATGTTAGGTTGGGTTAGGTTAGGTTATATTACGTTATAGACGTATATAAAGGTCACACGGATACGTAGAGGCCAACAAGCCAGGAATGTGTTCAAATATTACCGCCGAGATGTTAGGTTGGGTTAGTTTAGGTTATATTACGTTATAGATGTATATAAAGTTCCCACGGAGACGTAGAGGCCAACAGGCCAGGAATGTGTTCAAATATTACCGCCGAGATGTTAGATTGGGTTAGGTTAGGTTATATTACGTTATTGATGTATATAAAGATCCCACGGAGACGTAGAGGCCAACAAGCCAGGAATCTCTTCAAATATTACCGGAAAAATTGTTAGTTTGGGTTAGGTTCGGTTATATAACGTTATTGATGTATATAAATATCCCACGGAGACGTAGAGGCCAACAAGCCAGAATGTCTTTAAATATTACCGCCGAGATGTTAGGTTGGTTTAGGTTAGGTTATATTACGTTATAGATGTATATAAAGGTCCCACGGAGACGTAGAGGCCAACAAGACAGGAATGTGTTCAAATATTACCGCCGAGATGTTAGGTTGGCTTAGGTTAGGTTATATTACGTTATTGATGTATATAAAGATCCCACGAATACGTAGAGGCCAACTCGCCAGGAATGTTGTCAAATATTACCGCCGAGATGATAGGTTGGGTTAGCTTGTGTTATATTACGTTATTGATATATATAAATGTACCACGGAGTGGTAGAGGCCAACTCGCCATGAATGTTTTCAAATATTACCGCCGAGATGTTAGGTTGGGTTAGGTTAGGTTATATTACGTTATAGATGTATATAAAGGTCCCACGGAGACGTAGAGGCCAACAAGCCAGGAATGTGTTCAAATATTACCTAGGTTGGGTTAGGTTAGGTTATATTACGTTATTGATGTATATAAATGTACGACGGAGAGGTAGAGGCCAACAAGCCAGGAATGTCTTCAAATATTACCGCCGAGATGATAGGTTGTGTTATGTTAGGTTATATTTCGTTATTGATGTTTATGAAGGTCAAACGGAGACGTAGAGGCCAACTCGCCAGTAATGTTGTCAAATATTACCGCCGAGATGTTAGATTGGGTTAGGTTAGGTTATATTACGTTATTGATGTATATAAAGATCCCACGGAGACGTAGAGGCCAACAAGCCAGGAATGTGTTCAAATATTACCGCCGAGATGTTAGATTGGGTTAGGTTAGGTTATATTACGTTATTGATGTATATAAAGATCCCACGGAGACGTAGAGGCCAACAAGCCAGGAATGTCTTCAAATATTACCGCCGAGATGTTAGGTTGGGTTAGGTTCTGTTATATAACGTTATTGATGTATATAAAGGTCCCACGGAGACGTAGAGGCCAACAAGCCAGGAATGTGTTCAAATATTACCGCCGAGATGTTAGATTGGGTTAGGTTAGGTTATATTACGTTATTGATGTATATAAAGATCCCACGAATACGTAGAGGCCAACTCGCCCGGAATGTTGTCAAATATTACCGCCGAGATGATAGGTTGGGTTAGGTTAGGTTATATTACGTTATTGATATATATAAATGTACCACGGAGTGGTAGAGGCCAACTCGCCATGAATGTTTTCAAATATTACCGCCGAGATGTTAGGTTGGGTTAGGTTAGGTTATATTACGTTATAGATGTATATAAAGGTCCCACGGAGACGTAGAGGCCAACAAGCCAGGAATGTGTTCAAATATTACCTAGGTTGGGTTAGGTTAGGTTATATTACGTTATTGATGTATATAAATGTACGACGGAGAGGTAGAGGCCAACTCGCCATGAATGTTTTCAAATATTACCGCCGAGATGTTAAGTTGGGTTAGGTTAGGTTATATTACGTTATAGATGTATATAAAGGTCCCACGGAGACGTAGAGGCCAACAAGACAGGAATGTGTTCAAATATTACCGCCGAGATGTTAGGTTGGCTTAGGTTAGGTTATATTACGTTATAGATGTATATAAAGTTCCCACGGAGAGGTAGAGGCCAACTCGCCAGGAATGTTGTCAAATATTACCGCCGAGATGATAGGTTGGGTTAGGTTAGGTTATATTACGTTATTGATGTATATAAATGTACCACGGAGAGGTAGAGGCCAACTCGCCATGAATGTTTTCAAATATTACCGCCGAGATGTTAGGTTGGGTTAGGTTAGGTTATATTACGTTATAGATGTATATAAAGGTCCCACGGAGACGCAGAGGCCAACAAGCCAGGAATGTCTTCAAATATTACCGCCGAGATGATAGGTTGTGTTATGTTAGGTTATATTTCGTTATTGATGTTTATGAAGGTCAAACGGAGACGTAGAGGCCAACTCGCCAGTAATGTTGTCAAATATTACCGCCGAGATGTTAGATTGCGTTAGGTTAGGTTATATTACGTTATTGATGTATATAAAGATCCCACGGAGACGTAGAGGCCAACAAGCCAGGAATGTGTTCAAATATTACCGCCGAGATGTTAGATTGGGTTAGGTTAGGTTATATTACGTTATTGATGTATATAAAGATCCCACGGAGACGTAGAGGCCAACAAGCCAGGAATGTCTTCAAATATTACCGCCGAGACGTTAGGCTGGGTTAGGTTCGGTTATATAACGTTATTGATGTATATAAAGGTCCCACGGAGACGTAGAGGCCAACAAGCCAGGAATGTGTTCAAATATTACCGCCGAGATGTTAGATTGGGTTAGGTTAGGTTATATTACGTTATTGATGTATATAAAGATCCCACGGAGACGTAGAGGCCAACAAGCCAGGAATGTCTTCAAATATTACCGCCGAGATGTTAGGTTGGGTTAGGTTCTGTTATATAACGTTATTGATGTATATAAAGGTCCCACGGAGACGTAGAGGCCAACAAGCCAGGAATGTGTTCAAATATTACCGCCGAGATGTTAGATTGGATTAGGTTAGGTTATATTACGTTATTGATGTATATAAAGATCCCACGAATACGTAGAGGCCAACTCGCCAGGAATGTTGTCAAATATTACCGCCGAGATGATAGGTTGGGTTAGGTTAGGTTATATTACGTTATTGATATATATAAATGTACCACGGAGTGGTAGAGGCCAACTCGCCATGAATGTTTTCAAATATTACCGCCGAGATGTTAGGTTGGGTTAGGTTAGGTTATATTACGTTATAGATGTATATAAAGGTCCCACGGAGACGTAGAGGCCAACAAGCCAGGAATGTGTTCAAATATTACCTAGGTTGGGTTAGGTTAGGTTATATTACGTTATTGATGTATATAAATGTACGACGGAGAGGTAGAGGCCAACTCGCCATGAATGTTTTCAAATATTACCGCCGAGATGTTAAGTTGGGTTAGGTTAGGTTATATTACGTTATAGATGTACATAAAGGTCCCACGGAGACGTAGAGGCCAACAAGACAGGAATGTGTTCAAATATTACCGCCGAGATGTTAGGTTGGCTTAGGTTAGGTTATATTACGTTATAGATGTATATAAAGTTCCCACGGAGAGGTAGAGGCCAACTCGCCAGGAATGTTGTCAAATATTACCGCCGAGATGATAGGTTGGGTTAGGTTAGGTTATATTACGTTATTGATGTATATAAATGTACCACGGAGAGGTAGAGGCCAACTCGCCATGAATGTTTTCAAATATTACCGCCGAGATGTTAGGTTGGGTTAGGTTAGGTTATATTACGTTATAGATGTATATAAAGGTCCCACGGAGACGCAGAGGCCAACAAGCCAGGAATGTCTTCAAATATTACCGCCGAGATGATAGGTTGTGTTATGTTAGGTTATATTTCGTTATTGATGTTTATGAAGGTCAAACGGAGACGTAGAGTCCAATGCGCCAGTAATGTTGTCAAATATTACCGCCGAGATGATAGGTTGGGTTAGGTTAGGTTATATTTCGTTATTGATGTATATGAAGGTCCCACGGAGACGTAGAGGCCAACTCGCCATGAATGTTTTCAGATATTACCGCCGAGATGTTAGGTTGGGTTAGGTTAGGTTATATTACGTTATAGATGTATATAAAGGTCCCACGGAGACGTAGAGGCCAACAAGCCAGGAATGTGTTCAAATATTACCGCCGAGATGTTAGGTTGCGTTAGGTTAGGTTATATTACGTTATAGATGTATATAAAGTTCCCACGGAGACGTAGAGGCCAACTCGCCAGGTATGTTTTCTAATATTACGGCCGAGATGTTAGGTTGGGTTAGGTTAGGTTATATTACGTTATTGATGTATAAAAAGATCCCACGGAGACGGAGAAGCCAACTCGCCAGGAATGTTGTCAAATATTAACGCCGAGATGTTAGATTGGGTTAGGTTAGGTTATATTACGTTATAGATGTATATAAAGGTCCCACGGAGACGTAGAGGCCAACAAGCAAGGAATGTCTTCAAATATTACCGCCGAGATGTTAGATTGGGTTAGGTTAGGTTATATTACGTTATTGATGTATATAAAGATCCCACGGAGACGTAGAGGCCAACAAGCCAGGAATGTCTTCAAATATTACCGCCGAGATGTTAGGTTGGGTTAGGTTCTGTTATATAACGTTATTGATGTATATAAAGGTCCCACGGAGACGTAGAGGCCAACAAGCCAGGAATGTGTTCAAATATTACCGCCGAGATGTTAGATTGGATTAGGTTAGGTTATATTACGTTATTGATGTATATAAAGATCCCACGAATACGTAGAGGCCAACTCGCCAGGAATGTTGTCAAATATTACCGCCGAGATGATAGGTTGGGTTAGGTTAGGTTATATTACGTTATTGATATATATAAATGTACCACGGAGTGGTAGAGGCCAACTCGCCATGAATGTTTTCAAATATTACCGCCGAGATGTTAGGTTGGGTTAGGTTAGGTTATATTACGTTATAGATGTATATAAAGGTCCCATGGAGACGTAGAGGCCAACAAGCCAGGAATGTGTTCAAATATTACCTAGGTTGGGTTAGGTTAGGTTACATTACGTTATTGATGTATATAAATGTACGACGGAGAGGTAGAGGCCAACTCGCCATGAATGTTTTCAAATATTACCGCCGAGATGTTAAGTTGGGTTAGGTTAGGTTATATTACGTTATAGATGTACATAAAGGTCCCACGGAGACGTAGAGGCCAACAAGACAGGAATGTGTTCAAATATTACCGCCGAGATGTTAGGTTGGCTTAGGTTAGGTTATATTACGTTATAGATGTATATAAAGTTCCCACGGAGAGGTAGAGGCCAACTCGCCAGGAATGTTGTCAAATATTACCGCCGAGATGATAGGTTGGGTTAGGTTAGGTTATATTACGTTATTGATGTATATAAATGTACCACGGAGAGGTAGAGGCCAACTCGCCATGAATGTTTTCAAATATTACCGCCGAGATGTTAGGTTGGGTTAGGTTAGGTTATATTACGTTATAGATGTTTATAAAGGTCCCATGGAGACGCAGAGGCCAACAAGCCAGGAATGTCTTCAAATATTACCGCCGAGATGATAGGTTGTGTTATGTTAGGTTATATTTCGTTATTGATGTTTATGAAGGTCAAACGGAGACGTAGAGTCCAATGCGCCAGTAATGTTGTCAAATATTACCGCCGAGATGATAGGTTGGGTTAGGTTAGGTTATATTTCGTTATTGATGTATATGAAGGTCCCACGGAGACGTAGAGGCCAACTCGCCATGAATGTTTTCAGATATTACCGCCGAGATGTTAGGTTGGGTTAGGTTAGGTTATATTACGTTATAGATGTATATAAAGGTCCCACGGAGACGTAGAGGCCAACAAGCCAGGAATGTGTTCAAATATTACCGCCGAGATGTTAGGTTGCGTTAGGTTAGGTTATATTACGTTATAGATGTATATAAAGTTCCCACGGAGACGTAGAGGCCAACTCGCCAGGTATGTTTTCTAATATTACGGCCGAGATGTTAGGTTGGGTTAGGTTAGGTTATATTACGTTATTGATGTATAAAAAGATCCCACGGAGACGGAGAAGCCAACTCGCCAGGAATGTTGTCAAATATTAACGCCGAGATGTTAGGTTGTGTTAGGTTAGATTATATTACGTTATTGATGTATATAAATATCCCACGGAGACGTAGAGGCCAACAAGCCAGGAATGTGTTCAAATGTTACCGCCGAGATGTTAGGTTGGGTTAGGTTAGGTTATATTACGTTATAGATGTATATAACGATCCCACGGAGACGTAGAGGCCAATTCGCCATGAATGTTTTCAAATATTACCGCCGAGATGTTCGGTTGGCTTAGGTTAGGTCATATTACGTTATTGATGTATATAAAGATCCCACGGAGACGTAGAGGCCAACAAGCCAGGAATGTGTTCAAATATTACCGCCGAGATGTTAGATTGGGTTAGGTTAGGTTATATTACGTTAGAGATGTATATAAAGGTCCCACGGAGACGTAGAGGCCAACAAGCAAGGAATGTGTTCAAATATTACCACCGAGATGTTAGGTTGGGTTAGGTTAGGTTATATTACGTTATATATGTATATAAAGTTCCCACGGAGACGTAGAGGCCAACAAGCCAGGAATGTGTTCAAATATTACCGCCGAGATGTTAGATTGGGTTAGGTTAGGTTATATTACGTTATTGATGTATATAAAGATCCCACGGAGACGTAGAGGCCAACAAGCCAGGAATGTCTTCAAATATTACCGCCGAGACGTTAGGCTGGGTTAGGTTCGGTTATATAACGTTATTGATGTATATAAAGGTCCCACGGAGACGTAGAGGCCAACAAGCCAGGAATGTGTTCAAATATTACCGCCGATATGTTAGATTGGGTTAGGTTAGGTTATATTACGTTATTGATGTATATAAAGATCCCACGGAGACGTAGAGGCCAACAAGCCAGGAATGTGTTCAAATATTACCGCCGAGATGTTAGATTGGGTTAGTTTAGGTTATATTATGTTATTGATGTATATAAAGATCCCACGGAGTCGTAGCGGCCAACTCGCCAGGAATGTTGTCAAATATTACCGCCGAGATGATAGGTTGGGTTAGGTTAGGTTATATTACGTTATTGATGTATATAAATGTACCACGGAGAGGTAGAGGCCAACTCGCCATGAATGTTTTCAAATATTACCGCCGAGATGTTAGGTTGGGTTAGGTTAGGTTATATTACGTTATAGATGTATATAAAGGTCCCACGGAGACGCAGAGGCCAACAAGCCAGGAATGTCTTCAAATATTACCGCCGAGATGATAGGTTGTGTTATGTTAGGTTATATTTCGTTATTGATGTTTATGAAGGTCAAACGGAGACGTAGGGGCCAACTCGCCAGTAATGTTGTCAAATATTACTGCCGAGATGATAGGTTGGGTTAGGTTAGTTTATATTTCGTTATTGATGTATATGAAGGACCCACGGAGACGTAGAGGCCAACTCGCCATGAATGTTTTCAGATATTACAGCCGAGATGTTAGGTTGGGTTAGGTTAGGTTATATTACGTTATAGATGTATATAAAGGTCCCACGGAGACGTAGAGGCCAACAAGCCAGGAATGTGTTCAAATATTACCGCCGAGATGTTAGGTTGGGTTAGGTTAGGTTATATTACGTTATAGATGTATATAAAGTTCCCACGGAGACGTAGAGGCCAACAAGCCAGGAATGTGTTCAAATATTACCGCCGAGATGTTAGATTGGGTTAGGTTAGATTATATTACGTTATTGATGTATATAAAGATCCCACGGAGACGTAGAGGCCAACAAGCCAGGAATGTCTTCAAATATTACCGCAGAGATGTTAGGTTGGGTTAGGTTCGGTTATATAACGTTATTGATGTATATAAAGGTCCCACGGAGACGTAGAGGCCAACAAGCCAGGAATGTGTTCAAATATTACCGCCGAGATGTTAGATTGGGTTAGGTTAGGTTAGGTTATATTACGTTATTGATGTATATAAAGAGCCCACGGTGACGTAGAGGCCAACAAGCCAGGAATGTCTTCAAATATTACCGCAGAGATGTTAGGTTGGGTTAGGTTCTGTTATATAACGTTATTGATGTATATAAAGGTCCCACGGAGACGTAGAGGCCAACTCGCCAGGAATGTTGTCAAATATTACCGCCGAGATGATAGGTTGTGTTATGTTAGGTTATATTTCGTTATTGATGTTTATGAAGGTCAAACGGAGACGTAGAGGCCAACTCGCCAGTAATGTTGTCAAATATTACCGCCGAGATGATAGGTTGGGTTAGGTTAGGTTATATTACGTTATTGATGTATATAAAGCTCCCACGGAGACGTAGAGGCCAACTCGCCAGGAATGTTGTCAGATATTACCGCCGAAATGATAGGTTGGGTTAGGTTAGGTTATATTACGTTATTGATATATATAAATGTACCACGGAGTGGTAGAGGCCAACTCGCCATGAATGTTTTCAAATATTACCGCCGAGATGTTAGGTTGTGTTAGGTTAGGTTATATTACGTTATAGATGTATATAAAGGTCCCGCGGAGACGTAGAGGCCAACAAGCCAGGAATGTCTTCAAATATTACCGCCGAGATGTTAGGTTGGGTTAGGTTACGTTATATAACGTTATTGATGTATATAAAGGTCCCACGGAGACGTAGAGGCCAACTCGCCAGGAATGTTGCCAAATATTACCGCCGAGATGATAGGTTGTGTTATGTTAGGTTATATTTCGTTACTGATGTTTATGAAGGTCAAACGGAGACGTAGAGGCCAACTCGCCAGTAATGTTGTCAAATATGACGGCCGAGATGATAGGTTGGGTTAGGTTAGGTTATATTACGTTATTGATGTATATAAAGCTCCCACGGAGACGTAGAGGCCAACTCGCCAGGAATGTTGTCAAATATTACCGCCGAAATGATAGGTTGGGTTAGGTTAGGTTATATTACGTTATTGATATATATAAATGTACCACGGAGTGGTAGAGGCCAACTCGCCATGAATGTTTTCAAATATTACCGCCGAGATGTTAGGGTTGGGTTAGGTTAGGTTATACTACGTTATAGATGTATATAAAGGTTCCACGGAGACGTAGTGGCCAACAAGCCAGGAATGTGTTCAAATATTACCTAGGTTGGGTTAGGTTAGGTTATATTACGTTATTGATGTATATAAATGTACGACGGAGAGGTAGAGGCCAACTCGCCAGGAATGTTGTCAAATATTACCGCCGAGATGATAGGTTGGGTTAGGTTAGGTTATATTACGTTATTGATGTATATAAATGTACCACGGAGAGGTAGAGGCCAACTCGCCATGAATGTTTTCAAATATTACCGCCGAGATGTTAGGTTGGGTTAGGTTAGGTTATATTACGTTATAGATGTATATAAAGTTCCCACGGAGACGTAGAGGCCAACAAGCCAGGAATGTGTTCAAATATTACCGCCGAGATGTTAGATTGGGTTAGGTTAGGTTATATTACGTTATTGATGTATATAAAGATCCCACGGAGACGTAGAGGCCAACAAGCCAGGAATGTCTTCAAATATTACCGCAGAGATGTTAGGTTGGGTTAGGTTCGGTTATATAACGTTATTGATGTATATAAAGGTCCCACGGAGACGTAGAGGCCAACTCGCCAGGAGTGTTGTCAAATATTACCGCCGAGATGATAGGTTCGGTTAGGTTAGGTTATATTACGTTACTGATGTATATAAATGTACCACGGAGAGGTAGAGGCCAACTCGCCATGAATGTTTTCAAATATTACCGCCGAGATGTTAGGTTGGGTTAGGTTAGGTTATATTACGTTATAGATGTATATAAAGGTCCCACGGAGACGTAGAGGCCAACAAGGAAGGAATGTCTTCAAATATTACCGCAGAGATGTTAGGTTGGGTTAGGTTGGGTTATATAACGTTATTGATGTATATAAAGGTCCCACGGAGACGTAGGGGCCAACAAGCCAGGAATGTGTTCAAATATTACCGCCGAGATGTTAGATTGGGTTAGGTTAGGTTATATTACGTTATTGATGTATATAAAGATCCCACGGAGACGTAGAGGCCAACTCGCCAGGAATGCTGTCAAATATTACCGCCGAGATGATAGGTTGTGTTATGTTAGGTTATATTTCGTTATTGACGTTTATGAAGGTCAAACGGAGACGTAGAGGCTAACTCGCCAGTAATGTTGTCAAATATTACCGCCGAGATGATAGGTTGGGTTAGGTTAGGTTATATTTCGTTATTGATGTATATGAAGGTCCCACGGAGACGTAGAGGCCAACTCGCCATGAATGTTTTCAAATATTACCGCCGAGATGTTAGGTTGGGTTAGGTTAGGTTATATTACGTTATGGATGTATATAAAGGTCCCACGGAGACGTAGAGGCCAACTCGCCAGGTATGTTTTCTAATATTACCGCCGAGATGTTAGGTTGGGTTAGGTTAGGTTATATTACGTTATTGATGTATAAAAAGATCCCACGGAGACGGAGAAACCAACTCGCCAGGAATGTTGTCAAATATTACCGCCGAGACGTTAGGCTGGGTTAGGTTCGGTTATATAACGTTATTGATGTATATAAAGGTCCCACGGAGACGTAGAGGCCAACAAGCCAGGAAGGTGTTCAAATATTACCGCCGAGATGTTAGATTGCGTTAGGTTAGGTTATATTACGTTATTGATGTATATAAAGATCCCACGGAGACGTAGAGGCCAACAAGCCAGGAATGTCTTCAAATATTACCGCAGAGATGTTAGGTTGGGTTAGGTTAGGTTATATTACGTTATTGATGTATATAAAGATCCCACGGATACGTAGAGGCCAACTCGCCAGGAATGTTGTCAAATATTACCGCCGAGATGATAGGTTGGGTTAGGTTAGGTTATATTACGTTATTGATATATATAAATGTACCACGGAGTGGTAGAGGCCAACTCGCCATGAATGTTTTCAAATATTACCGCCGAGATGTTAGGTTGGGTTAGGTTAGGTTATATTACGTTATAGATGTATATAAAGGTCCCGCGGAGACGTAGAGGCCAACAAGCCAGGAATGTGTTCAAATATTACCTAGGTTGGGTTAGGTTAGGTTATATTACGTTATTGATGTATATAAATGTACGACGGAGAGGTAGAGGCCAACTCGCCATGAATGTTTTCAAATATTACCGCCGAGATGTTAGGTTGGGTTAGGTTAGGTTATATTACGTTATAGATGTATATAAAGGTCCCACGGAGACGTAGAGGCCAACAAGCAAGGAATGTGTTCAAATATTACCGCCGAGATGTTAGGTTGGGTTAGGTTAGGTTATATTACGTTATAGATGTATATAAAGTTCCCACGGAGACGTAGAGGCCAACAAGCCAGGAATGTGTTCAAATATTACCGCCGAGATGTTAGGTTGGGTTAGGTTCGGTTATATTACGTTATTGATGTATATAAATGTACCACGGAGAGGTAGAGGCCAACTGGCCATGATTGTTTTCAAATATTACCGCCGAGATGTTAGGTTGGGTTAGGTTAGGTTATATTACGTTATAGATGTATATAAAGGTCCCACGGAGACGTAGAGGCCAACAAGCCAGGAATGTCTTCAAATATTACCGCAGAGATGTTAGGTTGGGTTAGGTTGGGTTATATAACGTTATTGATGTATATAAAGGTCCCACGGAGACGTAGACGCCAACAAGCCAGGAATGTGTTCAAATATTACCACCGAGATGTTAGATTGGGTTAGGTTAGGTTATATTACGTTATTGATGTATACAAAGATCCCACGGGGACGTAGAGGCCAACTCGCCAGGAATGCTGTCAAATATTACCGCCGAGATGATAGGTTGTGTTATGTTAGGTTATATTTCGTTATTGACGTTTATGAAGGTTAAACGGAGACGTAGAGGCTAACTCGCCAGTAATGTTGTCAAATATTACCGCCGAGATGATAGGTTGGGTTAGGTTAGGTTATATTTCGTTATTGATGTATATGAAGCTCCCACGGAGACGTAGAAGTCAACTCGCCATGAATGTTTTCAAATATTGCCGCCGAGATGTTAGGTTGGGTTAGGTTAGGTTATATTACGTTATGGATGTATATAAAGGTCCCACGGAGACGTAGAGGCCAACTCGCCAGGTATGTTTTCTAATATTACCGCCGAGATGTTAGGTTGGGTTAGGTTAGGTTATATTACGTTATTGATGTATAAAAAGATCCCACGGAGACGGAGAAACCAACTCGCCAGGAATGTTGTCAAATATTACCGCCGAGACGTTAGGCTGGGTTAGGTTCGGTTATATAACGTTATTGATGTATATAAAGGTCCCACGGAGACGTAGAGGCCAACAAGCCAGGAAGGTGTTCAAATATTACCGCCGAGATGTTAGATTGCGTTAGGCTAGGTTATATTACGTTATTGATGTATATAAAGATCCCACGGAGACGTAGAGGCCAACAAGCCAGGAATGTCTTCAAATATTACCGCAGAGATGTTAGGTTGGGTTAGGTTAGGTTATATTACGTTATTTATGTATATAAAGATCCCACGGTTACGTAGAGGCCAACTCGCCAGGAATGTTGTCAAATATTACCGCCGAGATGATAGGTTGGGTTAGGTTAGGTTATATTACGTTATTGATATATATAAATGTACCACGGAGTGGTAGAGGCCAACTCGCCATGAATGTTTTCAAATATTACCGCCGAGATGTTAGGTTGGGTTAGGTTAGGTTATATTACGTTATAGATGTATATAAAGGTCCCGCGGAGACGTAGAGGCCAACAAGCCAGGAATGTGTTCAAATATTACCTAGGTTGGGTTAGGTTAGGTTATATTACGTTATTGATGTATATAAATGTACGACGGAGAGGTAGAGGCCAACTCGCCATGAATGTTTTCAAATATTACCGCCGAGATGTTAGGTTGGGTTAGGTTAGGTTATATTACGTTATAGATGTATATAAAGGTCCCACGGAGACGTAGAGGCCAACAAGCAAGGAATGTGTTCAAATATTACCGCCGAGATGTTAGGTTGGGTTAGGTTAGGTTATATTACGTTATAGATGTATATAAAGTTCCCACGGAGACGTAGAGGCCAACAAGCCAGGAATGTGTTCAAATATTACCGCCGAGATGTTAGGTTGGGTTAGGTTCGGTTATATTACGTTATTGATGTATATAAATGTACCACGGAGAGGTAGAGGCCAACTCGCCATGAATGTTTTCAAATATTACCGCCGAGATGTTAGGTTGGGTTAGGTTAGGTTATATTACGTTATAGATGTATATAAAGGTCCCACGGAGACGTAGAGGCCAACAAGCCAGGAATGTCTTCAAATATTACCGCAGAGATGTTAGGTTGGGTTAGGTTGGGTTATATAACGTTATTGATGTATATAAAGGTCCCACGGAGACGTAGAGGCCAACAAGCCAGGAAGGTGTTCAAATATTACCGCCGAGATGTTAGATTGCGTTAGGTTAGGTTATATTACGTTATTGATGTATATAAAGATCCCACGGAGACGTAGAGGCCAACAAGCCAGGAATGTCTTCAAATATTACCGCAGAGATGTTAGGTTGGGTTAGGTTAGTTTATATTACGTTATTGATGTATATAAAGATCCCACGGAGACGTAGAGGCCAACTCGCCAGGAATGTTGTCAAATATTACCGCCGAGATGATAGGTTGTGTTATGTTAGGTTATATTTCGTTATTGATGTTTATGAAGGTCAAACGGAGACGTAGAGGCCAACTCGCCAGTAATGTTGTCAAATATTACCGCCGAGATGATAGGTTGGGTTAGGTTAGGTTATATTACGTTATTGATGTATATAAAGCTCCCACGGAGACGTAGAGGCCAACTCGCCAGGAATGTTGTCAGATATTACCGCCGAAATGATAGGTTGGGTTAGGTTAGGTTATATTACGTTATGGATGTATATAAAGGTCCCACGGAGACGTAGAGGCCAACTCGCCAGGTATGTTTTCTAATATTACCGCCGAGATGTTAGGTTGGGATAGGTTAGGTTATATTACGTTATTGATGTATAAAAAGATCCCACGGAGACGGAGAAACCAACTCGCCAGGAATGTTGTCAAATATTACCGCCGAGACGTTAGGCTGGGTTAGGTTCGGTTATATAACGTTATTGATGTATATAAAGGTCCCACGGAGACGTAGAGGCCAACAAGCCAGGAAGGTGTTCAAATATTACCGCCGAGATGTTAGATTGCGTTAGGTTAGGTTATATTACGTTATTGATGTATATAAAGATCCCACGGAGACGTAGAGGCCAACAAGCCAGGAATGTCTTCAAATATTACCGCAGAGATGTTAGGTTGGGTTAGGTTAGGTTATATTACGTTATTGATGTATATAAAGATCCCGCGGATACGTAGAGGCCAACTCGCCAGGAATGTTGTCAAATATTACCGCCGAGATGATAGGTTGGGTTAGGTTAGGTTATATTACGTTATTGATATATATAAATGTACCACGGAGTGGTAGAGGCCAACTCGCCATGAATGTTTTCAAATATTACCGCCGAGATGTTAGGTTGGGTTAGGTTAGGTTATATTACGTTATAGATGTATATAAAGGTCCCACGGAGACGCAGAGGCCAACAAGCCAGGAATGTCTTCAAATATTACCGCCGAGATGATAGGTTGTGTTATGTTAGGTTATATTTCGTTATTGATGTTTATGAAGGTCAAACGGAGACGTAGGGGCCAACTCGCCAGTAATGTTGTCAAATATTACTGCCGAGATGATAGGTTGGGTTAGGTTAGTTTATATTTCGTTATTCATGTATATGAAGGACCCACGGAGACGTAGAGGCCAACTCGCCATGAATGTTTTCAGATATTACAGCCGAGATGTTAGGTTGGGTTAGGTTAGGTTATATTACGTTATAGATGTATATAAAGGTCCCACGGAGACGTAGAGGCCAACAAGCCAGGAATGTGTTCAAATATTACCGCCGAGATGTTAGGTTGGGTTAGGTTAGGTTATATTACGTTATAGATGTATATAAAGTTCCCACGGAGACGTAGAGGCCAACAAGCCAGGAATGTGTTCAAATATTACCGCCGAGATGTTAGATTGGGTTAGGTTAGGTTATATTACGTTATTGATGTATATAAAGATCCCACGGAGACGTAGAGGCCAACAAGCCAGGAATGTCTTCAAATATTACCGCAGAGATGTTAGGTTGGGTTAGGTTCGGTTATATAACGTTATTGATGTATATAAAGGTCCCACGGAGACGTAGAGGCCAACAAGCCAGGAATGTGTTCAAATATTACCGCCGAGGTGTTAGATTGGGTTAGGTTAGGTTAGGTTATATTACGTTATTGATGTATATAAAGAGCCCACGGAGACGTAGAGGCCAACAAGCCAGGAATGTCTTCAAATATTACCGCAGAGATGTTAGGTTGGGTTAGGTTCTGTTATATAACGTTATTGATGTATATAAACGTCCCACGGAGACGTAGAGGCCAACTCGCCAGGAATGTTGTCAAATATTACCGCCGAGATGATAGGTTGTGTTATGTTAGGTTATATTTCGTTATTGATGTTTATGAAGGTCAAACGGAGACGTAGAGGCCAACTCGCCAGGAATGTTGTCAGATATTACCGCCGAAATGATAGGTTGGGTTAGGTTAGGTTATATTACGTTATGGATGTATATAAAGGTCCCACGGAGACGTAGAGGCCAACTCGCCAGGTATGTTTTCTAATATTACCGCCGAGATGTTAGGTTGGGATAGGTTAGGTTATATTACGTTATTGATGTATAAAAAGATCCCACGGAGACGGAGAAACCAACTCGCCAGGAATGTTGTCAAATATTACCGCCGAGACGTTAGGCTGGGTTAGGTTCGGTTATATAACGTTATTGATGTATATAAAGGTCCCACGGAGACGTAGAGGCCAACAAGCCAGGAAGGTGTTCAAATATTACCGCCGAGATGTTAGATTGCGTTAGGTTAGGTTATATTACGTTATTGATGTATATAAAGATCCCACGGAGACGTAGAGGCCAACAAGCCAGGAATGTCTTCAAATATTACCGCAGAGATGTTAGGTTGGGTTAGGTTAGGTTATATTACGTTATTGATGTATATAAAGATCCCACGGATACGTAGAGGCCAACTCGCCAGGAATGTTGTCAAATATTACCGCCGAGATGATAGGTTGGGTTAGGTTAGGTTATATTACGTTATTGATATATATAAATGTACCACGGAGTGGTAGAGGCCAACTCGCCATGAATGTTTTCAAATATTACCGCCGAGATGTTAGGTTGGGTTAGGTTAGGTTATATTACGTTATAGATGTATATAAAGGTCCCACGGAGACGCAGAGGCCAACAAGCCAGGAATGTCTTCAAATATTACCGCCGAGATGATAGGTTGTGTTATGTTAGGTTATATTTCGTTATTGATGTTTATGAAGGTCAAACGGAGACGTAGGGGCCAACTCGCCAGTAATGTTGTCAAATATTACTGCCGAGATGATAGGTTGGGTTAGGTTAGTTTATATTTCGTTATTGATGTATATGAAGGACCCACGGAGACGTAGAGGCCAACTCGCCATGAATGTTTTCAGATATTACAGCCGAGATGTTAGGTTGGGTTAGGTTAGGTTATATTACGTTATAGATGTATATAAAGGTCCCACGGAGACGTAGAGGCCAACAAGCCAGGAATGTGTTCAAATATTACCGCCGAGATGTTAGATTGGGTTAGGTTAGGTTATATTACGTTATAGATGTATATAAAGTTCCCACGGAGACGTAGAGGCCAACAAGCCAGGAATGTCTTCAAATATTACCGCAGAGATGTTAGGTTGGGTTAGGTTCGGTTATATAACGTTATTGATGTATATAAAGGTCCCACGGAGACGTAGAGGCCAACAAGCCAGGAATGTGTTCAAATATTACCGCCGAGGTGTTAGATTGGGTTAGGTTAGGTTAGGTTATATTACGTTATTGATGTATATAAAGAGCCCACGGAGACGTAGAGGCCAACAAGCCAGGAATGTCTTCAAATATTACCGCAGAGATGTTAGGTTGGGTTAGGTTCTGTTATATAACGTTATTGATGTATATAAACGTCCCACGGAGACGTAGAGGCCAACTCGCCAGGAATGTTGTCAAATATTACCGCCGAGATGATAGGTTGTGTTATGTTAGGTTATATTTCGTTATTGATGTTTATGAAGGTCAAACGGAGACGTAGAGGCCAACTCGCCAGTAATGTTGTCAAATATTACCGCCGAGATGATAGGTTGGGTTAGGTTAGGTTATATTACGTTATTGATGTATATAAAGCTCCCACGGAGACGTAGAGGCCAACTCGCCAGGAATGTTGTCAGATATTACCGCCGAAATGATAGGTTGGGTTAGGTTAGGTTATATTACGTTATGGATGTATATAAAGGTCCCACGGAGACGTAGAGGCCAACTCGCCAGGTATGTTTTCTAATATTACCGCCGAGATGTTAGGTTGGGATAGGTTAGGTTATATTACGTTATTGATGTATAAAAAGATCCCACGGAGACGGAGAAACCAACTCGCCAGGAATGTTGTCAAATATTACCGCCGAGACGTTAGGCTGGGTTAGGTTCGGTTATATAACGTTATTGATGTATATAAAGGTCCCACGGAGACGTAGAGGCCAACAAGCCAGGAAGGTGTTCAAATATTACCGCCGAGATGTTAGATTGCGTTAGGTTAGGTTATATTACGTTATTGATGTATATAAAGATCCCACGGAGACGTAGAGGCCAACAAGCCAGGAATGTCTTCAAATATTACCGCAGAGATGTTAGGTTGGGTTAGGTTAGGTTATATTACGTTATTGATGTATATAAAGATCCCACGGATACGTAGAGGCCAACTCGCCAGGAATGTTGTCAAATATTACCGCCGAGATGATAGGTTGGGTTAGGTTAGGTTATATTACGTTATTGATATATATAAATGTACCACGGAGTGGTAGAGGCCAACTCGCCATGAATGTTTTCAAATATTACCGCCGAGATGTTAGTTTGGGTTAGGTTAGGTTATATTACGTTATAGATGTATATAAAGGTCCCACGGAGACGCAGAGGCCAACAAGCCAGGAATGTCTTCAAATATTACCGCCGAGATGATAGGTTGTGTTATGTTAGGTTATATTTCGTTATTGATGTTTATGAAGGTCAAACGGAGACGTAGGGGCCAACTCGCCAGTAATGTTGTCAAATATTACTGCCGAGATGATAGGTTGGGTTAGGTTAGTTTATATTTCGTTATTGATGTATATGAAGGACCCACGGAGACGTAGAGGCCAACTCGCCATGAATGTTTTCAGATATTACAGCCGAGATGTTAGGTTGGGTTAGGTTAGGTTATATTACGTTATAGATGTATATAAAGGTCCCACGGAGACGTAGAGGCCAACAAGCCAGGAATGTGTTCAAATATTACCGCCGAGATGTTAGGTTGGGTTAGGTTAGGTTATATTACGTTATAGATGTATATAAAGTTCCCACGGAGACGTAGAGGCCAACAAGCCAGGAATGTGTTCAAATATTACCGCCGAGATGTTAGATTGGGTTAGGTTAGGTTATATTACGTTATTGATGTATATAAAGATCCCACGGAGACGTAGAGGCCAACAAGCCAGGAATGTCTTCAAATATTACCGCAGAGATGTTAGGTTGGGTTAGGTTCGGTTATATAACGTTATTGATGTATATAAAGGTCCCACGGAGACGTAGAGGCCAACTCGCCAGTAATGTTGTCAAATATTACCGCCGAGATGATAGGTTGGGTTAGGTTAGGTTATATTACGTTATTGATGTATATAAAGCTCCCACGGAGACGTAGAGGCCAACTCGCCAGGAATGTTGTCAGATATTACCGCCGAAATGATAGGTTGGGTTAGGTTAGGTTATATTACGTTATGGATGTATATAAAGGTCCCACGGAGACGTAGAGGCCAACTCGCCAGGTATGTTTTCTAATATTACCGCCGAGATGTTAGGTTGGGATAGGTTAGGTTATATTACGTTATTGATGTATAAAAAGATCCCACGGAGACGGAGAAACCAACTCGCCAGGAATGTTGTCAAATATTACCGCCGAGACGTTAGGCTGGGTTAGGTTCGGTTATATAACGTTATTGATGTATATAAAGGTCCCACGGAGACGTAGAGGCCAACAAGCCAGGAAGGTGTTCAAATATTACCGCCGAGATGTTAGATTGCGTTAGGTTAGGTTATATTACGTTATTGATGTATATAAAGATCCCACGGAGACGTAGAGGCCAACAAGCCAGGAATGTCTTCAAATATTACCGCAGAGATGTTAGGTTGGGTTAGGTTAGGTTATATTACGTTATTGATGTATATAAAGATCCCACGGATACGTAGAGGCCAACTCGCCAGGAATGTTGTCAAATATTACCGCCGAGATGATAGGTTGGGTTAGGTTAGGTTATATTACGTTATTGATATATATAAATGTACCACGGAGTGGTAGAGGCCAACTCGCCATGAATGTTTTCAAATATTACCGCCGAGATGTTAGGTTGGGTTAGGTTAGGTTATATTACGTTATAGATGTATATAAAGGTCCCGCGGAGACGTAGAGGCCAACAAGCCAGGAATGTGTTCAAATATTACCTAGGTTGGGTTAGGTTAGGTTATATTACGTTATTGATGTATATAAATGTACGACGGAGAGGTAGAGGCCAACTCGCCATGAATGTTTTCAAATATTACCGCCGAGATGTTAGGTTGGGTTAGGTTAGGTTATATTACGTTATAGATGTATATAAAGGTCCCACGGAGACGTAGAGGCCAACAAGACAGGAATGTGTTCAAATATTACCGCCGAGATGTTAGATTGGGTTAGGTTAGGTTATATTACGTTATTGATGTATATAAAGATCCCACGGAGACGTAGAGGCCAACAAGCCAGGAATGTGTTCAAATATTACCGCCGAGATGTTAGATTGGGTTAGTTTAGGTTATATTATGTTATTGATGTATATAAAGATCCCACGGAGTCGTAGCGGCCAACTCGCCAGGAATGTTGTCAAATATTACCGCCGAGATGATAGGTTGGGTTAGGTTAGGTTATATTACGTTATTGATGTATATAAATGTACCACGGAGAGGTAGAGGCCAACTCGCCATGAATGTTTTCAAATATTACCGCCGAGATGTTAGGTTGGGTTAGGTTAGGTTATATTACGTTATAAATGTATATAAAGGTCCCACGGAGACGCAGAGGCCAACAAGCCAGGAATGTCTTCAAATATTACCGCCGAGATGATAGGTTGTGTTATGTTAGGTTATATTTCGTTATTGATGTTTATGAAGGTCAAACGGAGACGTAGGGGCCAACTCGCCAGTAATGTTGTCAAATATTACTGCCGAGATGATAGGTTGGGTTAGGTTAGTTTATATTTCGTTATTGATGTATATGAAGGACCCACGGAGACGTAGAGGCCAACTCGCCATGAATGTTTTCAGATATTACAGCCGAGATGTTAGGTTGGGTTAGGTTAGGTTATATTACGTTATAGATGTATATAAAGGTCCCACGGAGACGTAGAGGCCAACAAGCCAGGAATGTGTTCAAATATTACCGCCGAGATGTTAGGTTGGGTTAGGTTAGGTTATATTACGTTATAGATGTATATAAAGTTCCCACGGAGACGTAGAGGCCAACAAGCCAGGAATGTGTTCAAATATTACCGCCGAGATGTTAGATTGGGTTAGGTTAGGTTATATTACGTTATTGATGTATATAAAGATCCCACGGAGACGTAGAGGCCAACAAGCCAGGAATGTCTTCAAATATTACCGCAGAGATGTTAGGTTGGGTTAGGTTCGGTTATATAACGTTATTGATGTATATAAAGGTCCCACGGAGACGTAGAGGCCAACAAGCCAGGAATGTGTTCAAATATTACCGCCGAGGTGTTAGATTGGGTTAGGTTAGGTTAGGTTATATTACGTTATTGATGTATATAAAGAGCCCACGGAGACGTAGAGGCCAACAAGCCAGGAATGTCTTCAAATATTACCGCAGAGATGTTAGGTTGGGTTAGGTTCTGTTATATAACGTTATTGATGTATATAAACGTCCCACGGAGACGTAGAGGCCAACTCGCCAGGAATGTTGTCAAATATTACCGCCGAGATGATAGGTTGTGTTATGTTAGGTTATATTTCGTTATTGATGTTTATGAAAGTCAAACGGAGACGTAGAGCCCAACTCGCCAGTAATGTTGTCAAATATTACCGCCGAGATGATAGGTTGGGTTAGGTTAGGTTATATTACGTTATTGATGTATATAAAGCTCCCACGGAGACGTAGAGGCCAACTCGCCAGGAATGTTGTCAGATATTACCGCCGAAATGATAGGTTGGGTTAGGTTAGGTTATATTACGTTATTGATATATATAAATGTACCACGGAGTGGTAGAGGCCAACTCGCCATGAATGTTTTCAAATATTACCGCCGAGATGTTAGGTTGTGTTAGGTTAGGTTATATTACGTTATAGATGTATATAAAGGTCCCGCGGAGACGTAGAGGCCAACAAGCCAGGAATGTCT
Organism: Xylocopa violacea; assembly: GCA_963969225.1. Lineage (NCBI taxonomy): Eukaryota > Metazoa > Arthropoda > Insecta > Hymenoptera > Apidae > Xylocopa > Xylocopa violacea. The sequence goes on along the minus strand of CAXAJV010000548.1, from coordinate 3,416,806 downwards.
TCAAATATTACCGCCGAGATGTTAGGTTGGGTTAGGTTACGTTATATAACGTTATTGATGTATATAAAGGTCCCACGGAGACGTAGAGGCCAACTCGCCAGGAATGTTGCCAAATATTACCGCCGAGATGATAGGTTGTGTTATGTTAGGTTATATAACGTTATTGATATATATAAAGGTCCCACGGAGACGTAGAGGCCAACAAGCCAGGAAGGTGTTCAAATATTACCGCCGAGATGTTAGATTGCGTTAGGTTAGGTTATATTACGTTATTGATGTATATAAAGATCCCACGGAGACGTAGAGGCCAACAAGCCAGGAATGTCTTCAAATATTACCGCAGAGATGTTAGGTTGGGTTAGGTTAGGTTATATTACGTTATTGATGTATATAAAGATCCCACGGATACGCAGAGGCCAACTCGCCAGGAATGTTGTCAAATATTACCGCCGAGATGATAGGTTGGGTTAGGTTAGGTTATATTACGTTATTGATATATATAAATGTACCACGGAGTGGTAGAGGCCAACTCGCCATGAATGTTTTCAAATATTACCGCCGAGATGTTAGGTTGGGTTAGGTTAGGTTATATTACGTTATAGATGTATATAAATGTCCCGCGGAGACGTAGAGGCCAACAAGCCAGGAATGTGTTCAAATATTACCTAGGTTGGGTTAGGTTAGGTTATATTACGTTATTGATGTATATAAATGTACGACGGAGAGGTAGAGGCCAACTCGCCATGAATGTTTTCAAATATTACCGCCGAGATGTTAGGTTGGGTTAGGTTAGGTTATATTACGTTATAGATGTATATAAAGGTCCCACGGAGACGTAGAGGCCAACAAGACAGGAATGTGTTCAAATATTACCGCCGAGATGTTAGATTGGGTTAGGTTAGGTTATATTACGTTATTGATGTATATAAAGATCCCACGGAGACGTAGAGGCCAACAAGCCAGGAATGTCTTCAAATATTACCGCCGAGATGTTAGGCTGGGTTAGGTTACGTTATATAACGTTATTGATGTATATACAGGTCCCACGGAGACGTAGAGGCCAACTCGCCAGGAATGTTGTCAAATATTACCGCCGAGATGATAGGTTGGGTTAGGTTAGGTTATATTACGTTATTGATGTATATAAAGCTCCCACGGAGACGTAGAGGCCAACTCGCCAGGAATGTTGTCAAATATTACCGCCGAAATGATAGGTTGGGTTAGGTTAGGTTATATTACGTTATTGATATATATAAATGTACCACGGAGTGGTAGAGGCCAATTCGCCATGAATGTTTTCAAATATTACCGCCGAGATGTTAGGGTTGGGTTAGGTTAGGTTATATTACGTTATAGATGTATATAAAGGTTCCACGGAGACGTAGTGGCCAACAAGCCAGGAATGTGTTCAAATATTACCTAGGTTGGGTTAGGTTAGGTTATATTACGTTATTGATGTATATAAATGTACGACGGAGAGGTAGAGGCCAACTCGCCAGGAATGTTGTCAAATATTACCGCCGAGATGATAGGCTGGATTAGGTTAGGTTATATTACGTTATTGATGTATATAAATGTACCACGGAGAGGTAGAGGCCAACTCGCCATGAATGTTTTCAAATATTACCGCCGAGATGTTAGGTTGGGTTAGGTTAGGTTATATTACGTTATAGATGTATATAAAGTTCCCACGGAGACGTAGAGGCCAACAAGCCAGGAATGTGTTCAAATATTACCGCCGAGATGTTAGATTGGGTTAGGTTAGGTTATATTACGTTATTGATGTATATAAAGATCCCACGGAGACGTAGAGGCCAACAAGCCAGGAAAGTCTTCAAATATTACCGCAGAGATGTTAGGTTGGGTTAGGTTCGGTTATATAACGTTATTGATGTATATAAAGGTCCCACGGAGACGTAGAGGCCAACAAGCCAGGAATGTGTTCAAATATTACCGCCGAGATGTTAGATTGGGTTAGGTTAGGTTATATTACGTTATTGATGTATATAAAGATCCCACGGATACGTAGAGGCCAACAAGCCAGGAATGTCTTCAAATATTACCGCAGAGATGTTAGGTTGGGTTAGGTTCGGTTATATAACGGTATTGATGTATATAAAGGTCCCACGGAGACGTAGAGGCCAACAAGACAGGAATGTGTTCAAATATTACCGCCGAGATGTTAGATTGGGTTAGGTTAGGTTATATTACGTTATTGATGTATATAAAGATCCCACGGAGACGTAGAGGCCAACTCGCCAGGAATGCTGTCAAATATTACCGCCGAGATGATAGGTTGTGTTATGTTAGGTTATATTTCGTTATTGACGTTTATGAAGGTCAAACGGAGACGTAGAGGCTAACTCGCCAGTAATGTTGTCAAATATTACCGCCGAGATGATAGGTTGGGTTAGGTTAGGTTATATTTCGTTATTGATGTATATGAAGGTCCCACGGAGACGTAGAGGCCAACTCGCCATGAATGTTTTCAGATATTACAGCCGAGATGTTAGGTTGGGTTAGGTTAGGTTATATTACGTTATAGATGTATATAAAGGTCCCACGGAGACGTAGAGGCCAACAAGCCAGGAATGTGTTCAAATATTACCGCCGAGATGTTAGGTTGGGTTAGGTTAGGTTATATTACGTTATAGATGTATATAAAGTTCCCACGGAGACGTAGAGGCCAACAAGCCAGGAATGTGTTCAAATATTACCGCCGAGATGTTAGATTGGGTTAGGTTAGGTTATATTACGTTATTGATGTATATAAAGATCCCACGGAGACGTAGAGGCCAACAAGCCAGGAATGTCTTCAAATATTACCGCAGAGATGTTAGGTTGGGTTAGGTTCGGTTATATAACGTTATTGATGTATATAAAGGTCCCACGGAGACGTAGAGGCCAACAAGCCAGGAATGTGTTCAAATATTACCGCCGAGGTGTTAGATTGGGTTAGGTTAGGTTAGGTTATATTACGTTATTGATGTATATAAAGAGCCCACGGAGACGTAGAGGCCAACAAGCCAGGAATGTCTTCAAATATTACCGCAGAGATGTTAGGTTGGGTTAGGTTCTATTATATAACGTTATTGATGTATATAAACGTCCCACGGAGACGTAGAGGCCAACTCGCCAGGAATGTTGTCAAATATTACCGCCGAGATGATAGGTTGTGTTATGTTAGGTTATATTTCGTTATTGATGTTTATGAAAGTCAAACGGAGACGTAGAGCCCAACTCGCCAGTAATGTTGTCAAATATTACCGCCGAGATGATAGGTTGGGTTAGGTTAGGTTATATTACGTTATTGATGTATATAAAGCTCCCACGGAGACGTAGAGGCCAACTCGCCAGGAATGTTGTCAGATATTACCGCCGAAATGATAGGTTGGGTTAGGTTAGGTTATATTACGTTATTGATATATATAAATGTACCACGGAGTGGTAGAGGCCAACTCGCCACGAATGTTTTCAAATATTACCGCCGAGATGTTAGGTTGTGTTAGGTTAGGTTATATTACGTTATAGATGTATATAAAGGTCCCGCGGAGACGTAGAGGCCAACAAGCCAGGAATGTCTTCAAATATTACCGCCGAGATGTTAGGTTGGGTTAGGTTACGTTATATAACGTTATTGATGTATATAAAGGTCCCACGGAGACGTAGAGGCCAACTCGCCAGGAATGTTGCCAAATATTACCGCCGAGATGATAGGTTGTGTTATGTTAGGTTATATAACGTTATTGATATATATAAAGGTCCCACGGAGACGTAGAGGCCAACAAGCCAGGAAGGTGTTCAAATATTACCGCCGAGATGTTAGATTGCGTTAGGTTAGGTTATATTACGTTATTGATGTATATAAAGATCCCACGGAGACGTAGAGGCCAACAAGCCAGGAATGTCTTCAAATATTACCGCAGAGATGTTAGGTTGGGTTAGGTTAGGTTATATTACGTTATTGATGTATATAAAGATCCCACGGATACGTAGAGGCCAACTCGCCAGGAATGTTGTCAAATATTACCAGCGAGATGATAGGTTGGGTTAGGTTAGGTTATATTACGTTATTGATATATATAAATGTACCACGGAGTGGTAGAGGCCAACTCGCCATGAATGTTTTCAAATATTACCGCCGAGATGTTAGGTTGGGTTAGGTTAGGTTATATTACGTTATAGATGTATATAAATGTCCCGCGGAGACGTAGAGGCCAACAAGCCAGGAATGTGTTCAACTATTACCTAGGTTGGGTTAGGTTAGGTTATATTACGTTATTGATGTATATAAATGTACGACGGAGAGGTAGAGGCCAACTCGCCATGAATGTTTTCAAATATTACCGCCGAGATGTTAGGTTGGGTTAGGTTAGGTTATATTACGTTATAGATGTATATAAAGGTCCCACGGAGACGTAGAGGCCAACAAGACAGGAATGTGTTCAAATATTACCGCCGAGATGTTAGATTGGGTTAGGTTAGGTTATATTACGTTATTGATGTATATAAAGATCCCACGGAGACGTAGAGGCCAACAAGCCAGGAATGTCTTCAAATATTACCGCCGAGATGTTAGGCTGGGTTAGGTTACGTTATATAACGTTATTGATGTATATAAAGGTCCCACGGAGACGTAGAGGCCAACTCGCCAGGAATGTTGTCAAATATTACCGCCGAGATGATAGGTTGGGTTAGGTTAGGTTATATTACGTTATTGATGTATATAAAGCTCCCACGGAGACGTAGAGGCCAACTCGCCAGGAATGTTGTCAAATATTACCGCCGAAATGATAGGTTGGGTTAGGTTAGGTTATATTACGTTATTGATATATATAAATGTACCACGGAGTGGTAGAGGCCAATTCGCCATGAATGTTTTCAAATATTACCGCCGAGATGTTAGGGTTGGGTTAGGTTAGGTTATATTACGTTATAGATGTATATAAAGGTTCCACGGAGACGTAGTGGCCAACAAGCCAGGAATGTGTTCAAATATTACCTAGGTTGGGTTAGGTTAGGTTATATTACGTTATTGATGTATATAAATGTACGACGGAGAGGTAGAGGCCAACTCGCCAGGAATGTTGTCAAATATTACCGCCGAGATGATAGGCTGGATTAGGTTAGGTTATATTACGTTATTGATGTATATAAATGTACCACGGAGAGGTAGAGGCCAACTCGCCATGAATGTTTTCAAATATTACCGCCGAGATGTTAGGTTGGGTTAGGTTAGGTTATATTACGTTATAGATGTATATAAAGTTCCCACGGAGACGTAGAGGCCAACAAGCCAGGAATGTGTTCAAATATTACCGCCGAGATGTTAGATTGGGTTAGGTTAGGTTATATTACGTTATTGATGTATATAAAGATCCCACGGAGACGTAGAGGCCAACAAGCCAGGAAAGTCTTCAAATATTACCGCAGAGATGTTAGGTTGGGTTAGGTTCGGTTATATAACGTTATTGATGTATATAAAGGTCCCACGGAGACGTAGAGGCCAACAAGCCAGGAATGTGTTCAAATATTACCGCCGAGATGTTAGATTGGGTTAGGTTAGGTTATATTACGTTATTGATGTATATAAAGATCCCACGGATACGTAGAGGCCAACAAGCCAGGAATGTCTTCAAATATTACCGCAGAGATGTTAGGTTGGGTTAGGTTCGGTTATATAACGGTATTGATGTATATAAAGGTCCCACGGAGACGTAGAGGCCAACAAGACAGGAATGTGTTCAAATATTACCGCCGAGATGTTAGATTGGGTTAGGTTAGGTTATATTACGTTATTGATGTATATAAAGATCCCACGGAGACGTAGAGGCCAACTCGCCAGGAATGCTGTCAAATATTACCGCCGAGATGATAGGTTGTGTTATGTTAGGTTATATTTCGTTATTGACGTTTATGAAGGTCAAACGGAGACGTAGAGGCTAACTCGCCAGTAATGTTGTCAAATATTACCGCCGAGATGATAGGTTGGGTTAGGTTAGGTTATATTTCGTTATTGATGTATATGAAGGTCCCACGGAGACGTAGAGGCCAACTCGCCATGAATGTTTTCAAATATTACCGCCGAGATGTTAGGTTGGGTTAGGTTAGGTTATATTACGTTATAGATGTATATAAAGGTCCCACGGAGACGTAGAGGCCAACAAGCAAGGAATGTGTTCAAATATTACCGCCGAGATGTTAGGTTGGGTTAGGTTAGGTTATATTACGTTATAGATGTATATAAAGTTCCCACGGAGACGTAGAGGCCAACAAGCCAGGAATGTGTTCAAATATTACCGCCGAGATGTTAGGTTGGGTTAGGTTCGGTTATATTACGTTATTGATGTATATAAATGTTCCACGGAGAGGTAGAGGCCAACTCGCCATGAATGTTTTCAAATATTACCGGCGAGATGTTAGGTTGGGTTAGGTTGGGTTATATAACGTTATTGATGTATATAAAGGTCCCACGGAGACGTAGACGCCAACAAGCCAGGAATGTGTTCAAATATTACCACCGAGATGTTAGATTGGGTTAGGTTAGGTTATATTACGTTATTGATGTATATAAAGATCCCACGGGGACGTAGAGGCCAACTCGCCAGGAATGCTGTCAAATATTACCGCCGAGATGATAGGTTGTGTTATGTTAGGTTATATTTCGTTATTGACGTTTATGAAGGTTAAACGGAGACGTAGAGGCCAACAAGCCAGGAATGTGTTCAAATATTACCGGCGAGATGTTAGGTTGGGTTAGGTTGGGTTATATAACGTTATTGATGTATATAAAGGTCCCACGGAGACGTAGACGCCAACAAGCCAGGAATGTGTTCAAATATTACCACCGAGATGTTAGATTGGGTTAGGTTAGGTTATATTTCGTTATTGGTGTATATGAAGCTCCCACGGAGACGTAGAAGTCAACTCGCCATGAATGTTTTCAAATATTACCGCCGAGATGTTAGGTTGGGTTAGGTTAGGTTATATTACGTTATGGATGTATATAAAGGTCCCACGGAGACGTAGAGGCCAACTCGCCAGGTATGTTTTCTAATATTACCGCCGAGATGTTAGGTTGGGTTAGGTTAGGTTATATTACGTTATTGATGTATAAAAAGATCCCACGGAGACGGAGAAACCAACTCGCCAGGAATGTTGTCAAATATTACCGCCGAGACGTTAGGCTGGGTTAGGTTCGGTTATATAACGTTATTGATATATATAAAGGTCCCACGGAGACGTAGAGGCCAACAAGCCAGGAAGGTGTTCAAATATTACCGCCGAGATGTTAGATTGCGTTAGGTTAGGTTATATTACGTTATTGATGTATATAAAGATCCCACGGAGACGTAGAGGCCAACAAGCCAGGAATGTCTTCAAATATTACCGCAGAGATGTTAGGTTGGGTTAGGTTAGGTTATATTACGTTATTGATGTATATAAAGATCCCACGGATACGTAGAGGCCAACTCGCCAGGAATGTTGTCAAATATTACCGCCGAGATGATAGGTTGGGTTAGGTTAGGTTATATTACGTTATTGATATATATAAATGTACCACGGAGTGGTAGAGGCCAACTCGCCATGAATGTTTTCAAATATTACCGCCGAGATGTTAGGTTGGGTTAGGTTAGGTTATATTACGTTATAGATGTATATAAATGTCCCGCGGAGACGTAGAGGCCAACAAGCCAGGAATGTGTTCAAATATTACCTAGGTTGGGTTAGGTTAGGTTATATTACGTTATTGATGTATATAAATGTACGACGGAGAGGTAGAGGCCAACTCGCCATGAATGTTTTCAAATATTACCGCCGAGATGTTAGGTTGGGTTAGGTTAGGTTATATTACGTTATAGATGTATATAAAGGTCCCACGGAGACGTAGAGGCCAACAAGACAGGAATGTGTTCAAATATTACCGCCGAGATGTTAGATTGGGTTAGGTTAGGTTATATTACGTTATTGATGTATATAAAGATCCCACGGAGACGTAGAGGCCAACAAGCCAGGAATGTCTTCAAATATTACCGCCGAGATGTTAGGCTGGGTTAGGTTACGTTATATAACGTTATTGATGTATATAAAGGTCCCACGGAGACGTAGAGGCCAACTCGCCAGGAATGTTGTCAAATATTACCGCCGAGATGATAGGTTGTGTTATGTTAGGTTATATTTCGTTATTGATGTTTATGAAGGTCAAACGGAGATGTAGAGGCCAACTCGCCAGTAATGTTGTCAAATATTACCGCCGAGATGATAGGTTGGGTTAGGTTAGGTTATATTACGTTATTGATGTATATAAAGCTCCCACGGAGACGTAGAGGCCAACAAGCCAGGAATGTGTTCAAATATTACCGCCGAGATGTTAGATTGGGTTAGGTTAGGTTATATTACGTTATTGATGTATATAAAGATCCCACGGATACGTAGAGGCCAACTCGCCAGGAATGTTGTCAAATATTAACGCCGAGATGTTAGATTGGGTTAGGTTGGGTTATATAACGTTATTGATGTATATAAAGGTCCCACGGAGACGTAGAGGCCAACAAGCCAGGAATGTGTTCAAATATTACTGCCGAGATGTTAGATTGGGTTAGGTTAGGTTATATTACGTTATTGATGTATATAACGATCCCACGGAGACGTAGAGGCCAAATCGCCATGAATGTTTTCAAATATTACCGCCGAGATGTTAGGTTGGCTTAGGTTAGGTTATATTACGTTATTGATGTATATAAAGGTCCCACGGAGACGTAGAGGCCAACAAGCCAGGAAGGTGTTCAAATATTACCGCCGAGATGTTAGATTGGGTTAGGTTAGGTTATATTACGTTGTTGATGTATATAAAGATCCCACGGAGACGTAGAGGCCAACAAGCCAGGAATGTTGTCAAATATTACCGCCGAGATGATAGGTTGGGTTAGGTTAGGTTATATTACGTTATTGATGTATATAAAGATCCCACGGATACGTAGAGGCCAACTCGCCAGGAATGTTGTCAAATATTACCGCCGAGATGTTAGATTGGGTTAAGTTAGGTTATATTACGTTATTGATGTATATAAAGATCCCACGGAGACTTAGAGGCCAACAAGCCAGGAATGTCTTCAAATATTACCGCCGACATGTTAGGTTGGGTTAGGTTACGTTATATAACGTTATTGATGTATATAAAGGTCCCACGGAGACGTAGAGGCCAACTCGCCAGGAATATTGCCAAATATTACCGCCGAGATGATAGGTTGTGTTATGTTAGGTTATATTTCGTTACTGATGTTTATGAAGGTCAAACGGAGACGTAGAGGCCAACTCGCCAGTAATGTTGTCAAATATTACGGCCGATATGATAGGTTGGGTTAGGTTAGGTTATATTACGTTATTGATGTATATAAAGCTCCCACGGAGACGTAGAGGCCAACTCGCCAGGAATGTTGTCAAATATTACCGCCGAAATGATAGGTTGGGTTAGGTTAGGTTATATTACGTTATAGATGTATATAAAGTTCCCACGGAGACGTAGAGGCCAACAAGCCAGGAATGTGTTCAGATATTACCGCCGAGGTGTTAGATTGGGTTAGGTTAGGTTATATTACGTTATTGATGTATATAAAGATCCCACGGAGACGTAGAGGCCAACAAGCCAGGAATGTCTTCAAATATTACCGCAGAGATGTTAGGTTGGGTTAGGTTCGGTTATATAACGTTATTGATGTATATAAAGGTCCCACGGAGACGCAGAGGCCAACTCGCCAGGAATGTTGTCAAATATTACCGCCGAGATGTTAGATTGGGTTAGGTTAGGTTATATTACGTTATTGATATATATAAATGTACCACGGAGTGGTAGAGGCCAACAAGGAAGGAATGTCTTCAAATATTACCGCAGAGATGTTAGGTTGGGTTAGGTTGGGTTATATAACGTTATTGATGTATATAAAGGTCCCACGGAGACGTAGAGGCCAACAAGCCAGGAATGTGTTCAAATATTACCGCCGAGATGTTAGATTGGGTTAGGTTAGGTTATATTACGTTATTGATGTATATAAAGGTCCCACGGAGACGTAGAGGCCAACAAGCAAGGAATGTGTTCAAATATTACCGCCGAGATGTTAGGTTGGGTTAGGTTAGGTTATATTACGTTATAGCTGCATATAAAGTTCCCACGGAGACGTAGAGGCCAACAAGCCAGGTATGTGTTCAAATATTACCGCCGAGATGTTAGGTTGGGTTAGGTTCGGTTATATTACGTTATTGATGTATATAAATGTACCACGGAGAGGTAGAGGCCAACATGCCATGAATGTTTTCAAATATTACCGCCGAGATGTTAGATTGGGTTAGGTTAGGTTATATTACGTTATTGATGTATATAAAGATCCCACGGAGACGTAGAGGCCAACAAGCCAGGAATGTCTTCAAATATTACCGCAGAGATGTTAGGTTGGGTTAGGTTCGGTTATATAACGTTATTGATGTATATAAAGGTCCCACGGAGACGTAGAGGCCAACTCGCCAGGAATGTTGTCAAATATTACCGCCGAGATGTTAGATTGGGTTAGGTTAGGTTATATTACGTTATTGATATATATAAATGTACCACGGAGTGGTAGAGGCCAACAAGGAAGGAATGTCTTCAAATATTACCGCAGAGATGTTAGGTTGGGTTAGGTTGGGTTATATAACGTTATTGATGTATATAAAGGTCCCACGGAGACGTAGAGGCCAACAAGCCAGGAATGTGTTCAAATATTACCGCCGAGATGTTACATTGGGTTAGGTTAGGTTATATTACGTTATTGATGTATATAAAGGTCCCACGGAGACGTAGAGGCCAACAAGCAAGGAATGTGTTCAAATATTACCGCAGAGATGTTAGGTTGGGTTAGGTTCGGTTATATAACGTTATTGATGTATATAAAGGTCCCACGGAGACGTAGAGGCCAACAAGCCAGGAATGTGTTCAAATATTACCGCCGAGATGTTAGATTGGGTTAGGTTAGGTTATATTACGTTATTGATGTATATAAAGATCCCACGGATACGTAGAGACCAACAAGCCAGGAATGTCTTCAAATATTACCGCAGAGATGTTAGGTTGGGTTAGGTTCGGTTATATAACGGTATTGATGTATATAAAGGTCCCACGGAGACGTAGAGGCCAACAAGACAGGAATGTGTTCAAATATTACCGCCGAGATGTTAGATTGGGTTAGGTTAGGTTATATTACGTTATTGATGTATATAAAGATCCCACGGAGACGTAGAGGCCAACTCGCCAGGAATGCTGTCAAATATTACCGCCGAAATGATAGGTTGTGTTATGTTAGGTTATATTTCGTTATTGACGTTTATGAAGGTCAAACGGAGACGTAGAGGCTAACTCGCCAGTAATGTTGTCAAATATTACCGCCGAGATGATAGGTTGGGTTAGGTTAGGTTATATTTCGTTATTGATGTATATGAAGGTCCCACGGAGACGTAGAGGCCAACTCGCCATGAATGTTTTCAAATATTACCGCCGAGATGTTAGGTTGGGTTAGGTTAGGTTATATTACGTTATAGATGTATATAAAGGTCCCACGGAGACGTAGAGGCCAACAAGCAAGGAATGTGTTCAAATATTACCGCCGAGATGTTAGGTTGGGTTAGGTTAGGTTATATTACGTTATAGATGTATATAAAGTTCCCACGGAGACGTAGAGGCCAACAAGCCAGGAATGTGTTCAAATATTACCGCCGAGATGTTAGGTTGGGTTAGGTTCGGTTATATTACGTTATTGATGTATATAAATGTTCCACGGAGAGGTAGAGGCCAACTCGCCATGAATGTTTTCAAATATTACCGGCGAGATGTTAGGTTGGGTTAGGTTGGGTTATATAACGTTATTGATGTATATAAAGGTCCCACGGAGACGTAGACGCCAACAAGCCAGGAATGTGTTCAAATATTACCACCGAGATGTTAGATTGGGTTAGGTTAGGTTATATTACGTTATTGATGTATATAAAGATCCCACGGGGACGTAGAGGCCAACTCGCCAGGAATGCTGTCAAATATTACCGCCGAGATGATAGGTTGTGTTATGTTAGGTTATATTTCGTTATTGACGTTTATGAAGGTTAAACGGAGACGTAGAGGCCAACAAGCCAGGAATGTGTTCAAATATTACCGGCGAGATGTTAGGTTGGGTTAGGTTGGGTTATATAACGTTATTGATGTATATAAAGGTCCCACGGAGACGTAGAAGTCAACTCGCCATGAATGTTTTCAAATATTACCGCCGAGATGTTAGGTTGGGTTAGGTTAGGTTATATTACGTTATGGATGTATATAAAGGTCCCACGGAGACGTAGAGGCCAACTCGCCAGGTATGTTTTCTAATATTACCGCCGAGATGTTAGGTTGGGTTAGGTTAGGTTATATTACGTTATTGATGTATAAAAAGATCCCACGGAGACGGAGAAACCAACTCGCCAGGAATGTTGTCAAATATTACCGCCGAGACGTTAGGCTGGGTTAGGTTCGGTTATATAACGTTATTGATATATATAAAGGTCCCACGGAGACGTAGAGGCCAACAAGCCAGGAAGGTGTTCAAATATTACCGCCGAGATGTTAGATTGCGTTAGGTTAGGTTATATTACGTTATTGATGTATATAAAGATCCCACGGAGACGTAGAGGCCAACAAGCCAGGAATGTCTTCAAATATTACCGCAGAGATGTTAGGTTGGGTTAGGTTAGGTTATATTACGTTATTGATGTATATAAAGATCCCACGGATACGTAGAGGCCAACTCGCCAGGAATGTTGTCAAATATTACCGCCGAGATGATAGGTTGGGTTAGGTTAGGTTATATTACGTTATTGATATATATAAATGTACCACGGAGTGGTAGAGGCCAACTCGCCATGAATGTTTTCAAATATTACCGCCGAGATGTTAGGTTGGGTTAGGTTAGGTTATATTACGTTATAGATGTATATAAATGTCCCGCGGAGACGTAGAGGCCAACAAGCCAGGAATGTGTTCAAATATTACCTAGGTTGGGTTAGGTTAGGTTATATTACGTTATTGATGTATATAAATGTACGACGGAGAGGTAGAGGCCAACTCGCCATGAATGTTTTCAAATATTACCGCCGAGATGTTAGGTTGGGTTAGGTTAGGTTATATTACGTTATAGATGTATATAAAGGTCCCACGGAGACGTAGAGGCCAACAAGACAGGAATGTGTTCAAATATTACCGCCGAGATGTTAGATTGGGTTAGGTTAGGTTATATTACGTTATTGATGTATATAAAGATCCCACGGAGACGTAGAGGCCAACAAGCCAGGAATGTCTTCAAATATTACCGCCGAGATGTTAGGCTGGGTTAGGTTACGTTATATAACGTTATTGATGTATATAAAGGTCCCACGGAGACGTAGAGGCCAACTCGCCAGGAATGTTGTCAAATATTACCGCCGAGATGATAGGTTGTGTTATGTTAGGTTATATTTCGTTATTGATGTTTATGAAGGTCAAACGGAGATGTAGAGGCCAACTCGCCAGGAATGTTGTCAAATATTAACGCCGAGATGTTAGATTGGGTTAGGTTGGGTTATATAACGTTATTGATGTATATAAAGGTCCCACGGAGACGTAGAGGCCAACAAGCCAGGAATGTGTTCAAATATTACTGCCGAGATGTTAGATTGGGTTAGGTTAGGTTATATTACGTTATTGATGTATATAACGATCCCACGGAGACGTAGAGGCCAAATCGCCATGAATGTTTTCAAATATTACCGCCGAGATGTTAGGTTGGCTTAGGTTAGGTTATATTACGTTATTGATGTATATAAAGGTCCCACGGAGACGTAGAGGCCAACAAGCCAGGAAGGTGTTCAAATATTACCGCCGAGATGTTAGATTGGGTTAGGTTAGGTTATATTACGTTGTTGATGTATATAAAGATCCCACGGAGACGTAGAGGCCAACAAGCCAGGAATGTTGTCAAATATTACCGCCGAGATGATAGGTTGGGTTAGGTTAGGTTATATTACGTTATTGATGTATATAAAGATCCCACGGATACGTAGAGGCCAACTCGCCAGGAATGTTGTCAAATATTACCGCCGAGATGTTAGATTGGGTTAGGTTAGGTTATATTACGTTATTGATGTATATAAAGATCCCACGGAGACTTAGAGGCCAACAAGCCAGGAATGTCTTCAAATATTACCGGCGAGATGTTAGGTTGGGTTAGGTTACGTTATATAACGTTATTGATGTATATAAAGGTCCCACGGAGACGTAGAGGCCAACTCGCCAGGAATATTGCCAAATATTACCGCCGAGATGATAGGTTGTGTTATGTTAGGTTATATTTCGTTACTGATGTTTATGAAGGTCAAACGGAGACGTAGAGGCCAACTCGCCAGTAATGTTGTCAAATATTACGGCCGATATGATAGGTTGGGTTAGGTTAGGTTATATTACGTTATTGATGTATATAAAGCTCCCACGGAGACGTAGAGGCCAACAAGCCAGGAATGTGTTCAGATATTACCGCCGAGGTGTTAGATTGGGTTAGGTTAGGTTATATTACGTTATTGATGTATATAAAGATCCCACGGAGACGTAGAGGCCAACAAGCCAGGAATGTCTTCAAATATTACCGCAGAGATGTTAGGTTGGGTTAGGTTCGGTTATATAACGTTATTGATGTATATAAAGGTCCCACGGAGACGTAGAGGCCAACTCGCCAGGAATGTTGTCAAATATTACCGCCGAGATGTTAGATTGGGTTAGGTTAGGTTATATTACGTTATTGATATATATAAATGTACCACGGAGTGGTAGAGGCCAACAAGGAAGGAATGTCTTCAAATATTACCGCAGAGATGTTAGGTTGGGTTAGGTTGGGTTATATAACGTTATTGATGTATATAAAGGTCCCACGGAGACGTAGAGGCCAACAAGCCAGGAATGTGTTCAAATATTACCGCCGAGATGTTAGATTGGGTTAGGTTAGGTTATATTACGTTATTGATGTATATAAAGGTCCCACGGAGACGTAGAGGCCAACAAGCAAGGAATGTGTTCAAATATTACCGCCGAGATGTTAGGTTGGGTTAGGTTAGGTTATATTACGTTATAGATGCATATAAAGTTCCCACGGAGACGTAGAGGCCAACAAGCCAGGTATGTGTTCAAATATTACCGCCGAGATGTTAGGTTGGGTTAGGTTCGGTTATATTACGTTATTGATGTATATAAATGTACCACGGAGAGGTAGAGGCCAACATGCCATGAATGTTTTCAAATATTACCGCCGAGATGTTAGGTTGGGTTAGGTTAGGTTATATTACGTTATAGATGTATATAAAGGTCCCACGGAGACGTAGAGGCGAACAAGCCAGGAATGCCTTCAAATATTACCGCAGAGATGTTAGGTTGGGTTAGGTTGGGTTATATAACGTTATTGATGTATATAAAGATCCCACGGATACGTAGAGGCCAACTCGCCAGGAATGTTGTCAAATATTACCGCCGAGATGATAGGTTGGGTTAGGTTAGGTTATATTACGTTATTGATATATATAAATGTACCACGGAGTGGTAGAGGCCAACTCGCCATGAATGTTTTCAAATATTACCGCCGAGATGTTAGGTTGGGTTAGGTTAGGTTATATTACGTTATAGATGTATATAAAGGTCCCACGGAGACGTAGAGTCCAACAAGCCAGGAATGTGTTTAAATATTACCTAGGTTGGGTTAGGTTAGGTTATATTACGTTATTGATATATATAAATGTACGACGGAGAGGTAGAGGCCAACTCGCCATGAATGTTTTCAAATATTACCGCCGAGATGTTAGGTTGGGTTAGGTTACGTTATATAACGTTATTGATGTATATAAAGGTCCCACGGAGACGTAGAGGCCAACTCGCCAGGAATATTGCCAAATATTACCGCCGAGATGATAGGTTGTGTTATGTTAGGTTATATTTCGTTACTGATGTTTATGAAGGTCAAACGGAGACGTAGAGGCCAACTCGCCAGTAATGTTGTCAAATATTACGGCCGATATGATAGGTTGGGTTAGGTTAGGTTATATTACGTTATTGATGTATATAAAGCTCCCACGGAGACGTAGAGGCCAACTCGCCAGGAATGTTGTCAAATATTACCGCCGAAATGATAGGTTGGGTTAGGTTAGGTTATATTACGTTATTGATATATATAAATGTACCACGGAGTGGTAGAGTCCAACTCGCCATGAATGTTTTCAAATATTACCGCCGAGATGTTAGGGTTGGGTTAGGTTAGGTTATATTACGTTATAGATGTATATAAAGGTTCCACGGAGACGTAGTGGCCAACAAGCCAGGAATGTGTTCAAATATTACCTAGGTTGGGTTAGGTTAGGTTATATTACGTTATTGGTGTATATAAATGTACGACGGAGAGGTAGAGGCCAACTCGCCAGGAATGTTGTCAAATATTACCGCCGAGATGATAGGTTGGGTTAGGTTAGGTTATATTACGTTATTGATGTATATAAATGTACCACGGAGAGGTAGAGGCCAACTCGCCATGAATGTTTTCAAATATTACCGCCGAGATGTTAGGTTGGGTTAGGTTAGGTTATATTACGTTATAGATGTATATAAAGTTCCCACGGAGACGTAGAGGCCAACAAGCCAGGAATGTGTTCAGATTTTACCGCCGAGATGTTAGATTGGGTTAGGTTAGGTTATATTACGTTATTGATGTATATAAAGATCCCACGGAGACGTAGAGGCCAACAAGCCAGGAATGTCTTCAAATATTACCGCAGAGATGTTAGGTTGGGTTAGGTTCGGTTATATAACGTTATTGATGTATATAAAGGTCCCACGGAGACGTAGAGGCCAACAAGCCAGGAATGTGTTCAAATATTACCGCCGAGATGTTAGATTGGGTTAGGTTAGGTTATATTACGTTATTGATATATATAAATGTACCACGGAGTGGTAGAGGCCAACACGCCATGAATGTTTTCAAATATTACCGCCGAGATGTTAGGGTTGGGTTAGGTTAGGTTATATTACGTTATAGATGTATATAAAGGTTCCACGGAGACGTAGTGGCCAACAAGCCAGGAATGTGTTCAAATATTACCTAGGTTGGGTTAGGTTAGGTTATATTACGTTATTGATGTATATAAATGTACGACGGAGAGGTAGAGGCCAACTCGCCAGGAATGTTGTCAAATATTACCCCCGAGATGATAGGTTGGTTAGGTTAGGTTATATTACGTTATTGATGTATATAAAGATCCCACGGAGACGTAGAGGCCAACAAGCCAGGAATGTCTTCAAATATTACCGCAGAGATGTTAGGTTGGGTTAGGTTCGGTTATATAACGTTATTGATGTATATAAAGGTCCCACGGAGACGTAGAGGCCAACAAGCCAGGAATGTGTTCAAATATTACCGCCGAGATGTTAGATTGGGTTAGGTTAGGTTATATTACGTTATTGATATATATAAATGTACCACGGAGTGGTAGAGGCCAACACGCCATGAATGTTTTCAAATATTACCGCCGAGATGTTAGGGTTGGGTTAGGTTAGGTTATATTACGTTATAGATGTATATAAAGGTTCCACGGAGACGTAGTGGCCAACAAGCCAGGAATGTGTTCAAATATTACCTAGGTTGGGTTAGGTTAGGTTATATTACGTTATTGATGTATATAAATGTACGACGGAGAGGTAGAGGCCAACTCGCCAGGAATGTTGTCAAATATTACCCCCGAGATGATAGGTTGGTTAGGTTAGGTTATATTACGTTATTGATGTATATAAAGATCCCACGGATACGTAGAGGCCAACTCGCCAGGAATGTTGTCAAATATTACCGCCGAGATGTTAGGTTGTGTTATGTTAGGTTATATTTCGTTACTGATGTTTATGAAGGTCAAACGGAGACGTAGAGGCCAACTCGCCAGTAATGTTGTCAAATATTACGGCCGATATGATAGGTTGGGTTAGGTTAGGTTATATTACGTTATTGATGTATATAAAGCTCCCACGGAGACGTAGAGGCCAACTCGCCAGGAATGTTGTCAAATATTACCGCCGAAATGATAGGTTGGGTTAGGTTAGGTTATATTACGTTATTGATATATATAAATGTACCACGGAGTGGTAGAGGCCAACTCGCCATGAATGTTTTCAAATATTACCGCCGAGATGTTAGGGTTGGGTTAGGTTAGGTTATATTACGTTATAGATGTATATAAAGGTTCCACGGAGACGTAGTGGCCAACAAGCCAGGAATGTGTTCAAATATTACCTAGGTTGGGTTAGGTTAGGTTATATTACGTTATTGATGTATATAAATGTACGACGGAGAGGTAGAGGCCAACTCGCCAGGAATGTTGTCAAATATTACCGCCGAGATGATAGGTTGGTTAGGTTAGGTTATATTACGTTATTGATGTATATAAATGTACCACGGAGAGGTAGAGGCCAACTCGCCATGAATGTTTTCAAATATTACCGCCGAGATGTTAGGTTGGGTTAGGTTCGGTTATATAACGTTATTGATGTATATAAAGGTCCCACGGAGAGGTAGAGCCCAACTCGCCAGGAATGTGTTCAAATATTACCGGCGAGATGTTAGATTGGGTTAGGTTAGGTTATATTACGTTATTGATGTATATAAAGATCCCACGGAGACGTAGAGGCCAACTCGCCAGGAATGCTGTCAAATATTACCGCCGAGATGATAGGTTGTGTTATGTTAGGTTATATTTCGTTATTGACGTTTATGAAGGTCAAACGGAGACGTGGAGGCTAACTCGCCAGTAATGTTGTCAAATATTACCGCCGAGATGATAGGTTGGGTTAGGTTAGGTTATATTTCGTTATTGATGTATATGAAGGTCCCACGGAGACGTAGAGGCCAACTCGCCATGAATGTTTTCAAATATTACCGCCGAGATGTTAGGTTGGGTTAGGTTAGGTTATATTACGTTATAGATGTATATAAAGTTCCCACGGAGACGTAGAGGCCAACAAGCCAGGAATGTGTTCAAATATTACCGCCGAGATGTTAGGTTGGGTTAGGTTCGGTTATATTACGTTATTGATGTATATAAAGGTCCCACGGAGACGTAGAGGCCAACAAGCCAGGAATGTGTTCAAATATTACCGCCGAGATGTTAGGTTGGGTTAGGTTAGGTTATATTACGTTATAGATGTATATAAAGTTCCCACGGAGACGTAGAGGCCAACAAGCCAGGAATGTGTTCAAATATTACCGCCGAGATGTTAGATTGGGTTAGGTTAGGTTATATTACGTTATTGATGTATATAAAGATCCCACGGAGACGTAGAGGCCAACAAGCCAGGAATGTCTTCAAATATTACCGCCGAGATGTTAGGTTGGGTTAGGTTCGGTTATATAACGTTATTGATGTATATAAAGGTCCCACGGAGACGTAGAGGCCAACAAGCCAGGAATGTATTCAAATATTACCGGCGAGATGTTAGATTGGGTTAGGTTAGGTTATATTACGTTATTGATGTATATAAAGATCCCACGGAGACGTAGAGGCCAACTCGCCAGGAATGCTGTCAAATATTACCGCCGAGATGATAGGTTGTGTTATGTTAGGTTATATTTCGTTATTGACGTTTATGAAGGTCAAACGGAGACGTAGAGGCTAACTCGCCAGTAATGTTGTCAAATATTACCGCCGAGATGATAGGTTGGGTTAGGTTAGGTTATATTTCGTTATTGATGTATATGAAGGTCCCACGGAGACGTAGAGGCCAACTCGCCATGAATGTTTTCAAATATTACCGCCGAGATGTTAGGTTGGGTTAGGTTAGGTTATATTACGTTATAGATGTATATAAAGGTCCCACGGAGACGTAGAGGCCAACAAGACAGGAATGTGTTCAAATATTACCGCCGAGATGTTAGGTTGGCTTAGGTTAGGTTATATTACGTTATAGATGTATATAAAGTTCCCACGGAGAGGTAGAGGCCAACTCGCCAGGAATGTTGTCAAATATTACCGCCGAGATGATAGGTTGGGTTAGGTTAGGTTATATTACGTTATTGATGTATATAAATGTACCACGGAGAGGTAGAGGCCAACTCGCCATGAATGTTTTCAAATATTACCGCCGAGATGTTAGGTTGGGTTAGGTTAGGTTATATTACGTTATAGATGTATATAAAGTTCCCACGGAGAGGTAGAGCCCAACTCGCCATGAATGTTTTCAAATATTACCGCCGAGATGTTAGGTTGGGTTAGGTTAGGTTATATTACGTTATTGATGTATATAAAGATCCCACGGATACGTAGAGGCCAACTCGCCAGGAATGCTGTCAAATATTACCGCCGAGATGATAGGTTGTGTTATGTTAGGTTATATTTCGTTATTGACGTTTATGAAGGTCAAACGGAGACGTGGAGGCTAACTCGCCAGTAATGTTGTCAAATATTACCGCCGAGATGATAGGTTGGGTTAGGTTAGGTTATATTTCGTTATTGATGTATATGAAGGTCCCACGGAGACGTAGAGGCCAACTCGCCATGAATGTTTTCAAATATTACCGCCGAGATGTTAGGTTGGGTTAGGTTAGGTTATATTACGTTATAGATGTATATAAAGGTCCCACGGAGACGTAGAGGCCAACAAGCAAGGAATGTGTTCAAATATTACCGCCGAGATGTTAGGTTGGGTTAGGTTAGGTTATATTACGTTATAGATGTATATAAAGTTCCCACGGAGACGTAGAGGCCAACAAGCCAGGAATGTGTTCAAATATTACCGCCGAGATGTTAGGTTGGGTTAGGTTCGGTTATATTACGTTATTGATGTATATAAATGTACCACGGAGAGGTAGAGGCCAACACGCCATGAATGTTTTCAAATATTGCCGCCGAGATGTTAGGTTGGGTTAGGTTAGGTTATATTACGTTATAGATGTATATAAAGGTCCCACGGAGACGTAGAGGCCAACAAGCCAGGAATGTCTTCAAATATTACCGCAGAGATGTTAGGTTGGGTTAGGTTGGGTTATATAACGTTATTGATGTATATAAAGGTCCCACGGAGACGTAGACGCCAACAAGCCAGGAATGTGTTCAAATATTACCGCCGAGATGATAGGTTGGGTTAGGTTAGGTTATATTACGTTATTGATGTATATAAATGTACCACGGAGAGGTAGAGGCCAACTCGCCATGAATGTTTTCAAATATTACCGCCGAGATGTTAGGTTGGGTTAGGTTAGGTTATATTACGTTATAGATGTATATAAAGTTCCCACGGAGAGGTAGAGCCCAACTCGCCATGAATGTTTTCAAATATTACCGCCGAGATGTTAGGTTGGGTTAGGTTAGGTTATATTACGTTATTGATGTATATAAAGATCCCACGGATACGTAGAGGCCAACTCGCCAGGAATGCTGTCAAATATTACCGCCGAGATGATAGGTTGTGTTATGTTAGGTTATATTTCGTTATTGACGTTTATGAAGGTCAAACGGAGACGTGGAGGCTAACTCGCCAGTAATGTTGTCAAATATTACCGCCGAGATGATAGGTTGGGTTAAGTTAGGTTATATTTCGTTATTGATGTATATGAAGGTCCCACGGAGACGTAGAGGCCAACTCGCCATGAATGTTTTCAAATATTACCGCCGAGATGTTACGTTGGGTTAGGTTAGGTTATATTACGTTATAGATGTATATAAAGGTCCCACGGAGACGTAGAGGCCAACAAGCAAGGAATGTGTTCAAATATTACCGCCGAGATGTTAGGTTGGGTTAGGTTAGGTTATATTACGTTATAGATGTATATAAAGTTCCCACGGAGACGTAGAGGCCAACAAGCCAGGAATGTGTTCAAATATTACCGCCGAGATGTTAGGTTGGGTTAGGTTCGGTTATATTACGTTATTGATGTATATAAATGTACGACGGAGAGGTAGAGGCCAACTCGCCAGGAATGTTGTCAAATATTACCGCCGAGATGATAGGTTGGTTAGGTTAGGTTATATTACGTTATTGATGTATATAAATGTACCACGGAGAGGTAGAGGCCAACTCGCCATGAATGTTTTCAAATATTACCGCCGAGATGTTAGGTTGGGTTAGGTTCGGTTATATAACGTTATTGATGTATATAAAGGTCCCACGGAGACGTAGAGGCCAACAAGCCAGGAATGTGTTCAAATATTACCGGCGAGATGTTAGATTGGGTTAGGTTAGGTTATATTACGTTATTGATGTATATAAAGATCCCACGGAGACGTAGAGGCCAACTCGCCAGGAATGCTGTCAAATATTACCGCCGAGATGATAGGTTGTGTTATGTTAGGTTATATTTCGTTATTGACGTTTATGAAGGTCAAACGGAGACGTAGAGGCTAACTCGCCAGTAATGTTGTCAAATATTACCGCCGAGATGATAGGTTGGGTTAGGTTAGGTTATATTTCGTTATTGATGTATATGAAGGTCCCACGGAGACGTAGAGGCCAACTCGCCATGAATGTTTTCAAATATTACCGCCGAGATGTTAGGTTGGGTTAGGTTAGGTTATATTACGTTATAGATGTATATAAGGGTCCCACGGAGACGTAGAGGCCAACAAGACAGGAATGTGTTCAAATATTACCGCCGAGATGTTAGGTTGGCTTAGGTTAGGTTATATTACGTTATAGATGTATATAAAGTTCCCACGGAGAGGTAGAGGCCAACTCGCCAGGAATGTTGTCAAATATTACCGCCGAGATGATAGGTTGGGTTAGGTTAGGTTATATTACGTTATTGATGTATATAAATGTACCACGGAGGGGTAGAGGCCAACTCGCCATGAATGTTTTCAAATATTACAGCCGAGATGTTAGGTTGGGTTAGGTTAGGTTATATTACGTTATAGATGTATATAAAGTTCCCACGGAGAGGTAGAGCCCAACTCGCCATGAATGTTTTCAAATATTACCGCCGAGATGTTAGGTTGGGTTAGGTTAGGTTATATTACGTTATTGATGTATATAAAGATCCCACGGATACGTAGAGGCCAACTCGCCAGGAATGCTGTCAAATATTACCGCCGAGATGATAGGTTGTGTTATGTTAGGTTATATTTCGTTATTGACGTTTATGAAGGTCAAACGGAGACGTGGAGGCTAACTCGCCAGTAATGTTGTCAAATATTACCGCCGAGATGATAGGTTGGGTTAGGTTAGGTTATATTTCGTTATTGATGTATATGAAGGTCCCACGGAGACGTAGAGGCCAACTCGCCATGAATGTTTTCAAATATTACCGCCGAGATGTTAGGTTGGGTTAGGTTAGGTTATATTACGTTATAGATGTATATAAAGGTCCCACGGAGACGTAGAGGCCAACAAGCAAGGAATGTGTTCAAATATTACCGCCGAGATGTTAGGTTGGGTTAGGTTAGGTTATATTACGTTATAGATGTATATAAAGTTCCCACGGAGACGTAGAGGCCAACAAGCCAGGAATGTGTTCAAATATTACCGCCGAGATGTTAGGTTGGGTTAGGTTCGGTTATATTACGTTATTGATGTATATAAATGTACCACGGAGAGGTAGAGGCCAACACGCCATGAATGTTTTCAAATATTGCCGCCGAGATGTTAGGTTGGGTTAGGTTAGGTTATATTACGTTATAGATGTATATAAAGGTCCCACGGAGACGTAGAGGCCAACAAGCCAGGAATGTCTTCAAATATTACCGCAGAGATGTTAGGTTGGGTTAGGTTGGGTTATATAACGTTATTGATGTATATAAAGGTCCCACGGAGACGTAGACGCCAACAAGCCAGGAATGTGTTCAAATATTACCACCGAGATGTTAGATTGGGTTAGGTTAGGTTATATTACGTTATTGATGTATATAAAGATCCCACGGAGACGTAGAGGCCAACTCGCCAGGAATGCTGTCAAATATTACCGCCGAGATGATAGGTTGTGTTATGTTAGGTTATATTTCGTTATTGACGTTTATGAAGGTCAAACGGAGACGTAGAGGCTAACTCGCCAGTAATGTTGTCAAATATTACCGCCGAGATGATAGGTTGGGTTAGGTTAGGTTATATTTCGTTATTGATGTATATGAAGGTCCCACGGAGACGTAGAGGCCAACTCGCCATGAATGTTTTCAAATATTACCGCCGAGATGTTAGGTTGGGTTAGGTTAGGTTATATTACGTTATAGATGTATATAAAGGTCCCACGGAGACGTAGAGGCCAACTCGCCAGGTATGTTTTCTAATATTACCGCCGAGATGTTAGGTTGTGTTAGGTTAGGTTATATTACGTTATTGATGTATATAAATATCCCACGGAGACGTAGAGGCCAACAAGCCAGGAATGTGTTCAAATATTACCGCCGAGATGTTAGGTTGGGTTAGGTTAGGTTATATTACGTTATAGATGTATATAAAGGTCCCACGGAGACGTAGAGTTCAACAAGCCAGGAATGTGTTTAAATATTACCTAGGTTGGGTTAGGTTAGGTTATATTACGTTATTGATATATATAAATGTACGACGGAGAGGTAGAGGCCAACTCGCCATGAATGTTTTCAAATATTACCGCCGAGATGTTACGTTGGGTTAGGTTAGGTTATATTACGTTATAGATGTATATAAAGGTCCCACGGAGACGTAGAGGCCAACAAGACAGGAATGTGTTCAAATATTACCGCCGAGATGTTAGGTTGGCTTAGGTTAGGTTATATTACGTTATAGATGTATATAAAGTTCCCACGGAGAGGTAGAGGCCAACTCGCCAGGAATGTTGTCAAATATTACCGCCGAGATGATAGGTTGGGTTAGGTTAGGTTATATTACGTTATTGATGTATATAAATGTACCACGGAGAGGTAGAGGCCAACTCGCCATGAATGTTTTCAAATATTACCGCCGAGATGTTAGGTTGGGTTAGGTTAGGTTATATTACGTTATAGATGTATATAAAGTTCCCACGGAGAGGTAGAGCCCAACTCGCCATGAATGTTTTCAAATATTACCGCCGAGATGTTAGGTTGGGTTAGGTTAGGTTATATTACGTTATTGATGTATATAAAGATCCCACGGATACGTAGAGGCCAACTCGCCAGGAATGCTGTCAAATATTACCGCCGAGATGATAGGTTGTGTTATGTTAGGTTATATTTCGTTATTGACGTTTATGAAGGTCAAACGGAGACGTGGAGGCTAACTCGCCATTAATGTTGTCAAATATTACCGCCGAGATGATAGGTTGGGTTAAGTTAGGTTATATTTCGTTATTGATGTATATGAAGGTCCCACGGAGACGTAGAGGCCAACTCGCCATGAATGTTTTCAAATATTACCGCCGAGATGTTACGTTGGGTTAGGTTAGGTTATATTACGTTATAGATGTATATAAAGGTCCCACGGAGACGTAGAGGCCAACAAGCAAGGAATGTGTTCAAATATTACCGCCGAGATGTTAGGTTGGGTTAGGTTAGGTTATATTACGTTATAGATGTATATAAAGTTCCCACGGAGACGTAGAGGCCAACAAGCCAGGAATGTGTTCAAATATTACCGCCGAGATGTTAGGTTGGGTTAGGTTCGGTTATATTACGTTATTGATGTATATAAATGTACCACGGAGAGGTAGAGGCCAACACGCCATGAATGTTTTCAAATATTGCCGCCGAGATGTTAGGTTGGGTTAGGTTAGGTTATATTACGTTATAGATGTATATAAAGGTCCCACGGAGACGTAGAGGCCAACAAGCCAGGAATGTCTTCAAATATTACCGCAGAGATGTTAGGTTGGGTTAGGTTGGGTTATATAACGTTATTGATGTATATAAAGGTCCCACGGAGACGTAGACGCCAACAAGCCAGGAATGTGTTCAAATATTACCACCGAGATGTTAGATTGGGTTAGGTTAGGTTATATTACGTTATTGATGTATATAAAGATCCCACGGAGACGTAGAGGCCAACTCGCCAGGAATGCTGTCAAATATTACCGCCGAGATGATAGGTTGTGTTATGTTAGGTTATATTTCGTTACTGACGTTTATGAAGGTCAAACGGAGACGTAGAGGCTAACTCGCCAGTAATGTTGTCAAATATTACCGCCGAGATGATAGGTTGGGTTAGGTTAGGTTATATTTCGTTATTGATGTATATGAAGGTCCCACGGAGACGTAGAGGCCAACTCGCCATGAATGTTTTCAAATATTACCGCCGAGATGTTAGGTTGGGTTAGGTTAGGTTATATTACGTTATAGATGTATATAAAGGTCCCACGGATACGTAGAGGCCAACTCGCCAGGTATGTTTTCTAATATTACCGCCGAGATGTTAGGTTGTGTTAGGTTAGGTTATATTACGTTATTGATGTATATAAATATCCCACGGAGACGTAGAGGCCAACAAGCCAGGAATGTGTTCAAATATTACCGCCGAGATGTTAGGTTGGGTTAGGTTAGGTTATATTACGTTATAGATGTATATAAAGGTCCCACGGAGACGTAGAGTTCAACAAGCCAGGAATGTGTTTAAATATTACCTAGGTTGGGTTAGGTTAGGTTATATTACGTTATTGATATATATAAATGTACGACGGAGAGGTAGAGGCCAACTCGCCATGAATGTTTTCAAATATTACCGCCGAGATGTTACGTTGGGTTAGGTTAGGTTATATTACGTTATAGATGTATATAAAGGTCCCACGGAGACGTAGAGGCCAACAAGACAGGAATGTGTTCAAATATTACCGCCGAGATGTTAGGTTGGCTTAGGTTAGGTTATATTACGTTATAGATGTATATAAAGTTCCCACGGAGAGGTAGAGGCCAACTCGCCAGGAATGTTGTCAAATATTACCGCCGAGATGATAGGTTGGGTTAGGTTAGGTTATATTACGTTATTGATGTATATAAATGTACCACGGAGAGGTAGAGGCCAACTCGCCATGAATGTTTTCAAATATTACCGCCGAGATGTTAGGTTGGGTTAGGTTAGGTTATATTACGTTATAGATGTATATAAAGTTCCCACGGAGAGGTAGAGCCCAACTCGCCATGAATGTTTTCAAATATTACCGCCGAGATGTTAGGTTGGGTTAGGTTAGGTTATATTACGTTATTGATGTATATAAAGATCCCACGGATACGTAGAGGCCAACTCGCCAGGAATGCTGTCAAATATTACCGCCGAGATGATAGGTTGTGTTATGTTAGGTTATATTTCGTTATTGACGTTTATGAAGGTCAAACGGAGACGTGGAGGCTAACTCGCCATTAATGTTGTCAAATATTACCGCCGAGATGATAGGTTGGGTTAAGTTAGGTTATATTTCGTTATTGATGTATATGAAGGTCCCACGGAGACGTAGAGGCCAACTCGCCATGAATGTTTTCAAATATTACCGCCGAGATGTTACGTTGGGTTAGGTTAGGTTATATTACGTTATAGATGTATATAAAGGTCCCACGGAGACGTAGAGGCCAACAAGCAAGGAATGTGTTCAAATATTACCGCCGAGATGTTAGGTTGGGTTAGGTTAGGTTATATTACGTTATAGATGTATATAAAGTTCCCACGGAGACGTAGAGGCCAACAAGCCAGGAATGTGTTCAAATATTACCGCCGAGATGTTAGGTTGGGTTAGGTTCGGTTATATTACGTTATTGATGTATATAAATGTACCACGGAGAGGTAGAGGCCAACACGCCATGAATGTTTTCAAATATTGCCGCCGAGATGTTAGGTTGGGTTAGGTTAGGTTATATTACGTTATAGATGTATATAAAGGTCCCACGGAGACGTAGAGGCCAACAAGCCAGGAATGTCTTCAAATATTACCGCAGAGATGTTAGGTTGGGTTAGGTTGGGTTATATAACGTTATTGATGTATATAAAGGTCCCACGGAGACGTAGACGCCAACAAGCCAGGAATGTGTTCAAATATTACCACCGAGATGTTAGATTGGGTTAGGTTAGGTTATATTACGTTATTGATGTATATAAAGATCCCACGGAGACGTAGAGGCCAACTCGCCAGGAATGCTGTCAAATATTACCGCCGAGATGATAGGTTGTGTTATGTTAGGTTATATTTCGTTACTGACGTTTATGAAGGTCAAACGGAGACGTAGAGGCTAACTCGCCAGTAATGTTGTCAAATATTACCGCCGAGATGATAGGTTGGGTTAGGTTAGGTTATATTTCGTTATTGATGTATATGAAGGTCCCACGGAGACGTAGAGGCCAACTCGCCATGAATGTTTTCAAATATTACCGCCGAGATGTTAGGTTGGGTTAGGTTAGGTTATATTACGTTATAGATGTATATAAAGGTCCCACGGAGACGTAGAGGCCAACTCGCCAGGTATGTTTTCTAATATTACCGCCGAGATGTTAGGTTGTGTTAGGTTAGGTTATATTACGTTATTGATGTATATAAATATCCCACGGAGACGTAGAGGCCAACAAGCCAGGAATGTGTTCAAATGTTACCGCCGAGATGTTAGGTTGGGTTAGGTTAGGTTATATTACGTTATAGATGTATATAACGATCCCACGGAGACGTAGAGGCCAACAAGCCAGGAAGGTGTTCAAATATTACAGCCGAGATGTTAGATTGGGTTAGGTTAGGTTATATTACGTTATTGATGTATATAAAGATCCCACGGATACGTAGAGGCCAACTCGCCAGGAATGTTGTCAAATATTACCGCCGAGATGATAGGTTGGGTTAGGTTAGGTTATATTACGTTATTGATATATATAAATGAACCACGGAGTGGTAGAGGCCAACTCGCCATGAATGTTTTCAAATATTACCGCCGAGATGTTAGGTTGGGTTAGGTTAGGTTATATTACGTTATAGATGTATATAAAGGTCCCACGGAGACGTAGAGGCCAACAAGCCAGGAATGTGTTTAAATATTACCTAGGTTGGGTTAGGTTAGGTTATATTACGTTATTGATGTATATAAATGTACGACGGAGAGGTAGAGGCCAACTCGCCATGAATGTTTTCAAATATTACCGCCGAGATGTTAGGTTGGGTTAGGTTAGGTTATATTACGTTATAGATGTATATAAAGGTCCCACGGAGACGTAGAGGCCAACAAGACAGGAATGTGTTCAAATATTACCGCCGAGATGGTAGGTTGGCTTAGGTTAGGTTATATTACGTTATAGATGTATATAAAGTTCCCACGGAGAGGTAGAGGCCAACTCGCCAGGAATGCTGTCAAATATTACCGCCGAGATGATAGGTTGGGTTAGGTTAGGTTATATTACGTTATTGATGTATATAAATGTACCACGGAGAGGTAGAGGCCAACTCGCCATGAATGTTT
The DNA here is from genome assembly GCA_963969225.1 of Xylocopa violacea. Classification (NCBI taxonomy): domain Eukaryota; kingdom Metazoa; phylum Arthropoda; class Insecta; order Hymenoptera; family Apidae; genus Xylocopa; species Xylocopa violacea. The sequence continues at coordinate 3,387,400 of CAXAJV010000548.1, read as the reverse complement.
TCAAATATTACCGCCGAGATGTTAGGTTGGGTTAGGTTAGGTTATATTACGTTATAGATGTATATAAAGATCCCACGGAGACGTAGAGGGCAACAAGCCAGGAATGTCTTCAAATATTACCGCAGAGATGTTAGGTTGGGTTAGGTTCTGTTATATAACGTTATTGATGTATATAAAGGTCCCACGGAGACGTAGATGCCAACAAGCCAGGAATGTGTTCAAATATTACCGCCGAGATGTTAGATTGGGTTAGGTTAGGTTATATTACGTTATTGATGTATATAAAGATCCCACGGATACGTAGAGGCCAACTCGCCAGGAATGTTGTCAAATATTACCGCCGAGATGATAGGTTCGGTTAGGTTAGGTTATATTACGTTACTGATGTATATAAAGATCCCACGGAGACGTACAGGCCAACAACCCAGGAATGTCTTCAAATATTACCGCCGAGATGTTAGGTTGGGTTAGGTTCGGTTATATAACGTTATTGATGTATATAAAGGTCCCACGGAGACGTAGAGGCCAACAAGACAGGAATGTGTTCAAATATTACCGCCGAGATGTTAGATTGGGTTAGGGTAGGTTATATTACGTTATTGATGTATATAAAGATCCCACGGAGACGTAGAGGCCAACAAGCCAGGAATGTGTTCAAATATTACCGCCGAGATGTTAGATTGGGTTAGATTAGGTTATATTACGTTATTGATGTATATAAAGATCCCACGGAGACGTAGAAGGCAACAAGCCAGGAATGTCTTCAAATATTACCGCAGAGCTGTTAGGTTGGGTTAGGTTCGGTTATATAACGTTATTGATGTATATAAAGGTCCCACGGAGACGTAGAGGCCAACAAGACAGGAATGTGTTCAAATATTACCGCCGAGATGTTAGATTGGGTTAGGGTAGGTTATATTACGTTATTGATGTATATAAAGATCCCACGGAGACGTAGAGGCCAACTCGCCAGGAATGATGTCAAATATTACCGCCGAGATGATAGGTTGGGTTAGGTTAGGTTATATTACGTTATTGATGTATATAAATGTACCACGGAGAGGTAGAGGCCAACTCGCCATGAATGTTTTCAAATATTACCGCCGAGATGTTAGGTTGGGTTAGGTTAGGTTATATTACGTTATAGATGTATATAAAGGTCCCACGGAGACGTAGAGGCCAACAAGCCAGGAATGTCTTCAAATATTACCGCCGAGATGTTAGATTGGGTTAGGTTAGGTTATATTACTTTATTGATGTATATAAAGATCCCACGGAGAGGTAGAGGCCAACTCGCCATGAATGTTTTCAAATATTACCGCCGAGATGTTAGGTTGGGTTAGGTTAGGGTATATTACGTTATAGATGTATATAAAGGTCCCACGGAGACGCAGAGGGCAACAAGCCAGGAATGTCTTCAAATATTACCGCCGAGATGATAGGTTGTGTTATGTTAGGTTATATTTCGTTATTGATGTTTATGAAGGTCAAACGGAGACGTAGAGGCCAACTCGCCAGTAATGTTGTCAAATATTACCGCCGAGATGATAGGTTGGGTTAGGTTAGGTTATATTTCGTTATTGATGTTTATGAAGGTCCCACGGAGACGTAAAGGCCAACTCGCCATGACTGTTTTCAGATATTACCGCCGAGATGTTAGGTTGGGTTAGGTTAGGTTATATTACGTTATAGATGTATGTAAAGTTCCCACGGAGAGGTAGAGGCCAACTCGCCATGAATGTTTTCTAATATTACCGCCGAGATGTTAGGTTGGGTTAGGTTAGGTTATATTACGTTATTGATGTATAAAAAGATCCCACGGAGACGGAGAAGCCAACGCGCCAGGAATGTTGTCAAATATTACCGCCGAGATGTTAGGTTGTGTTAGGTTAGGTTATATTACGTTATTGATGTATATAAATATCCCACGGAGACGTAGAGGCCAACAAGCCAGGAATGTGTTCAAATGTTACCGCCGAGATGTTAGATTGGGTTAGGTTAGGTTATATTACGTTATTGATGTATATAAAGATCCCACGGATACGTAGAGGCCAACTCGCCAGGAATGTTGTCAAATATTACCGCCGAGATGATAGGTTCGGTTAGGTTAGGTTATATTACGTTATTGATGTATATAAAGATCCCACGGAGACGTACAGGCCAACAACCCAGGAATGTCTTCAAATATTACCGCCGAGATGTTAGGTTGGGTTAGGTTCGGTTATATAACGTTATTGATGTATATAAAGGTCCCACGGAGACGTAGAGGCCAACAAGACAGGAATGTGTTCAAATATTACCGCCGAGATGTTAGATTGGGTTAGGGTAGGTTATATTACGTTATTGATGTATATAAAGATCCCACGGAGACGTAGAGGCCAACAAGCCAGGAATGTGTTCAAATATTACCGCCGAGATGTTAGATTGGGTTAGGTTAGGTTATATTACGTTATTGATGTATATAAAGATCCCACGGAGACGTAGAGGGCAACAAGCCAGGAATGTCTTCAAATATTACCGCAGAGCTGTTAGGTTGGGTTAGGTTCGGTTATATAACGTTATTGATGTATATAAAGGTCCCACGGAGACGTAGAGGCCAACAAGACAGGAATGTGTTCAAATATTACCGCCGAGATGTTAGATTGGGTTAGGGTAGGTTATATTACGTTATTGATGTATATAAAGATCCCACGGAGACGTAGAGGCCAACTCGCCAGGAATGATGTCAAATATTACCGCCGAGATGATAGGTTGGGTTAGGTTAGGTTATATTACGTTATTGATGTATATAAATGTACCACGGAGAGGTAGAGGCCAACTCGCCATGAATGTTTTCAAATATTACCGCCGAGATGTTAGGTTGGGTTAGGTTAGGTTATATTACGTTATAGATGTATATAAAGGTCCCACGGAGACGTAGAGGCCAACAAGCCAGGAATGTCTTCAAATATTACCGCCGAGATGTTAGGTTGGGTTAGGTTGGGTTATATAACGTTATTGATGTATATAAAGGTCCCACGGAGACGTAGAGGCCAACAAGCCAGGAATGTGTTCAAATATTACCGCCGAGATGTTAGATTCGGTTAGGTTAGGTTATATTACGTTATTGATGTATATAAAGATCCCACGGAGACGTAGAGGCCAACTCGCCAGGAATGCTGTCAAATATTACCGCCGAGATAATAGGTTGTGTTATGTTAGGTTATATTTCGTTATTGACGTTTATGAAGGTCAAACGGAGACGTAGAGGCTATCTCGCCAGTAATGTTGTCAAATATTACCGCCGAGATGATAGGTTGGGTTAGGTTAGGTTATATTTCGTTATTGATGTATATGAAGGTCCCACGGAGACGTAGAGGCCAACTCGCCATGAATGTTTTCAAATATTACCGCCGAGATGTTAGGTTGGGTTAGGTTAGGTTATATTACGTTATTGATGTATATAAAGATCCCACGGAGACGTAGAGGCCAACTCGCCAGGAATGCTGTCAAATATTACCGCCGAGATGATAGGTTGTGTTATGTTAGGTTATATTTCGTTATTGACGTTTATGAAGGTCAAACGGAGACGTAGAGGCTAACTCGCCAGTAATGTTGTCAAATATTACCGCCGAGATGATAGGTTGGGTTAGGTTTGGTTATATTTCGTTATTGATGTATATGAAGGTCCCACGGAGACGTAGAGGCCTACTCGCCATGAATGTTTTCAAATATTACCGCCGAGATGTTAGGTTGGGTTAGGTTAGGTTATATTACGTTATAGATGTATATAAAGGTCCCACGGTGACGTAGAGGCCAACAAGCCAGGAATGTGTTCAAATATTACCGCCGAGATGTTAGGTTGGGTTAGGTTAGGTTATATTACGTTATAGATGTATATAAGGATCCCACGGAGACGTAGAGGCCAACAAGCCAGGAATGTGTTTAAATATTACCTAGGTTGGGTTAGGTTAGGTTATATTACGTTATTAATGTATATAAATGTACGACGGAGAGGTAGAGGCCAACTCGCCATGAATGTTTTCAAATATTACCGCCGAGATGTTAGGTTGGGTTAGGTTAGGTTATATTACGTTATAGATGTATATAAAGGTCCCACGGAGACGTAGAGGCCAACAAGACAGGAATGTGTTCAAATATTACCGCCGAGATGTTAGGTTGGCTTAGGTTAGGTTATATTACGTTATAGATGTATATAAAGTTCCCACGGTGACGTAGAGGCCAACAAGCCAGGAATGTGTTCAAATATTACCGCCGAGATGTTAGGTTGGGTTAGGTTAGGTTATATTACGTTATAGATGTATATAAGGATCCCACGGAGACGTAGAGGCCAACAAGCCAGGAATGTTTTCAAATATTACCGCCGAGACGTTAGGCTGGGTTAGGTTCGGTTATATAACGTTATTGATGTATATAAAGATCCCACGGAGATGTAGAGGCCAACAAGCCAGGAATGTGTTCAAATATTACTGCCGAGATGTTAGGTTGGGTTAGGTTGGGTTATATAACGTTATTGATGTATATAAAGGTCCCACGGAGACGTAGAGGCCAACAAGCCAGGAATGTCTCCAAATATTACCGCCGAGATGTTAGGTTGGTTTATGTTAGGTTATATTACGTTATTGATGTATATAAAGATCCCACGGAGACGTAGAGGCCAACTCGCCAGGAATGCTGTCAAATATTAGCGCCGAGATGATAGGTTGTGTTATGTTAGGTTATATTTCGTTATTGACGTTTATGAAGGTCAAACGGAGACGTAGAGGCTAACTCGCCAGTAATGTTGTCAAATATTACCGCCGAGATGATAGGTTGGGTTAGGTTTGGTTATATTTCGTTATTGATGTATATGAAGGTCCCACGGAGACGTAGAGGCCAACTCGCCATGAATGTTTTCAAATATTACCGCCGAGATGTTAGGTTGGGTTAGGTTAGGTTATATTACGTTATAGATGTATATAAAGGTCCCACGGTGACGTAGAGGCCAACAAGCCAGGAATGTGTTCAAATATTACCGCCGAGATGTTAGGTTGGTTTAGGTTAGGTTATATTACGTTATAGATGTATATAAGGATCCCACGGAGACGTAGAGGCCAACAAGCCAGGAATGTGTTTAAATATTACCTAGGTTGGGTTAGGTTAGGTTATATTACGTTATTAATGTATATAAATGTACGACGGAGAGGTAGAGGCCAACTCGCCATGAATGTTTTCAAATATTACCGCCGAGATGTTAGGTTGGGTTAGGTTAGGTTATATTACGTTATAGATGTATATAAAGGTCCCACGGAGACGTAGAGGCCAACAAGACAGGAATGTGTTCAAATATTACCGCCGAGATGTTAGGTTGGCTTAGGTTAGGTTATATTACGTTATAGATGTATATAAAGTTCCCACGGTGACGTAGAGGCCAACAAGCCAGGAATGTGTTCAAATATTACCGCCGAGATGTTAGGTTGGGTTAGGTTAGGTTATATTACGTTATAGATGTATATAAGGATCCCACGGAGACGTACAGGCCAACAAGCCAGGAATGTTTTCAAATATTACCGCCGAGACGTTAGGCTGGGTTAGGTTCGGTTATATAACGTTATTGATGTATATAAAGATCCCACGGAGATGTAGAGGCCAACAAGCCAGGAATGTGTTCAAATATTACTGCCGAGATGTTAGGTTGGGTTAGGTTGGGTTATATAACGTTATTGATGTATATAAAGGTCCCACGGAGACGTAGAGGCCAACAAGCCAGGAATGTCTCTAAATATTACCGCCGAGATGTTAGGTTGGTTTAGGTTAGGTTATATTACGTTATTGATGTATATAAAGATCCCACGGAGACGTAGAGGCCAACTCGCCAGGAATGCTGTCAAATATTACCGCCGAGATGATAGGTTGTGTTATGTTAGGTTATATTTCGTTATTGACGTTTATGAAGGTCAAACGGAGACGTAGAGGCTAACTCGCCAGTAATGTTGTCAAATATTACCGCCGAGATGATAGGTTGGGTTAGGTTTGGTTATATTTCGTTATTGATGTATATGAAGGTCCCACGGAGACGTAGAGGCCAACTCGCCATGAATGTTTTCAAATATTACCGCCGAGATGTTAGGTTGGGTTAGGTTAGGTTATATTACGTTATAGATGTATATAAAGGTCCCACGGTGACGTAGAGGCCAACAAGCCAGGAATGTGTTCAAATATTACCGCCGAGATGTTAGGTTGGGTTAGGTTAGGTTATATTACGTTATAGATGTATATAAGGATCCCACGGAGACGTAGAGGCCAACAAGCCAGGAATGTGTTTAAATATTACCTAGGTTGGGTTAGGTTAGGTTATATTACGTTATTAATGTATATAAATGTACGACGGAGAGGTAGAGGCCAACTCGCCATGAATGTTTTCAAATATTACCGCCGAGATGTTAGGTTGGGTTAGGTTAGGTTATATTACGTTATAGATGTATATAAAGGTCCCACGGAGACGTAGAGGCCAACAAGACAGGAATGTGTTCAAATATTACCGCCGAGATGTTAGGTTGGCTTAGGTTAGGTTATATTACGTTATTGATGTATATAAAGATCCCACGGAGACGTACAGGCCAACAACCCAGGAATGTCTTCAAATATTACCGCCGAGATGTTAGGTTGGGTTAGGTTCGGTTATATAACGTTATTGATGTATATAAAGGTCCCACGGAGACGTAGAGGCCAACAAGACAGGAATGTGTTCAAATATTACCGCCGAGATGTTAGATTGGGTTAGGGTAGGTTATATTACGTTATTGATGTATATAAAGATCCCACGGAGACGTAGAGGCCAACAAGCCAGGAATGTGTTCAAATATTACCGCCGAGATGTTAGATTGGGTTAGGTTAGGTTATATTACGTTATTGATGTATATAAAGATCCCACGGAGACGTAGAGGGCAACAAGCCAGGAATGTCTTCAAATATTACCGCAGAGCTGTTAGGTTGGGTTAGGTTCGGTTATATAACGTTATTGATGTATATAAAGGTCCCACGGAGACGTAGAGGCCAACAAGACAGGAATGTGTTCAAATATTACCGCCGAGATGTTAGATTGGGTTAGGGTAGGTTATATTACGTTATTGATGTATATAAAGATCCCACGGAGACGTAGAGGCCAACTCGCCAGGAATGATGTCAAATATTACCGCCGAGATGATAGGTTGGGTTAGGTTAGGTTATATTACGTTATTGATGTATATAAATGTACCACGGAGAGGTAGAGGCCAACTCGCCATGAATGTTTTCAAATATTACCGCCGAGATGTTAGGTTGGGTTAGGTTAGGTTATATTACGTTATAGATGTATATAAAGGTCCCACGGAGACGTAGAGGCCAACAAGCCAGGAATGTCTTCAAATATTACCGCCGAGATGTTAGATTGGGTTAGGTTAGGTTATATTACTTTATTGATGTATATAAAGATCCCACGGAGAGGTAGAGGCCAACTCGCCATGAATGTTTTCAAATATTACCGCCGAGATGTTAGGTTGGGTTAGGTTAGGGTATATTACGTTATAGATGTATATAAAGGTCCCACGGAGACGCAGAGGGCAACAAGCCAGGAATGTCTTCAAATATTACCGCCGAGATGATAGGTTGTGTTATGTTAGGTTATATTTCGTTATTGATGTTTATGAAGGTCAAACGGAGACGTAGAGGCCAACTCGCCAGTAATGTTGTCAAATATTACCGCCGAGATGATAGGTTGGGTTAGGTTAGGTTATATTTCGTTATTGATGTTTATGAAGGTCCCACGGAGACGTAAAGGCCAACTCGCCATGACTGTTTTCAGATATTACCGCCGAGATGTTAGGTTGGGTTAGGTTAGGTTATATTACGTTATAGATGTATGTAAAGTTCCCACGGAGAGGTAGAGTCCAACTCGCCATGAATGTTTTCTAATATTACCGCCGAGATGTTAGGTTGGGTTAGGTTAGGTTATATTACGTTATTGATGTATAAAAAGATCCCACGGAGACGGAGAAGCCAACGCGCCAGGAATGTTGTCAAATATTACCGCCGAGATGTTAGGTTGTGTTAGGTTAGGTTATATTACGTTATTGATGTATATAAATATCCCACGGAGACGTAGAGGCCAACAAGCCAGGAATGTGTTCAAATGTTACCGCCGAGATGTTAGATTGGGTTAGGTTAGGTTATATTACGTTATTGATGTATATAAAGATCCCACGGATACGTAGAGGCCAACTCGCCAGGAATGTTGTCAAATATTACCGCCGAGATGATAGGTTCGGTTAGGTTAGGTTATATTACGTTATTGATGCATATAAAGATCCCACGGAGACGTACAGGCCAACAACCCAGGAATGTCTTCAAATATTACCGCCGAGATGTTAGGTTGGGTTAGGTTCGGTTATATAACGTTATTGATGTATATAAAGGTCCCACGGAGACGTAGAGGCCAACAAGACAGGAATGTGTTCAAATATTACCGCCGAGATGTTAGATTGGGTTAGGGTAGGTTATATTACGTTATTGATGTATATAAAGATCCCACGGAGACGTAGAGGCCAACAAGCCAGGAATGTGTTCAAATATTACCGCCGAGATGTTAGATTGGGTTAGGTTAGGTTATATTACGTTATTGATGTATATAAAGATCCCACGGAGACGTAGAGGGCAACAAGCCAGGAATGTCTTCAAATATTACCGCAGAGCTGTTAGGTTGGGTTAGGTTCGGTTATATAACGTTATTGATGTATATAAAGGTCCCACGGAGACGTAGAGGCCAACAAGACAGGAATGTGTTCAAATATTACCGCCGAGATGTTAGGTTGGTTTAGGTTAGGTTATATTACGTTATAGATGTATATAAGGATCCCACGGAGACGTAGAGGCCAACAAGCCAGGAATGTGTTTAAATATTACCTAGGTTGGGTTAGGTTAGGTTATATTACGTTATTAATGTATATAAATGTACGACGGAGAGGTAGAGGCCAACTCGCCATGAATGTTTTCAAATATTACCGCCGAGATGTTAGGTTGGGTTAGGTTAGGTTATATTACGTTATAGATGTATATAAAGGTCCCACGGAGACGTAGAGGCCAACAAGACAGGAATGTGTTCAAATATTACCGCCGAGATGTTAGGTTGGCTTAGGTTAGGTTATATTACGTTATAGATGTATATAAAGTTCCCACGGTGACGTAGAGGCCAACAAGCCAGGAATGTGTTCAAATATTACCGCCGAGATGTTAGGTTGGGTTAGGTTAGGTTATATTACGTTATAGATGTATATAAGGATCCCACGGAGACGTAGAGGCCAACAAGCCAGGAATGTTTTCAAATATTACCGCCGAGACGTTAGGCTGGGTTAGGTTCGGTTATATAACGTTATTGATGTATATAAAGATCCCACGGAGATGTAGAGGCCAACAAGCCAGGAATGTGTTCAAATATTACTGCCGAGATGTTAGGTTGGGTTAGGTTGGGTTATATAACGTTATTGATGTATATAAAGGTCCCACGGAGACGTAGAGGCCAACAAGCCAGGAATGTCTCTAAATATTACCGCCGAGATGTTAGGTTGGTTTAGGTTAGGTTATATTACGTTATTGATGTATATAAAGATCCCACGGAGACGTAGAGGCCAACTCGCCAGGAATGCTGTCAAATATTACCGCCGAGATGATAGGTTGTGTTATGTTAGGTTATATTTCGTTATTGACGTTTATGAAGGTCAAACGGAGACGTAGAGGCTAACTCGCCAGTAATGTTGTCAAATATTACCGCCGAGATGATAGGTTGGGTTAGGTTTGGTTATATTTCGTTATTGATGTATATGAAGGTCCCACGGAGACGTAGAGGCCAACTCGCCATGAATGTTTTCAAATATTACCGCCGAGATGTTAGGTTGGGTTAGGTTAGGTTATATTACGTTATAGATGTATATAAAGGTCCCACGGTGACGTAGAGGCCAACAAGCCAGGAATGTGTTCAAATATTACCGCCGAGATGTTAGGTTGGGTTAGGTTAGGTTATATTACGTTATAGATGTATATAAGGATCCCACGGAGACGTAGAGGCCAACAAGCCAGGAATGTGTTTAAATATTACCTAGGTTGGGTTAGGTTAGGTTATATTACGTTATTAATGTATATAAATGTACGACGGAGAGGTAGAGGCCAACTCGCCATGAATGTTTTCAAATATTACCGCCGAGATGTTAGGTTGGGTTAGGTTAGGTTATATTACGTTATAGATGTATATAAAGGTCCCACGGAGACGTAGAGGCCAACAAGACAGGAATGTGTTCAAATATTACCGCCGAGATGTTAGCTTGGCTTAGGTTAGGTTATATTACGTTATTGATGTATATAAAGATCCCACGGAGACGTAGAGGCCAACAAGCCAGGAATGTCTTCAAATATTACCGCCGAGATGTTAGATTGGGTTAGGTTAGGTTATATTACGTTATTGATGTATATAAAGATCCCACGGAGACGTAGAGGGCAACAAGCCAGGAATGTCTTCAAATATTACCGCAGAGCTGTTAGGTTGGGTTAGGTTCGGTTATATAACGTTATTGATGTATATAAAGATCCCACGGAGATGTAGAGGCCAACAAGCCAGGAATGTGTTCAAATATTACTGCCGAGATGTTAGGTTGGGTTAGGTTGGGTTATATAACGTTATTGATGTATATAAAGGTCCCACGGAGACGTAGAGGCCAACAAGCCAGGAATGTCTCCAAATATTACCGCCGAGATGTTAGGTTGGTTTATGTTAGGTTATATTACGTTATTGATGTATATAAAGATCCCACGGAGACGTAGAGGCCAACTCGCCAGGAATGCTGTCAAATATTAGCGCCGAGATGATAGGTTGTGTTATGTTAGGTTATATTTCGTTATTGACGTTTATGAAGGTCAAACGGAGACGTAGAGGCTAACTCGCCAGTAATGTTGTCAAATATTACCGCCGAGATGATAGGTTGGGTTAGGTTTGGTTATATTTCGTTATTGATGTATATGAAGGTCCCACGGAGACGTAGAGGCCAACTCGCCATGAATGTTTTCAAATATTACCGCCGAGATGTTAGGTTGGGTTAGGTTAGGTTATATTACGTTATAGATGTATATAAAGGTCCCACGGTGACGTAGAGGCCAACAAGCCAGGAATGTGTTCAAATATTACCGCCGAGATGTTAGGTTGGTTTAGGTTAGGTTATATTACGTTATAGATGTATATAAGGATCCCACGGAGACGTAGAGGCCAACAAGCCAGGAATGTGTTTAAATATTACCTAGGTTGGGTTAGGTTAGGTTATATTACGTTATTGATGTATATAAATGTACCACGGAGAGGTAGAGGCCAACTCGCCATGAATGTTTTCAAATATTACCGCCGAGATGTTAGGTTGGGTTAGGTTAGGTTATATTACGTTATAGATGTATATAAAGGTCCCACGGAGACGTAGAGGCCAACAAGCCAGGAATGTCTTCAAATATTACCGCCGAGATGTTAGATTGGGTTAGGTTAGGTTATATTACTTTATTGATGTATATAAAGATCCCACGGAGAGGTAGAGGCCAACTCGCCATGAATGTTTTCAAATATTACCGCCGAGATGTTAGGTTGGGTTAGGTTAGGGTATATTACGTTATAGATGTATATAAAGGTCCCACGGAGACGCAGAGGGCAACAAGCCAGGAATGTCTTCAAATATTACCGCCGAGATGATAGGTTGTGTTATGTTAGGTTATATTTCGTTATTGATGTTTATGAAGGTCAAACGGAGACGTAGAGGCCAACTCGCCAGTAATGTTGTCAAATATTACCGCCGAGATGATAGGTTGGGTTAGGTTAGGTTATATTTCGTTATTGATGTTTATGAAGGTCCCACGGAGACGTAAAGGCCAACTCGCCATGACTGTTTTCAGATATTACCGCCGAGATGTTAGGTTGGGTTAGGTTAGGTTATATTACGTTATAGATGTATGTAAAGTTCCCACGGAGAGGTAGAGGCCAACTCGCCATGAATGTTTTCTAATATTACCGCCGAGATGTTAGGTTGGGTTAGGTTAGGTTATATTACGTTATTGATGTATAAAAAGATCCCACGGAGACGGAGAAGCCAACGCGCCAGGAATGTTGTCAAATATTACCGCCGAGATGTTAGGTTGTGTTAGGTTAGGTTATATTACGTTATTGATGTATATAAATATCCCACGGAGACGTAGAGGCCAACAAGCCAGGAATGTGTTCAAATGTTACCGCCGAGATGTTAGATTGGGTTAGGTTAGGTTATATTACGTTATTGATGTATATAAAGATCCCACGGATACGTAGAGGCCAACTCGCCAGGAATGTTGTCAAATATTACCGCCGAGATGATAGGTTCGGTTAGGTTAGGTTATATTACGTTATTGATGTATATAAAGATCCCACGGAGACGTACAGGCCAACAACCCAGGAATGTCTTCAAATATTACCGCCGAGATGTTAGGTTGGGTTAGGTTCGGTTATATAACGTTATTGATGTATATAAAGGTCCCACGGAGACGTAGAGGCCAACAAGACAGGAATGTGTTCAAATATTACCGCCGAGATGTTAGATTGGGTTAGGGTAGGTTATATTACGTTATTGATGTATATAAAGATCCCACGGAGACGTAGAGGCCAACAAGCCAGGAATGTGTTCAAATATTACCGCCGAGATGTTAGATTGGGTTAGGTTAGGTTATATTACGTTATTGATGTATATAAAGATCCCACGGAGACGTAGAGGGCAACAAGCCAGGAATGTCTTCAAATATTACCGCAGAGCTGTTAGGTTGGGTTAGGTTCGGTTATATAACGTTATTGATGTATATAAAGGTCCCACGGAGACGTAGAGGCCAACAAGACAGGAATGTGTTCAAATATTACCGCCGAGATGTTAGATTGGGTTAGGGTAGGTTATATTACGTTATTGATGTATATAAAGATCCCACGGAGACGTAGAGGCCAACTCGCCAGGAATGATGTCAAATATTACCGCCGAGATGATAGGTTGGGTTAGGTTAGGTTATATTACGTTATTGATGTATATAAATGTACCACGGAGAGGTAGAGGCCAACTCGCCATGAATGTTTTCAAATATTACCGCCGAGATGTTAGGTTGGGTTAGGTTAGGTTATATTACGTTATAGATGTATATAAAGGTCCCACGGAGACGTAGAGGCCAACAAGCCAGGAATGTCTTCAAATATTACCGCCGAGATGTTAGGTTGGGTTAGGTTGGGTTATATAACGTTATTGATGTATATAAAGGTCCCACGGAGACGTAGAGGCCAACAAGCCAGGAATGTGTTCAAATATTACCGCCGAGATGTTAGATTCGGTTAGGTTAGGTTATATTACGTTATTGATGTATATAAAGATCCCACGGAGACGTAGAGGCCAACTCGCCAGGAATGCTGTCAAATATTACCGCCGAGATAATAGGTTGTGTTATGTTAGGTTATATTTCGTTATTGACGTTTATGAAGGTCAAACGGAGACGTAGAGGCTATCTCGCCAGTAATGTTGTCAAATATTACCGCCGAGATGATAGGTTGGGTTAGGTTAGGTTATATTTCGTTATTGATGTATATGAAGGTCCCACGGAGACGTAGAGGCCAACTCGCCATGAATGTTTTCAAATATTACCGCCGAGATGTTAGGTTGGGTTAGGTTAGGTTATATTACGTTATTGATGTATATAAAGATCCCACGGAGACGTAGAGGCCAACTCGCCAGGAATGCTGTCAAATATTACCGCCGAGATGATAGGTTGTGTTATGTTAGGTTATATTTCGTTATTGACGTTTATGAAGGTCAAACGGAGACGTAGAGGCTAACTCGCCAGTAATGTTGTCAAATATTACCGCCGAGATGATAGGTTGGGTTAGGTTTGGTTATATTTCGTTATTGATGTATATGAAGGTCCCACGGAGACGTAGAGGCCTACTCGCCATGAATGTTTTCAAATATTACCGCCGAGATGTTAGGTTGGGTTAGGTTAGGTTATATTACGTTATAGATGTATATAAAGGTCCCACGGTGACGTAGAGGTCAACAAGCCAGGAATGTGTTCAAATATTACCGCCGAGATGTTAGGTTGGGTTAGGTTAGGTTATATTACGTTATAGATGTATATAAGGATCCCACGGAGACGTAGAGGCCAACAAGCCAGGAATGTGTTTAAATATTACCTAGGTTGGGTTAGGTTAGGTTATATTACGTTATTAATGTATATAAATGTACGACGGAGAGGTAGAGGCCAACTCGCCATGAATGTTTTCAAATATTACCGCCGAGATGTTAGGTTGGGTTAGGTTAGGTTATATTACGTTATAGATGTATATAAAGGTCCCACGGAGACGTAGAGGCCAACTCGCCAGGAATGCTGTCAAATATTACCGCCGAGATGATAGGTTGTGTTATGTTAGGTTATATTTCGTTATTGACGTTTATGAAGGTCAAACGGAGACGTAGAGGCTAACTCGCCAGTAATGTTGTCAAATATTACCGCCGAGATGATAGGTTGGGTTAGGTTAGGTTATATTTCGTTATTGATGTATATGAAGGTCCCACGGAGACGTAGAGGCCAACTCGCCATGAATGTTTTCAAATATTACCGCCGAGATGTTAGGTTGGTTTAGGTTAGGTTATATTACGTTATAGATGTATATAAAGGTCCCACGGAGACGTAGAGGCCAACTCGCCAGGTATGTTTTCTAATATTACCGCCGAGATGTTAGGTTGTGTTAGGTTAGGTTATATTACGTTATTGATGTATATAAATATCCCACGGAGACGTAGAGGCCAACAAGCCAGGAATGTGTTCAAATATTACCGCCGAGATGTTAGGTTGGGTTAGGTTAGGTTATATTACGTTATAGATGTATATAAAGGTCCCACGGAGACGTAGAGTCCAACAAGCCAGGAATGTGTTTAAATATTACCTAGGTTGGGTTAGGTTAGGTTATATTACGTTATTGATATATATAAATGTACGACGGAGAGGTAGAGGCCAACTCGCCATGAATGTTTTCAAATATTACCGCCGAGATGTTACGTTGGGTTAGGTTAGGTTATATTACGTTATAGATGTATATAAAGGTCCCACGGAGACGTAGAGGCCAACAAGACAGGAATGTGTTCAAATATTACCGCCGAGATGTTAGGTTGGCTTAGGTTAGGTTATATTACGTTATAGATGTATATAAAGTTCCCACGGAGAGGTAGAGGCCAACTCGCCAGGAATGTTGTCAAATATTACCGCCGAGATGATAGGTTGGGTTAGGTTAGGTTATATTACGTTATTGATGTATATAAATGTACCACGGAGAGGTAGAGGCCAACTCGCCATGAATGTTTTCAAATATTACCGCCGAGATGTTAGGTTGGGTTAGGTTAGGTTATATTACGTTATAGATGTATATAAAGTTCCCACGGAGAGGTAGAGCCCAACTCGCCATGAATGTTTTCAAATATTACCGCCGAGATGTTAGGTTGGGTTAGGTTAGGTTATATTACGTTATTGATGTATATAAAGATCCCACGGATACGTAGAGGCCAACTCGCCAGGAATGCTGTCAAATATTACCGCCGAGATGATAGGTTGTGTTATGTTAGGTTATATTTCGTTATTGACGTTTATGAAGGTCAAACGGAGACGTGGAGGCTAACTCGCCAGTAATGTTGTCAAATATTACCGCCGAGATGATAGGTTGGGTTAGGTTAGGTTATATTTCGTTATTGATGTATATGAGGGTCCCACGGAGACGCAGAGGCCAACTCGCCATGAATGTTTTCAAATATTACCGCCGAGATGTTAGGTTGGGTTAGGTTAGGTTATATTACGTTATAGATGTATATAAAGGTCCCACGGAGACGTAGAGGCCAACAAGCAAGGAATGTGTTCAAATATTACCGCCGAGATGTTAGGTTGGGTTAGGTTAGGTTATATTACGTTATAGATGTATATAAAGTTCCCACGGAGACGTAGAGGCCAACAAGCCAGGAATGTGTTCAAATATTACCGCCGAGATGTTAGGTTGGGTTAGGTTCGGTTATATTACGTTATTGATGTATATAAATGTACCACGGAGAGGTAGAGGCCAACACGCCATGAATGTTTTCAAATATTGCCGCCGAGATGTTAGGTTGGGTTAGGTTAGGTTATATTACGTTATAGATGTATATAAAGGTCCCACGGAGACGTAGAGGCCAACAAGCCAGGAATATCTTCAAATATTACCGCAGAGATGTTAGGTTGGGTTAGGTTGGGTTATATAACGTTATTGATGTATATAAAGGTCCCACGGAGACGTAGACGCCAACAAGCCAGGAATGTGTTCAAATATTACCACCGAGATGTTAGATTGGGTTAGGTTAGGTTATATTACGTTATTGATGTATATAAAGATCCCACGGAGACGTAGAGGCCAACTCGCCAGGAATGCTGTCAAATATTACCGCCGAGATGATAGGTTGTGTTATGTTAGGTTATATTTCGTTATTGACGTTTATGAAGGTCAAACGGAGACGTAGAGGCTAACTCGCCAGTAATGTTGTCAAATATTACCGCCGAGATGATAGGTTGGGTTAGGTTAGGTTATATTTCGTTATTGATGTATATGAAGGTCCCACGGAGACGTAGAGGCCAACTCGCCATGAATGTTTTCAAATATTACCGCCGAGATGTTAGGTTGGGTTAGGTTAGGTTATATTACGTTATAGATGTATATAAAGGTCCCACGGAGACGTAGAGGCCAACTCGCCAGGTATGTTTTCTAATATTACCGCCGAGATGTTAGGTTGTGTTAGGTTAGGTTATATTACGTTATTGATGTATATAAATATCCCACGGAGACGTAGAGGCCAACAAGCCAGGAATGTGTTCAAATGTTACCGCCGAGATGTTAGGTTGGGTTAGGTTAGGTTATATTACGTTATAGATGTATATAACGATCCCACGGAGACGTAGAGGCCAACAAGCCAGGAAGGTGTTCAAATATTACAGCCGAGATGTTAGATTGGGTTAGGTTAGGTTATATTACGTTATTGATGTATATAAAGATCCCACGGATACGTAGAGGCCAACTCGCCAGGAATGTTGTCAAATATTACCGCCGAGATGATAGGTTGGGTTAGGTTAGGTTATATTACGTTATTGATATATATAAATGAACCACGGAGTGGTAGAGGCCAACTCGCCATGAATGTTTTCAAATATTACCGCCGAGATGTTAGGTTGGGTTAGGTTAGGTTATATTACGTTATAGATGTATATAAAGGTCCCACGGAGACGTAGAGGCCAACAAGCCAGGAATGTGTTTAAATATTACCTAGGTTGGGTTAGGTTAGGTTATATTACGTTATTGATGTATATAAATGTACGACGGAGAGGTAGAGGCCAACTCGCCATGAATGTTTTCAAATATTACCGCCGAGATGTTAGGTTGGGTTAGGTTAGGTTATATTACGTTATAGATGTATATAAAGGTCCCACGGAGACGTAGAGGCCAACAAGACAGGAATGTGTTCAAATATTACCGCCGAGATGGTAGGTTGGCTTAGGTTAGGTTATATTACGTTATAGATGTATATAAAGTTCCCACGGAGAGGTAGAGGCCAACTCGCCAGGAATGCTGTCAAATATTACCGCCGAGATGATAGGTTGGGTTAGGTTAGGTTATATTACGTTGTTGATGTATATAAATGTACCACGGAGAGGTAGAGGCCAACTCGCCATGAATGTTTTCAAATATTACCGCCGAGATGTTAGGTTGGGTTAGGTTAGGTTATATTACGTTATAGATGTATATAAAGATCCCACGGAGACGTAGAGGGCAACAAGCCAGGAATGTCTTCAAATATTACCGCAGAGATGTTAGGTTGGGTTAGGTTCTGTTATATAACGTTATTGATGTATATAAAGGTCCCACGGAGACGTAGATGCCAACAAGCCAGGAATGTGTTCAAATATTACCGCCGAGATGTTAGATTGGGTTAGGTTAGGTTATATTACGTTATTGATGTATATAAAGATCCCACGGATACGTAGAGGCCAACTCGCCAGGAATGTTTGCAAATATTACCGCCGAGATGATAGGTTCGGTTAGGTTAGGTTATATTACGTTACTGATGTATATAAAGATCCCACGGAGACGTACAGGCCAACAACCCAGGAATGTCTTCAAATATTACCGCCGAGATGTTAGGTTGGGTTAGGTTCGGTTATATAACGTTATTGATGTATATAAAGGTCCCACGGAGACGTAGAGGCCAACAAGACAGGAATGTGTTCAAATATTACCGCCGAGATGTTAGATTGGGTTAGGGTAGGTTATATTACGTTATTGATGTATATAAAGATCCCACGGAGACGTAGAGGCCAACAAGCCAGGAATGTGTTCAAATATTACCGCCGAGATGTTAGATTGGGTTAGGTTAGGTTATATTACGTTATTGATGTATATAAAGATCCCACGGAGACGTAGAAGGCAACAAGCCAGGAATGTCTTCAAATATTACCGCAGAGCTGTTAGGTTGTTTAGGTTCGGTTATATAACGTTATTGATGTATATAAAGGTCCCACGGAGACGTAGAGGCCAACAAGACAGGAATGTGTTCAAATATTACCGCCGAGATGTTAGATTGGGTTAGGGTAGGTTATATTACGTTATTGATGTATATAAAGATCCCACGGAGACGTAGAGGCCAACTCGCCAGGAATGATGTCAAATATTACCGCCGAGATGATAGGTTGGGTTAGGTTAGGTTATATTACGTTATTGATGTATATAAATGTACCACGGAGAGGTAGAGGCCAACTCGCCATGAATGTTTTCAAATATTACCGCCGAGATGTTAGGTTGGGTTAGGTTAGGTTATATTACGTTATAGATGTATATAAAGGTCCCACGGAGACGTAGAGGCCAACAAGCCAGGAATGTCTTCAAATATTACCGCCGAGATGTTAGATTGGGTTAGGTTAGGTTATATTACTTTATTGATGTATATAAAGATCCCACGGAGAGGTAGAGGCCAACTCGCCATGAATGTTTTCAAATATTACCGCCGAGATGTTAGGTTGGGTTAGGTTAGGGTATATTACGTTATAGATGTATATAAAGGTCCCACGGAGACGCAGAGGGCAACAAGCCAGGAATGTCTTCAAATATTACCGCCGAGATGATAGGTTGTGTTATGTTAGGTTATATTTCGTTATTGATGTTTATGAAGGTCAAACGGAGACGTAGAGGCCAACTCGCCAGTAATGTTGTCAAATATTACCGCCGAGATGATAGGTTGGGTTAGGTTAGGTTATATTTCGTTATTGATGTTTATGAAGGTCCCACGGAGACGTAAAGGCCAACTCGCCATGACTGTTTTCAGATATTACCGCCGAGATGTTAGGTTGGGTTAGGTTAGGTTATATTACGTTATAGATGTATGTAAAGTTCCCACGGAGAGGTAGAGGCCAACTCGCCATGAATGTTTTCTAATATTACCGCCGAGATGTTAGGTTGGGTTAGGTTAGGTTATATTACGTTATTGATGTATAAAAAGGTCCCACGGAGACGGAGAAGCCAACGCGCCAGGAATGTTGTCAAATATTACCGCCGAGATGTTAGGTTGTGTTAGGTTAGGTTATATTACGTTATTGATGTATATAAATATCCCACGGAGACGTAGAGGCCAACAAGCCAGGAATGTGTTCAAATGTTACCGCCGAGATGTTAGATTGGGTTAGGTTAGGTTATATTACGTTATTGATGTATATAAAGATCCCACGGATACGTAGAGGCCAACTCGCCAGGAATGTTGTCAAATATTACCGCCGAGATGATAGGTTCGGTTAGGTTAGGTTATATTACGTTATTGATGTATATAAAGATCCCACGGAGACGTACAGGCCAACAACCCAGGAATGTCTTCAAATATTACCGCCGAGATGTTAGGTTGGGTTAGGTTCGGTTATATAACGTTATTGATGTATATAAAGGTCCCACGGAGACGTAGAGGCCAACAAGACAGGAATGTGTTCAAATATTACCGCCGAGATGTTAGATTGGGTTAGGGTAGGTTATATTACGTTATTGATGTATATAAAGATCCCACGGAGACGTAGAGGCCAACAAGCCAGGAATGTGTTCAAATATTACCGCCGAGATGTTAGATTGGGTTAGGTTAGGTTATATTACGTTATTGATGTATATAAAGATCCCACGGAGACGTAGAGGGCAACAAGCCAGGAATGTCTTCAAATATTACCGCAGAGCTGTTAGGTTGGGTTAGGTTCGGTTATATAACGTTATTGATGTATATAAAGGTCCCACGGAGACGTAGAGGCCAACAAGACAGGAATGTGTTCAAATATTACCGCCGAGATGTTAGATTGGGTTAGGGTAGGTTATATTACGTTATTGATGTATATAAAGATCCCACGGAGACGTAGAGGCCAACTCGCCAGGAATGATGTCAAATATTACCGCCGAGATGATAGGTTGGGTTAGGTTAGGTTATATTACGTTATTGATGTATATAAATGTACCACGGAGAGGTAGAGGCCAACTCGCCATGAATGTTTTCAAATATTACCGCCGAGATGTTAGGTTGGGTTAGGTTAGGTTATATTACGTTATAGATGTATATAAAGGTCCCACGGAGACGTAGAGGCCAACAAGCCAGGAATGTCTTCAAATATTACCGCCGAGATGTTAGGTTGGGTTAGGTTGGGTTATATAACGTTATTGATGTATATAAAGGTCCCACGGAGACGTAGAGGCCAACAAGCCAGGAATGTGTTCAAATATTACCGCCGAGATGTTAGATTCGGTTAGGTTAGGTTATATTACGTTATTGATGTATATAAAGATCCCACGGAGACGTAGAGGCCAACTCGCCAGGAATGCTGTCAAATATTACCGCCGAGATAATAGGTTGTGTTATGTTAGGTTATATTTCGTTATTGACGTTTATGAAGGTCAAACGGAGACGTAGAGGCTATCTCGCCAGTAATGTTGTCAAATATTACCGCCGAGATGATAGGTTGGGTTAGGTTAGGTTATATTTCGTTATTGATGTATATGAAGGTCCCACGGAGACGTAGAGGCCAACTCGCCATGAATGTTTTCAAATATTACCGCCGAGATGTTAGGTTGGGTTAGGTTAGGTTATATTACGTTATTGATGTATATAAAGATCCCACGGAGACGTAGAGGCCAACTCGCCAGGAATGCTGTCAAATATTACCGCCGAGATGATAGGTTGTGTTATGTTAGGTTATATTTCGTTATTGACGTTTATGAAGGTCAAACGGAGACGTAGAGGCTAACTCGCCAGTAATGTTGTCAAATATTACCGCCGAGATGATAGGTTGGGTTAGGTTTGGTTATATTTCGTTATTGATGTATATGAAGGTCCCACGGAGACGTAGAGGCCTACTCGCCATGAATGTTTTCAAATATTACCGCCGAGATGTTAGGTTGGGTTAGGTTAGGTTATATTACGTTATAGATGTATATAAAGGTCCCACGGTGACGTAGAGGCCAACAAGCCAGGAATGTGTTCAAATATTACCGCCGAGATGTTAGGTTGGGTTAGGTTAGGTTATATTACGTTATAGATGTATATAAGGATCCCACGGAGACGTAGAGGCCAACAAGCCAGGAATGTGTTTAAATATTACCTAGGTTGGGTTAGGTTAGGTTATATTACGTTATTAATGTATATAAATGTACGACGGAGAGGTAGAGGCCAACTCGCCATGAATGTTTTCAAATATTACCGCCGAGATGTTAGGTTGGGTTAGGTTAGGTTATATTACGTTATAGATGTATATAAAGGTCCCACGGAGACGTAGAGGCCAACAAGACAGGAATGTGTTCAAATATTACCGCCGAGATGTTAGGTTGGCTTAGGTTAGGTTATATTACGTTATAGATGTATATAAAGTTCCCACGGTGACGTAGAGGCCAACAAGCCAGGAATGTGTTCAAATATTACCGCCGAGATGTTAGGTTGGGTTAGGTTAGGTTATATTACGTTATAGATGTATATAAGGATCCCACGGAGACGTAGAGGCCAACAAGCCAGGAATGTTTTCAAATATTACCGCCGAGACGTTAGGCTGGGTTAGGTTCGGTTATATAACGTTATTGATGTATATAAAGATCCCACGGAGATGTAGAGGCCAACAAGCCAGGAATGTGTTCAAATATTACTGCCGAGATGTTAGGTTGGGTTAGGTTGGGTTATATAACGTTATTGATGTATATAAAGGTCCCACGGAGACGTAGAGGCCAACAAGCCAGGAATGTCTCCAAATATTACCGCCGAGATGTTAGGTTGGTTTATGTTAGGTTATATTACGTTATTGATGTATATAAAGATCCCACGGAGACGTAGAGGCCAACTCGCCAGGAATGCTGTCAAATATTAGCGCCGAGATGATAGGTTGTGTTATGTTAGGTTATATTTCGTTATTGACGTTTATGAAGGTCAAACGGAGACGTAGAGGCTAACTCGCCAGTAATGTTGTCAAATATTACCGCCGAGATGATAGGTTGGGTTAGGTTTGGTTATATTTCGTTATTGATGTATATGAAGGTCCCACGGAGACGTAGAGGCCAACTCGCCATGAATGTTTTCAAATATTACCGCCGAGATGTTAGGTTGGGTTAGGTTAGGTTATATTACGTTATAGATGTATATAAAGGTCCCACGGTGACGTAGAGGCCAACAAGCCAGGAATGTGTTCAAATATTACCGCCGAGATGTTAGGTTGGTTTAGGTTAGGTTATATTACGTTATAGATGTATATAAGGATCCCACGGAGACGTAGAGGCCAACAAGCCAGGAATGTGTTTAAATATTACCTAGGTTGGGTTAGGTTAGGTTATATTACGTTATTAATGTATATAAATGTACGACGGAGAGGTAGAGGCCAACTCGCCATGAATGTTTTCAAATATTACCGCCGAGATGTTAGGTTGGGTTAGGTTAGGTTATATTACGTTATAGATGTATATAAAGGTCCCACGGAGACGTAGAGGCCAACAAGACAGGAATGTGTTCAAATATTACCGCCGAGATGTTAGGTTGGCTTAGGTTAGGTTATATTACGTTATAGATGTATATAAAGTTCCCACGGTGACGTAGAGGCCAACAAGCCAGGAATGTGTTCAAATATTACCGCCGAGATGTTAGGTTGGGTTAGGTTAGGTTATATTACGTTATAGATGTATATAAGGATCCCACGGAGACGTAGAGGCCAACAAGCCAGGAATGTTTTCAAATATTACCGCCGAGACGTTAGGCTGGGTTAGGTTCGGTTATATAACGTTATTGATGTATATAAAGATCCCACGGAGATGTAGAGGCCAACAAGCCAGGAATGTGTTCAAATATTACTGCCGAGATGTTAGGTTGGGTTAGGTTGGGTTATATAACGTTATTGATGTATATAAAGGTCCCACGGAGACGTAGAGGCCAACAAGCCAGGAATGTCTCTAAATATTACCGCCGAGATGTTAGGTTGGTTTAGGTTAGGTTATATTACGTTATTGATGTATATAAAGATCCCACGGAGACGTAGAGGCCAACTCGCCAGGAATGCTGTCAAATATTACCGCCGAGATGATAGGTTGTGTTATGTTAGGTTATATTTCGTTATTGACGTTTATGAAGGTCAAACGGAGACGTAGAGGCTAACTCGCCAGTAATGTTGTCAAATATTACCGCCGAGATGATAGGTTGGGTTAGGTTTGGTTATATTTCGTTATTGATGTATATGAAGGTCCCACGGAGACGTAGAGGCCAACTCGCCATGAATGTTTTCAAATATTACCGCCGAGATGTTAGGTTGGGTTAGGTTAGGTTATATTACGTTATAGATGTATATAAAGGTCCCACGGTGACGTAGAGGCCAACAAGCCAGGAATGTGTTCAAATATTACCGCCGAGATGTTAGGTTGGGTTAGGTTAGGTTATATTACGTTATAGATGTATATAAGGATCCCACGGAGACGTAGAGGCCAACAAGCCAGGAATGTGTTTAAATATTACCTAGGTTGGGTTAGGTTAGGTTATATTACGTTATTAATGTATATAAATGTACGACGGAGAGGTAGAGGCCAACTCGCCATGAATGTTTTCAAATATTACCGCCGAGATGTTAGGTTGGGTTAGGTTAGGTTATATTACGTTATAGATGTATATAAAGGTCCCACGGAGACGTAGAGGCCAACAAGACAGGAATGTGTTCAAATATTACCGCCGAGATGTTAGGTTGGCTTAGGTTAGGTTATATTACGTTATTGATGTATATAAAGATCCCACGGAGACGTACAGGCCAACAACCCAGGAATGTCTTCAAATATTACCGCCGAGATGTTAGGTTGGGTTAGGTTCGGTTATATAACGTTATTGATGTATATAAAGGTCCCACGGAGACGTAGAGGCCAACAAGACAGGAATGTGTTCAAATATTACCGCCGAGATGTTAGATTGGGTTAGGGTAGGTTATATTACGTTATTGATGTATATAAAGATCCCACGGAGACGTAGAGGCCAACAAGCCAGGAATGTGTTCAAATATTACCGCCGAGATGTTAGATTGGGTTAGGTTAGGTTATATTACGTTATTGATGTATATAAAGATCCCACGGAGACGTAGAGGGCAACAAGCCAGGAATGTCTTCAAATATTACCGCAGAGCTGTTAGGTTGGGTTAGGTTCGGTTATATAACGTTATTGATGTATATAAAGGTCCCACGGAGACGTAGAGGCCAACAAGACAGGAATGTGTTCAAATATTACCGCCGAGATGTTAGATTGGGTTAGGGTAGGTTATATTACGTTATTGATGTATATAAAGATCCCACGGAGACGTAGAGGCCAACTCGCCAGGAATGATGTCAAATATTACCGCCGAGATGATAGGTTGGGTTAGGTTAGGTTATATTACGTTATTGATGTATATAAATGTACCACGGAGAGGTAGAGGCCAACTCGCCATGAATGTTTTCAAATATTACCGCCGAGATGTTAGGTTGGGTTAGGTTAGGTTATATTACGTTATAGATGTATATAAAGGTCCCACGGAGACGTAGAGGCCAACAAGCCAGGAATGTCTTCAAATATTACCGCCGAGATGTTAGATTGGGTTAGGTTAGGTTATATTACTTTATTGATGTATATAAAGATCCCACGGAGAGGTAGAGGCCAACTCGCCATGAATGTTTTCAAATATTACCGCCGAGATGTTAGGTTGGGTTAGGTTAGGGTATATTACGTTATAGATGTATATAAAGGTCCCACGGAGACGCAGAGGGCAACAAGCCAGGAATGTCTTCAAATATTACCGCCGAGATGATAGGTTGTGTTATGTTAGGTTATATTTCGTTATTGATGTTTATGAAGGTCAAACGGAGACGTAGAGGCCAACTCGCCAGTAATGTTGTCAAATATTACCGCCGAGATGATAGGTTGGGTTAGGTTAGGTTATATTTTGTTATTGATGTTTATGAAGGTCCCACGGAGACGTAAAGGCCAACTCGCCATGACTGTTTTCAGATATTACCGCCGAGATGTTAGGTTGGGTTAGGTTAGGTTATATTACGTTATAGATGTATGTAAAGTTCCCACGGAGAGGTAGAGGCCAACTCGCCATGAATGTTTTCTAATATTACCGCCGAGATGTTAGGTTGGGTTAGGTTAGGTTATATTACGTTATTGATGTATAAAAAGATCCCACGGAGACGGAGAAGCCAACGCGCCAGGAATGTTGTCAAATATTACCGCCGAGATGTTAGGTTGTGTTAGGTTAGGTTATATTACGTTATTGATGTATATAAATATCCCACGGAGACGTAGAGGCCAACAAGCCAGGAATGTGTTCAAATGTTACCGCCGAGATGTTAGATTGGGTTAGGTTAGGTTATATTACGTTATTGATGTATATAAAGATCCCACGGATACGTAGAGGCCAACTCGCCAGGAATGTTGTCAAATATTACCGCCGAGATGATAGGTTCGGTTAGGTTAGGTTATATTACGTTATTGATGTATATAAAGATCCCACGGAGACGTACAGGCCAACAACCCAGGAATGTCTTCAAATATTACCGCCGAGATGTTAGGTTGGGTTAGGTTCGGTTATATAACGTTATTGATGTATATAAAGGTCCCACGGAGACGTAGAGGCCAACAAGACAGGAATGTGTTCAAATATTACCGCCGAGATGTTAGATTGGGTTAGGGTAGGTTATATTACGTTATTGATGTATATAAAGATCCCACGGAGACGTAGAGGGCAACAAGCCAGGAATGTCTTCAAATATTACCGCAGAGCTGTTAGGTTGGGTTAGGTTCGGTTATATAACGTTATTGATGTATATAAAGGTCCCACGGAGACGTAGAGGCCAACAAGACAGGAATGTGTTCAAATATTACCGCCGAGATGTTAGGTTGGTTTAGGTTAGGTTATATTACGTTATAGATGTATATAAGGATCCCACGGAGACGTAGAGGCCAACAAGCCAGGAATGTGTTTAAATATTACCTAGGTTGGGTTAGGTTAGGTTATATTACGTTATTAATGTATATAAATGTACGACGGAGAGGTAGAGGCCAACTCGCCATGAATGTTTTCAAATATTACCGCCGAGATGTTAGGTTGGGTTAGGTTAGGTTATATTACGTTATAGATGTATATAAAGGTCCCACGGAGACGTAGAGGCCAACAAGACAGGAATGTGTTCAAATATTACCGCCGAGATGTTAGGTTGGCTTAGGTTAGGTTATATTACGTTATAGATGTATATAAAGTTCCCACGGTGACGTAGAGGCCAACAAGCCAGGAATGTGTTCAAATATTACCGCCGAGATGTTAGGTTGGGTTAGGTTAGGTTATATTACGTTATAGATGTATATAAGGATCCCACGGAGACGTAGAGGCCAACAAGCCAGGAATGTTTTCAAATATTACCGCCGAGACGTTAGGCTGGGTTAGGTTCGGTTATATAACGTTATTGATGTATATAAAGATCCCACGGAGATGTAGAGGCCAACAAGCCAGGAATGTGTTCAAATATTACTGCCGAGATGTTAGGTTGGGTTAGGTTGGGTTATATAACGTTATTGATGTATATAAAGGTCCCACGGAGACGTAGAGGCCAACAAGCCAGGAATGTCTCTAAATATTACCGCCGAGATGTTAGGTTGGTTTAGGTTAGGTTATATTACGTTATTGATGTATATAAAGATCCCACGGAGACGTAGAGGCCAACTCGCCAGGAATGCTGTCAAATATTACCGCCGAGATGATAGGTTGTGTTATGTTAGGTTATATTTCGTTATTGACGTTTATGAAGGTCAAACGGAGACGTAGAGGCTAACTCGCCAGTAATGTTGTCAAATATTACCGCCGAGATGATAGGTTGGGTTAGGTTTGGTTATATTTCGTTATTGATGTATATGAAGGTCCCACGGAGACGTAGAGGCCAACTCGCCATGAATGTTTTCAAATATTACCGCCGAGATGTTAGGTTGGGTTAGGTTAGGTTATATTACGTTATAGATGTATATAAAGGTCCCACGGTGACGTAGAGGCCAACAAGCCAGGAATGTGTTCAAATATTACCGCCGAGATGTTAGGTTGGGTTAGGTTAGGTTATATTACGTTATAGATGTATATAAGGATCCCACGGAGACGTAGAGGCCAACAAGCCAGGAATGTGTTTAAATATTACCTAGGTTGGGTTAGGTTAGGTTATATTACGTTATTAATGTATATAAATGTACGACGGAGAGGTAGAGGCCAACTCGCCATGAATGTTTTCAAATATTACCGCCGAGATGTTAGGTTGGGTTAGGTTAGGTTATATTACGTTATAGATGTATATAAAGGACCCACGGAGACGTAGAGGCCAACAAGACAGGAATGTGTTCAAATATTACCGCCGAGATGTTAGGTTGGCTTAGGTTAGGTTATATTACGTTATTGATGTATATAAAGATCCCACGGAGACGTACAGGCCAACAACCCAGGAATGTCTTCAAATATTACCGCCGAGATGTTAGGTTGGGTTAGGTTCGGTTATATAACGTTATTGATGTATATAAAGGTCCCACGGAGACGTAGAGGCCAACAAGACAGGAATGTGTTCAAATATTACCGCCGAGATGTTAGATTGGGTTAGGGTAGGTTATATTACGTTATTGATGTATATAAAGATCCCACGGAGACGTAGAGGCCAACAAGCCAGGAATGTGTTCAAATATTACCGCCGAGATGTTAGATTGGGTTAGGTTAGGTTATATTACGTTATTGATGTATATAAAGATCCCACGGAGACGTAGAGGGCAACAAGCCAGGAATGTCTTCAAATATTACCGCAGAGCTGTTAGGTTGGGTTAGGTTCGGTTATATAACGTTATTGATGTATATAAAGGTCCCACGGAGACGTAGAGGCCAACAAGACAGGAATGTGTTCAAATATTACCGCCGAGATGTTAGATTGGGTTAGGGTAGGTTATATTACGTTATTGATGTATATAAAGATCCCACGGAGACGTAGAGGCCAACTCGCCAGGAATGATGTCAAATATTACCGCCGAGATGATAGGTTGGGTTAGGTTAGGTTATATTACGTTATTGATGTATATAAATGTACCACGGAGAGGTAGAGGCCAACTCGCCATGAATGTTTTCAAATATTACCGCCGAGATGTTAGGTTGGGTTAGGTTAGGTTATATTACGTTATAGATGTATATAAAGGTCCCACGGAGACGTAGAGGCCAACAAGCCAGGAATGTCTTCAAATATTACCGCCGAGATGTTAGATTGGGTTAGGTTAGGTTATATTACTTTATTGATGTATATAAAGATCCCACGGAGAGGTAGAGGCCAACTCGCCATGAATGTTTTCAAATATTACCGCCGAGATGTTAGGTTGGGTTAGGTTAGGGTATATTACGTTATAGATGTATATAAAGGTCCCACGGAGACGCAGAGGGCAACAAGCCAGGAATGTCTTCAAATATTACCGCCGAGATGATAGGTTGTGTTATGTTAGGTTATATTTCGTTATTGATGTTTATGAAGGTCAAACGGAGACGTAGAGGCCAACTCGCCAGTAATGTTGTCAAATATTACCGCCGAGATGATAGGTTGGGTTAGGTTAGGTTATATTTCGTTATTGATGTTTATGAAGGTCCCACGGAGACGTAAAGGCCAACTCGCCATGACTGTTTTCAGATATTACCGCCGAGATGTTAGGTTGGGTTAGGTTAGGTTATATTACGTTATAGATGTATGTAAAGTTCCCACGGAGAGGTAGAGGCCAACTCGCCATGAATGTTTTCTAATATTACCGCCGAGATGTTAGGTTGGGTTAGGTTAGGTTATATTACGTTATTGATGTATAAAAAGATCCCACGGAGACGGAGAAGCCAACGCGCCAGGAATGTTGTCAAATATTACCGCAGAGCTGTTAGGTTGGGTTAGGTTCGGTTATATAACGTTATTGATGTATATAAAGGTCCCACGGAGACGTAGAGGCCAACAAGACAGGAATGTGTTCAAATATTACCGCCGAGATGTTAGATTGGGTTAGGGTAGGTTATATTACGTTATTGATGTATATAAAGATCCCACGGAGACGTAGAGGCCAACTCGCCAGGAATGATGTCAAATATTACCGCCGAGATGATAGGTTGGGTTAGGTTAGGTTATATTACGTTATTGATGTATATAAATGTACCACGGAGAGGTAGAGGCCAACTCGCCATGAATGTTTTCAAATATTACCGCCGAGATGTTAGGTTGGGTTAGGTTAGGTTATATTACGTTATAGATGTATATAAAGGTCCCACGGAGACGTAGAGGCCAACAAGCCAGGAATGTCTTCAAATATTACCGCCGAGATGTTAGGTTGGGTTAGGTTGGGTTATATAACGTTATTGATGTATATAAAGGTCCCACGGAGACGTAGAGGCCAACAAGCCAGGAATGTGTTCAAATATTACCGCCGAGATGTTAGATTCGGTTAGGTTAGGTTATATTACGTTATTGATGTATATAAAGATCCCACGGAGACGTAGAGGCCAACTCGCCAGGAATGCTGTCAAATATTACCGCCGAGATAATAGGTTGTGTTATGTTAGGTTATATTTCGTTATTGACGTTTATGAAGGTCAAACGGAGACGTAGAGGCTATCTCGCCAGTAATGTTGTCAAATATTACCGCCGAGATGATAGGTTGGGTTAGGTTAGGTTATATTTCGTTATTGATGTATATGAAGGTCCCACGGAGACGTAGAGGCCAACTCGCCATGAATGTTTTCAAATATTACCGCCGAGATGTTAGGTTGGGTTAGGTTAGGTTATATTACGTTATTGATGTATATAAAGATCCCACGGAGACGTAGAGGCCAACTCGCCAGGAATGCTGTCAAATATTACCGCCGAGATGATAGGTTGTGTTATGTTAGGTTATATTTCGTTATTGACGTTTATGAAGGTCAAACGGAGACGTAGAGGCTAACTCGCCAGTAATGTTGTCAAATATTACCGCCGAGATGATAGGTTGGGTTAGGTTTGGTTATATTTCGTTATTGATGTATATGAAGGTCCCACGGAGACGTAGAGGCCTACTCGCCATGAATGTTTTCAAATATTACCGCCGAGATGTTAGGTTGGGTTAGGTTAGGTTATATTACGTTATAGATGTATATAAAGGTCCCACGGTGACGTAGAGGTCAACAAGCCAGGAATGTGTTCAAATATTACCGCCGAGATGTTAGGTTGGGTTAGGTTAGGTTATATTACGTTATAGATGTATATAAGGATCCCACGGAGACGTAGAGGCCAACAAGCCAGGAATGTGTTTAAATATTACCTAGGTTGGGTTAGGTTAGGTTATATTACGTTATTAATGTATATAAATGTACGACGGAGAGGTAGAGGCCAACTCGCCATGAATGTTTTCAAATATTACCGCCGAGATGTTAGGTTGGGTTAGGTTAGGTTATATTACGTTATAGATGTATATAAAGGTCCCACGGAGACGTAGAGGCCAACAAGACAGGAATGTGTTCAAATATTACCGCCGAGATGTTAGGTTGGCTTAGGTTAGGTTATATTACGTTATAGATGTATATAAAGTTCCCACGGTGACGTAGAGGCCAACAAGCCAGGAATGTGTTCAAATATTACCGCCGAGATGTTAGGTTGGGTTAGGTTAGGTTATATTACGTTATAGATGTATATAAGGATCCCACGGAGACGTAGAGGCCAACAAGCCAGGAATGTGTTTAAATATTACCTAGGTTGGGTTAGGTTAGGTTATATTACGTTATTAATGTATATAAAGATCCCACGGAGATGTAGAGGCCAACAAGCCAGGAATGTGTTCAAATATTACCGCCGAGATGTTAGGTTGGGTTAGGTTGGGTTATATAACGTTATTGATGTATATAAAGGTCCCACGGTGACGTAGAGGCCAACAAGCCAGGAATGTCTCCAAATATTACCGCCGAGATGTTAGGTTGGTTTAGGTTAGGTTATATTACGTTATTGATGTATATAAAGATCCCACGGAGACGTAGAGGCCAACTCGCCAGGAATGCTGTCAAATATTACCGCCGAGATGATAGGTTGTGTTATGTTAGGTTATATTTCGTTATTGACGTTTATGAAGGTCAAACGGAGACGTAGAGGCTAACTCGCCAGTAATGTTGTCAAATATTACCGCCGAGATGATAGGTTGGGTTAGGTTTGGTTATATTTCGTTATTGATGTATATGAAGGTCCCACGGAGAAGTAGAGGCCAACTCGCCATGAATGTTTTCAAATATTACCGCCGAGATGTTAGGTTGGGTTAGGCTAGGTTATATTACGTTGCACGTCACCCCTCCGAGACGTGCAGCGACTTCGGACGTGGCCCCGAAGTCGCTGCAAGGGTATCCTTTGGGAGGGGGAGGGGTCGCATCTTGGATGCGACCTCTCCCTCCCGGGATGAGAGCCTCCCAGACTTCTTCTGGGAGGCTCCAGACGCGGAGGGGGAGCCGGTCGCGTTCGTAAGAGATCCCGGCTCTCCCTCAGTAGCGTCGTTGGTGGCCACCGTGGGGTTTTAGCCGGTAAGAGTCCGGCATAACCTCGGAGTTTCCCCGAACTCCGAGGTATCCATGAGGATTTCCCCACGTTAAAAAAAAAAAAAAAAAAAAAAAAAAAAAAAAAAAAAAAAAAGGTTATATTACGTTATAGATGTATATAAAGGTCCCACGGTGACGTAGAGGCCAACAAGCCAGGAATGTGTTCAAATATTACCGCCGAGATGTTAGGTTGGGTTAGGTTAGGTTATATTACGTTATAGATGTATATAAGGATCCCACGGAGACGTAGAGGCCAACAAGACAGGAATGTTTTCAAATATTACCGCCGAGACGTTAGGCTGGGTTAGGTTCGGTTATATAACGTTATTGATGTATATAAAGATCCCACGGAGATGTAGAGGCCAACAAGCCAGGAATGTGTTCAAATATTACTGCCGAGATGTTAGGTTGGGTTAGGTTGGGTTATATAACGTTATTGATGTATATAAAGGTCCCACGGAGACGTAGAGGCCAACAAGCCAGGAATGTCTCTAAATATTACCGCCGAGATGTTAGGTTGGTTTAGGTTAGGTTATATTACGTTATTGATGTATATAAAGATCCCACGGAGACGTAGAGGCCAACTCGCCAGGAATGCTGTCAAATATTACCGCCGAGATGATAGGTTGTGTTATGTTAGGTTATATTTCGTTATTGACGTTTATGAAGGTCAAACGGAGACGTAGAGGCTAACTCGCCAGTAATGTTGTCAAATATTACCGCCGAGATGATAGGTTGGGTTAGGTTTGGTTATATTTCGTTATTGATGTATATGAAGGTCCCACGGAGACGTAGAGGCCAACTCGCCATGAATGTTTTCAAATATTACCGCCGAGATGTTAGGTTGGGTTAGGTTAGGTTATATTACGTTATAGATGTATATAAAGGTCCCACGGTGACGTAGAGGCCAACAAGCCAGGAATGTGTTCAAATATTACCGCCGAGATGTTAGGTTGGGTTAGGTTAGGTTATATTACGTTATAGATGTATATAAGGATCCCACGGAGACGTAGAGGCCAACAAGCCAGGAATGTGTTTAAATATTACCTAGGTTGGGTTAGGTTAGGTTATATTACGTTATTAATGTATATAAGTGTACGACGGAGAGGTAGAGGCCAACTCGCCATGAATGTTTTCAAATATTACCGCCGAGATGTTAGGTTGGGTTAGGTTAGGTTATATTACGTTATAGATGTATATAAAGGTCCCACGGAGACGTAGAGGCCAACAAGACAGGAATGTGTTCAAATATTACCGCCGAGATGTTAGGTTGGCTTAGGTTAGGTTATATTACGTTATAGATGTATATAAAGTTCCCACGGTGACGTAGAGGCCAACAAGCCAGGAATGTGTTCAAATATTACCGCCGAGATGTTAGGTTGGGTTAGGTTAGGTTATATTACGTTATTAATGTATATAAATGTACGACGGAGAGGTAGAGGCCAACTCGCCATGAATGTTTTCAAATATTACCGCCGAGATGTTAGGTTGGGTTAGGTTAGGTTATATTACGTTATAGATGTATATAAAGTTCCCACGGAGACGTAGAGGCCAACAAGCCAGGAATGTGTTCAAACATTACCGCCGAGATGTTAGATTGGGTTAGGTTAGGTTATATTACGTTATTGATGTATATAAATGTACCACGGAGAGGTAGAGGCCAACTCGCCCTGAATGTTTTCAAATATTACCGCCGAGATGTTAGGTTGGGTTAGGTTAGGTTATATTACGTTATAGATGTATATAAAGTTCCCACGGAGACGTAGAGGCCAACAAGCCAGGAATGTGTTCAAACATTACCGCCGAGATGTTAGATTGGGTTAGGTTAGGTTATATTACGTTATTGATGTATATAAATGTACCACGGAGAGGTAGAGGCCAACTCGCCCTGAATGTTTTCAAATATTACCGCCGAGATGTTAGGTTGGGTTAGGTTAGGTTATATTACGTTATAGATGTATATAAAGTTCCCACGGAGAGGTAGAGCCCAACTCGCCATGAATGTTTTCAAATATTACCGCCGAGATGTTAGGTTGGGTTAGGTTAGGTTATATTACGTTATAGATGTATATAAAGTTCCCACGGAGACGTAGAGGCCAACAA
Organism: Xylocopa violacea; assembly: GCA_963969225.1. Taxonomy (NCBI): domain Eukaryota; kingdom Metazoa; phylum Arthropoda; class Insecta; order Hymenoptera; family Apidae; genus Xylocopa; species Xylocopa violacea. Next base: position 3,353,107 of record CAXAJV010000548.1, on the reverse strand, counting down.
GCCAGGAATGTGTTCAAACATTACCGCCGAGATGTTAGATTGGGTTAGGTTAGGTTATATTACGTTATTGATGTATATAAAGATCCCACGGAGACGTAGAGGCCAACAAGCCAGGAATGTCTTCAAATATTACCGCAGAGATGTTAGGTTGGGTTAGGTTCGGTTATATAACGTTATTGATGTATATAAAGGTCCCACGGAGACGTAGAGGCCAACAAGCCAGGAATGTGTTCAAATATTACCGCCGAGATGTTAGATTGGGTTAGGTTAGGTTATGTTACGTTATTGATGTATATAAAGATCCCACGGAGACGTAGACGGCAACAAGCCAGGAATGTCTTCAAATATTACCGCAGAGATGTTAGGTTGGGTTAGGTTCTGTTATATAACGTTATTGATGTATATAAAGCTCCCACGGAGACGTAGATGCCAACAAGCCAGGAATGTGTTCAAATATTACCGCCGAGATGTTAGATTGGGTTAGGTTAGGTTATATTACGTTATTGATGTATATAAAGATCCCACGGATACGTAGAGGCCAACTCACCAGGAATGTTGTCAAATGTTACCGCCGAGATGATAGGTTCGGTTAGGTTAGGTTATATTACGTTATTGATGTATATAAAGATCCCACGGAGACGTACAGGCCAACAACCCAGGAATGTCTTCAAATATTACCGCCGAGATGTTAGGTTGGGTTAGGTTCGGTTATATAACGTTATTGATGTATATAAAGGTCCCACGGAGACGTAGAGGCCAACAAGACAGGAATGTGTTCAAATATTACCGCCGAGATGTTAGATTGGGTTAGGTTAGGTTATATTACGTTATAGATGTATATAAAGGTCCCACGGAGACGTAGAGGCCAACAAGCCAGGAATGTCTTCAAATATTACCGCAGAGATGTTAGGTTGGGTTAGGTTCGGTTATATAACGTTAATGATGTATATAAAGGTCCCACGGAGACGCAGAGGCCAACAAGCCAGGAATGTGTTCAAATATTACCGCCGAGATGTTAGATTGGGTTAGGTTAGGTTATATTACGTTATTGATGTATATAAAGGTCCCACGGAGACGTAGGGGCCAACAAGCCAGGAATGTGTTCAAATATTACCGCCGAGATGTTAGATTGGGTTAGGTTAGGTTATGTTACGTTATTGATGTATATAAATGTACGACGGAGAGGTAGAGGCCAACTCGCCATGAATGTTTTCAAATATTACCGCCGAGATGTTAGGTTGGGTTAGGTTAGGTTATATTACGTTATAGATGTATATAAGGATCCCACGGAGACGTAGAGGCCAACAAGCCAGGAATGTGTTTAAATATTACCTAGGTTGGGTTAGGTTAGGTTATATTACGTTATTAATGTATATAAAGATCCCACGGAGATGTAGAGGCCAACAAGCCAGGAATGTGTTCAAATATTACCGCCGAGATGTTAGGTTGGGTTAGGTTGGGTTATATAACGTTATTGATGTATATAAAGGTCCCACGGTGACGTAGAGGCCAACAAGCCAGGAATGTCTCCAAATATTACCGCCGAGATGTTAGGTTGGTTTAGGTTAGGTTATATTACGTTATTGATGTATATAAAGATCCCACGGAGACGTAGAGGCCAACTCGCCAGGAATGCTGTCAAATATTACCGCCGAGATGATAGGTTGTGTTATGTTAGGTTATATTTCGTTATTGACGTTTATGAAGGTCAAACGGAGACGTAGAGGCTAACTCGCCAGTAATGTTGTCAAATATTACCGCCGAGATGATAGGTTGGGTTAGGTTTGGTTATATTTCGTTATTGATGTATATGAAGGTCCCACGGAGACGTAGAGGCCAACTCGCCATGAATGTTTTCAAATATTACCGCCGAGATGTTAGGTTGGGTTAGGCTAGGTTATATTACGTTATAGATGTATATAAAGGTCCCACGGTGACGTAGAGGCCAACAAGCCAGGAATGTGTTCAAATATTACCGCCGAGATGTTAGGTTGGGTTAGGTTAGGTTATATTACGTTATAGATGTATATAAGGATCCCACGGAGACGTAGAGGCCAACAAGCCAGGAATGTGTTTAAATATTACCTAGGTTGGGTTAGGTTAGGTTATATTACGTTATTAATGTATATAAATGTACGACGGAGAGGTAGAGGCCAACTCGCCATGAATGTTTTCAAATATTACCGCCGAGATGTTAGGTTGGGTTAGGTTAGGTTATATTACGTTATAGATGTATATAAAGTTCCCACGGAGAGGTAGAGCCCAACTCGCCATGAATGTTTTCAAATATTACCGCCGAGATGTTAGGTTGGGTTAGGTTAGGTTATATTACGTTATAGATGTATATAAAGTTCCCACGGAGACGTAGAGGCCAACAAGCCAGGAATGTGTTCAAACATTACCGCCGAGATGTTAGATTGGGTTAGGTTAGGTTATATTACGTTATTGATGTATATAAAGATCCCACGGAGACGTAGAGGCCAACAAGCCAGGAATGTCTTCAAATATTACCGCAGAGATGTTAGGTTGGGTTAGGTTCGGTTATATAACGTTATTGATGTATATAAAGGTCCCACGGAGACGTAGAGGCCAACAAGCCAGGAATGTGTTCAAATATTACCTAGGTTGGGTTAGGTTAGGTTATATTACGTTATTGATGTATATAAATGTACGACGGAGAGGTAGAGGCCAACTCGGCATGAATGTTTTCAAATATTACCGCCGAGATGTTAGGTTGGGTTAGGTTAGGTTATATTACGTTATAGATGTATATAAAGTTCCCACGGAGACGTAGAGGCCAACAAGCCAGGAATGTCTTCAAATATTACCGCCGAGACGTTAGGCTGGGTTAGGTTCGGTTATATAACGTTATTGATGTATATAAAGGTCCCACAGGGACGTAGAGGCCAACAAGCCAGGAATGTGTTCAAATATTACCGCCGATATGTTAGATTGGGTTAGGTTAGGTTATATTACGTTTTAGATGTATATAAAGGTCCCACGGAGACGTAGAGGCCAACAAGACAGGAATGTGTTCAAATATTACCGCCGAGATGTTAGGTTGGCTTAGGTTAGGTTATATTACGTTATAGATGTATATAAAGTTCCCACGGAGAGGTAGAGGCCAACTCGCCAGGAATGTTGTGAAATATTACCGCCGAGATGATAGGTTGGGTTAGGTTAGGTTATATTACGTTATTGATGTATATATGTACCACGGAGAGGTAGAGGCCAAATCGCCATGAATGTTTTCAAACATTACCGCCGAGATGTTAGGTTGGGTTAGGTTAGGTTATATTACGTTATAGATGTATATAAAGTTCCCACGGAGAGGTAGAGGCCAACTCGCCATGAATGTTTTCAAATATTACCGCCGAGATGTTAGGTTGGGGTAGGTTAGGTTATATTACGTTACAGATGTATATAAGGGTCCCACGGAGACGTAGAGGCCAACAAGCAAGGAATGTGTTCAAATATTACCGCCGAGATGTTAGGTTGGGTTAGGTTAGGTTATATTACGTTATAGATGTATATAAAGTTCCCACGGAGACGTAGAGGCCAACAAGCCAGGAATGTGTTCAAATATTACCGCCGAGATGTTAGATTGGGTTAGGTTAGGTTATATTACGTTATTGATGTATATAAAGATCCCACGGATACGTAGAGGCCAACTCGCCAGGAATGTTGTCAAATATTACCGCCGAGATGATAGGTTGGGTTAGGTTAGGTTATATTACGTTATTGATGTATATAAATGTACCACGGAGTGGTAGAGGCCAACTCGCCATGAATGTTTTCAAATATTACCGCCGAGATGTTAGGTTGGGTTAGGTTAGGTTATATTACGTTATAGATGTATATAAAGGTCCCACGGAGACGTAGAGGCCAACAAGCCAGGAATGTCTTCAAATATTACCGCAGAGATGTTAGGTTGGGTTAGGTTCGGTTATATAACGTTATTGATGTATATAAAGGTCCCACGGAGACGTAGAGGCCAACAAGACAGGAATGTGTTCAAATATTACCGCCGAGATGTTAGATTGGGTTAGGTTAGGTTATATTACGTTATTGATGTATATAAAGATCCCACGGAGACGTAGGGGCCAACTCGCCAGGAATGATGTCAAATATTACCGCCGAGATGATAAGTTGGGTTAGGTTAGGTTATATTACGTTATTGATGTATATAAATGTACCACGGAGAAGTAGAGGCCAACTCGCCATGAATGTTTTCAAATATTACCGCCGAGATGTTAGGTTGGGTTAGGTTAGGTTATATTACGTTATAGATGTATATAAAGGTCCCACGGAGACGTAGAGGCCAACAAGCCAGGAATGTGTTCAAATATTACCTAGGTTGGGTTAGGTTAGGTTATATTACGTTATTGATGTATATAAATGTACGACGGAGAGGTAGAGGCCAACTCGCCATGAATGTTTTCAAATATTACCGCCGAGATGTTAGGTTGGGTTAGGTTAGGTTATGTTACGTTATAGATGTATATAAAGGTCCCACGGAGACGTAGAGGCCAACAAGACAGGAATGTGTTCAAATATTACCGCCGAGATGTTAGGTTGGCTTAGGTTAGGTTATATTACGTTATAGATGTATATAAAGTTCCCACGGAGAGGTAGAGGCCAACTCGCCAGGAATGTTGTGAAATATTACCGCCGAGATGATAGGTTGGGTTAGGTTAGGTTATATTACGTTATTGATGTATATATGTATCACGGAGAGGTAGAGGCCAAATCGCCATGAATGTTTTCAAATATTACCGCCGAGATGTTAGGTTGGGTTAGGTTAGGTTATATTACGTTATAGATGTATATAAAGTTCCCACGGAGAGGTAGAGGCCAACTCGCCATGAATGTTTTCAAATATTACCGCCGAGATGTTAGGTTGGGGTAGGTTAGGTTATATTACGTTACAGATGTGTATAAAGGTCCCACGGAGACGTAGAGGCCAAAAAGCAAGGAATGTGTTCAAATATTACCGCCGAGATGTTAGGTTGGGTTAGGTTAGGTTATATTACGTTATAGATGTATATAAAGTTCCCACGGAGACGTAGAGGCCAACAAGCCAGGAATGTGTTCAAATATTACCGCCGAGATGTTAGATTGGGTTAGGTTAGGTTATATTACGTTATTGATGTATATAAATATCCCACGGATACGTAGAGGCCAACTCGCCAGGAATGTTGTCAAATATTACCGCCGAGATGATAGGTTGGGTTAGGTTAGGTTATATTACGTTATTGATGTATATAAATGTACCACGGAGTGGTAGAGGCCAACTCGCCATGAATGTTTTCAAATATTACCGCCGAGATGTTAGGTTGGGTTAGGTTAGGTTATATTACGTTATAGATGTATATAAAGGTCCCACGGAGACGTAGAGGCCAACAAGCCAGGAATGTCTTCAAATATTACCGCAGAGATGTTAGGTTGGGTTAGGTTCGGTTATATAACGTTATTGATGTATATAAAGGTCCCACGGAGACGTAGAGGCCAACAAGACAGGAATGTGTTCAAATATTACCGCCGAGATGTTAGATTGGGTTAGGTTAGGTTATATTACGTTATTGATGTATATAAAGATCCCACGGAGACGTAGAGGCCAACTCGCCAGGAATGATGTCAAATATTACCGCCGAGATGATAAGTTGGGTTAGGTTAGGTTATATTACGTTATTGATGTATATAAATGTACCACGGAGAAGTAGAGGCCAACTCGCCATGAATGTTTTCAGATATTACCGCCGAGATGTTAGGTTGGGTTAGGTTAGGTTATATTACGTTATAGATGTATATAACGATCCCACGGAGACGTAGAGGCCAACTCGCCATGAATGTTTTCAAATATTACCGCCGAGATGTTAGGTTGGGTTAGGTTAGGTTATATTACGTTATAGATGTATATAAGGATCCCACGGAGACGTAGAGGCCAACAAGCCAGGAATGTTTTCAAATATTACCGCCGAGACGTTAGGCTGGGTTAGGTTCGGTTATATAACGTTATTGATGTATATAAAGATCCCACGGAGATGTAGAGGCCAACAAGCCAGGAATGTGTTCAAATATTACCGCCGAGATGTTAGGTTGGGTTAGGTTGGGTTATATAACGTTATTGATGTATATAAAGGTCCCACGGAGACGTAGAGGCCAACAAGCCAGGAATGTCTCCAAATATTACCGCCGAGATGTTAGGTTGGTTTAGGTTAGGTTATATTACGTTATTGATATATATAAAGATCCCACGGAGACGTAGAGGCCAACTCGCCAGGAATGCTGTCAAATATTACCGCCGAGATGATAGGTTGTGTTATGTTAGGTTATATTTCGTTATTGACGTTTATGAAGGTCAAACGGAGACGTAGAGGCTAACTCGCCAGTAATGTTGTCAAATATTACCGCCGAGATGATAGGTTGGGTTAGGTTTGGTTATATTTCGTTATTGATGTATATGAAGGTCCCACGGAGACGTAGAGGCCAACTCGCCATGAATGTTTTCAAATATTACCGCCGAGATGTTAGGTTGGGTTAGGTTAGGTTATATTACGTTATAGATGTATATAAAGGTCCCACGGTGACGTAGAGGCCAACAAGGCAGGAATGTGTTTAAATATTACCTAGGTTGGGTTAGGTTAGGTTATATTACGTTATTAATGTATATAAATGTACGACGGAGAGGTAGAGGCCAACTCGCCATGAATGTTTTCAAATATTACCGCCGAGATGTTAGGTTGGGTTAGGTTAGGTTATATTACGTTATAGATGTATATAAAGGTCCCACGGAGACGTAGAGGCCAACAAGCCAGGAATGTGTTCAAATATTACCTAGGTTGGGTTAGGTTAGGTTATATTACGTTATTGATGTATATAAATGTACGACGGAGAGGTAGAGGCCAACTCGGCATGAATGTTTTCAAATATTACCGCCGAGATGTTAGGTTGGGTTAGGTTAGGTTATATTACGTTATAGATGTATATAAAGGTCCCACGGAGACGTAGAGGCCCACAAGACAGGAATGTGTTCAAATATTACCGCCGAGATGTTAGGTTGGCTTAGGTTAGGTTATATTACGTTATAGATGTATATAAAGTTCCCACGGAGAGGTAGAGGCCAACTCGCCAGGAATGTTGTGAAATATTACCGCCGAGATGATAGGTTGGGTTAGGTTAGGTTATATTACGTTATTGATGTATATATGTACCACGGAGAGGTAGAGGCCAACTCGCCATGAATGTTTTCAAATATTACCGCCGAGATGTTAGGTTGGGGTAGGTTAGGTTATATTACGTTACAGATGTATATAAAGGTCCCACGGAGACGTAGAGGCCAACAAGCAAGGAATGTGTTCAAATATTACCGCCGAGATGTTAGGTTGGGTTAGGTTAGGTTATATTACGTTATAGATGTATATAAAGTTCCCACGGAGACGTAGAGGCCAACAAGCCAGGAATGTGTTCAAATATTACCGCCGAGATGTTAGATTGGGTTAGGTTAGGTTATATTACGTTATTGATGTATATAAAGATCCCACGGATACGTAGAGGCCAACTCGCCAGGAATGTTGTCAAATATTACCGCCGAGATGATAGGTTGGGTTAGGTTAGGTTATATTACGTTATTGATGTACATAAATGTACCACGGAGTGGTAGAGGCCAACTCGCCATGAATGTTTTCAAATATTACCGCCGAGATGTTAGGTTGGGTTAGGTTAGGTTATATTACGTTATAGATGTATATAAAGGTCCCACGGAGACGTAGAGGCCAACAAGCCAGGAATGTCTTCAAATATTACCGCAGAGATGTTAGGTTGGGTTAGGTTCGGTTATATAACGTTATTGATGTATATAAAGGTCCCACGGAGACGTAGAGGCCAACAAGACAGGAATGTGTTCAAATATTACCGCCGAGATGTTAGATTGGGTTAGGTTAGGTTATATTACGTTATTGATGTATATAAAGATCCCACGGAGACGTAGAGGCCAACAAGACAGGAATGTGTTCAAATATTACCGCCGAGATGATAAGTTGGGTTAGGTTAGGTTATATTACGTTATTGATGTATATAAATGTACCACGGAGAAGTAGAGGCCAACTCGCCATGAATGTTTTCAGATATTACCGCCGAGATGTTAGGTTGGGTTAGGTTAGGTTATATTACGTTATAGATGTATATAACGATCCCACGGAGACGTAGAGGCCAACTCGCCATGAATGTTTTCAAATATTGCCGCCGAGATGTTAGGTTGGGTTAGGTTAGGTTATATTACGTTATAGATGTATATAAGGATCCCACGGAGACGTAGAGGCCAACAAGCCAGGAATGTTTTCAAATATTACCGCCGAGACGTTAGGCTGGGTTAGGTTCGGTTATATAACGTTATTGATGTATATAAAGATCCCACGGAGATGTAGAGGCCAACAAGCCAGGAATGTGTTCAAATATTACCGCCGAGATGTTAGGTTGGGTTAGGTTGGGTTATATAACGTTATTGATGTATATAAAGGTCCCACGGAGACGTAGAGGCCAACAAGCCAGGAATGTCTCCAAATATTACCGCCGAGATGTTGGGTTGGGTTAGGTTAGGTTATATTACGTTATTGATGTATATAAAGATCCCACGGATACGTAGAGGCCAACTCGCCAGGAATGTTGTCAAATATTACCGCCGAGATGATAGGTTGAGTTAGGTTAGGTTATATTTCGTTATTGATGTATATGAAGGTCCCACGGAGACGTAGAGGCCAACTCGCCATGAATGTTTTCAAATATTACCGCCGAGATGTTAGGTTGGGTTAGGTTAGGTTATATTACGTTACAGATGTATATAAAGGTCCCACGGTGACGTAGAGGCCAACAAGCCAGGAATGTGTTCAAATATTACCGCCGAGATGTTAGGTTGTGTTAGGTTAGGTTATATTACGTTATTGATGTATATAAATATCCCACGGAGACGTAGAGGCCAACAAGCCAGGAATGTGTTCAAATGTTACCGCCGAGATGTTAGGTTGGGTTAGGTTAGGTTATATTACGTTATAGATGTATATAACGATCCCACGGAGACGTAGAGGCCAACTCGCCATGAATGTTTTCAAATATTACCGCCGAGATGTTAGGTTGGGTTAGGTTAGGTTATATTACGTTATAGATGTATATAAGGATCCCACGGAGACGTAGAGGCCAACAAGCCAGGAATGTTTTCAAATATTACCGCCGTGACGTTAGGCTGGGTTAGGTTCGGTTATATAACGTTATTGATGTATATAAAGATCCCACGGAGATGTAGAGGCCAACAAGCCAGGAATGTGTTCAAATATTACCGCCGAGATGTTAGGTTGGGTTAGGTTGGGTTATATAACGTTATTGATGTATATAAAGGTCCCACGGAGACGTAGAGGCCAACAAGCCAGGAATGTCTCCAAATATTACCGCCGAGATGTTAGGTTGGTTTAGGTTAGGTTATATTACGATATTGATGTATATAAAGATCCCACGGAGACGTAGAGGCCAACTCGCCAGGAATGCTGTCAAATATTACCGCCGAGGTGATAGGTTGTGTTATGTTAGGTTATATTTCGTTATTGACGTTTATGAAGGTCAAACGGAGACGTAGAGGCTAACTCGCCAGTAATGTTGTCAAATATTACCGCCGAGATGATAGGTTGGGTTAGGTTTGGTTATATTTCGTTATTGATGTATATGAAGGTCCCACGGAGACGTAGAGGCCAACTCGCCATGAATGTTTTCAAATATTACCGCCGAGATGTTAGGTTGGGTTAGGTTAGGTTATATTACGTTATAGATGTATATAAAGATCCCACGGAGACGTAGAGGCCAACAAGCCAGGAATGTGTTCAAATATTACCTAGGTTGGGTTAGGTTAGGTTATATTACGTTATTGATGTATATAAATGTACGACGGAGAGGTAGAGGCCAACTCGGCATGAATGTTTTCAAATATTACCGCCGAGATGTTAGGTTGGGTTAGGTTAGGTTATATTACGTTATAGATGTATATAAGGGTCCCACGGAGACGTAGAGGCCCACAAGACAGGAATGTGTTCAAATATTACCGCCGAGATGTTAGGTTGGCTTAGGTTAGGTTATATTACGTTATAGATGTATATAAAGTTCCCACGGAGAGGTAGAGGCCAACTCGCCAGGAATGTTGTGAAATATTACCGCCGAGATGATAGGTTGGGTTAGGTTAGGTTATATTATGTTATTGATGTATATATGTACCACGGAGAGGTAGAGGCCAACTCGCCATGAATGTTTTCAAATATTACCGCCGAGATGTTAGGTTGGGTTAGGTTAGGTTATATTACGTTATAGATGTATATAAAGGTCCCACGGAGACGTAGAGGCCAACAAGACAGGAATGTGTTCAAATATTACCGCCGAGATGTTAGGTTGGCTTAGGTTAGGTTATATTACGTTATAGATGTATATAAAGTTCCCACGGAGAGGTAGAGGCCAACTCGCCAGGAATGTTGTGAAATATTACCGCCGAGATGATAGGTTGGGTTAGGTTAGGTTATATTACGTTATTGATGTATATATGTACCACGGAGAGGTAGAGGCCAACTCGCCATGAATGTTTTCAAATATTACCGCCGAGATGTTAGGTTGGGTTAGGTTAGGTTATATTACGTTATAGATGTATATAAAGTTCCCACGGAGACGTAGAGGCCAACAAGCAAGGAATGTGTTCAAATATTACCGCCGAGATGTTAGGTTGGGTTAGGTTAGGTTATATTACGTTATAGATGTATATAAAGTTCCCACGGAGACGTAGAGGCCAACAAGCCAGGAATGTGTTCAAATATTACCGCCGAGATGTTAGATTGGGTTAGGTTAGGTTATATTACGTTATTGATGTATATAAAGATCCCACGGATACGTAGAGGCCAACTCGCCAGGAATGTTGTCAAATATTACCGCCGAGATGATAGGTTGGGTTAGGTTAGGTTATATTACGTTATTGATGTATATAAATGTACCACGGAGTGGTAGAGGCCAACTCGCCATGAATGTTTTCAAATATTACCGCCGAGATGTTAGGTTGGGTTAGGTTAGGTTATATTACGTTATAGATGTATATAAAGGTCCCACGGAGACGTAGAGGCCAACAAGCCAGGAATGTCTTCAAATATTACCGCAGAGATGTTAGGTTGGGTTAGGTTCGGTTATATAACGTTATTGATGTATATAAAGGTCCCACGGAGACGTAGAGGCCAACAAGACAGGAATGTGTTCAAATATTACCGCCGAGATGTTAGATTGGGTTAGGTTAGGTTATATTACGTTATTGATGTATATAAAGATCCCACGGAGACGTAGAGGCCAACTCGCCAGGAATGATGTCAAATATTACCGCCGAGAGGATAAGTTGGGTTAGGTTAGGTTATATTACGTTATTGATGTATATAAATGTACCACGGAGAGGTAGAGGCCAACTCGCCATGAATGTTTTCAAATATTACCGCCGAGATGTTAGGTTGGGTTAGGTTAGGTTATATTACGTTATAGATGTATATAAAGGTCCCACGGAGACGTAGAGGCCAACAAGCCAGGAATGTCTTCAAATATTACCGCCGAGATGTTAGGTTGGGCTAAGTTGGGTTATATAACGTTATTGATGTATATAAAGGTCCCACGGAGACGTAGAGGCCAACAAGCCAGGAATGTGTTCAAATATTACCGCCGAGATGTTAGATTGGGTTAGGTTAGGTTATATTACGTTATTGATGTATATAAAGATCCCACGGAGACCTAGAGGCCAACTCGCCAGGAATGCTGTCAAATATTACCGCCGAGATGATAGGTTGTGTTATGTTAGGTTATATTTCGTTATTGACGTTTATGAAGGTCAAACGGAGACGTAGAGGCTATCTCGCCAGTAATGTTGTCAAATATTACCGCCGAGATGATAGGTTGGGTTAGGTTAGGTTATATTTCGTTATTGATGTATATGAAGGTCCCACGGAGACGTAGAGGCCAACTCGCCATGAATGTTTTCAAATATTACCGCCGAGATGTTAGGTTGGGTTAGGTTAGGTTATATTACGTTACAGATGTATATAAAGGTCCCACGGTGACGTAGAGGCCAACAAGCCAGGAATGTGTTCAAATATTACCGCCGAGATGTTAGGTTGTGTTAGGTTAGGTTATATTACGTTATTGATGTATATAAATATCCCACGGAGACGTAGAGGCCAACAAGCCAGGAATGTTTTCAAATATTACCGCCGTGACGTTAGGCTGGGTTAGGTTCGGTTATATAACGTTATTGATGTATATAAAGATCCCACGGAGATGTAGAGGCCAACAAGCCAGGAATGTGTTCAAATATTACCGCCGAGATGTTAGGTTGGGTTAGGTTGGGTTATATAACGTTATTGATGTATATAAAGGTCCCACGGAGACGTAGAGGCCAACAAGCCAGGAATGTCTCCAAATATTACCGCCGAGATGTTAGGTTGGTTTAGGTTAGGTTATATTACGATATTGATGTATATAAAGATCCCACGGAGACGTAGAGGCCAACTCGCCAGGAATGCTGTCAAATATTACCGCCGAGATGATAGGTTGTGTTATGTTAGGTTATATTTCGTTATTGACGTTTATGAAGGTCAAACGGAGACGTAGAGGCTAACTCGCCAGTAATGTTGTCAAATATTACCGCCGAGATGATAGGTTGGGTTAGGTTTGGTTATATTTCGTTATTGATGTATATGAAGGTCCCACGGAGACGTAGAGGCCAACTCGCCATGAATGTTTTCAAATATTACCGCCGAGATGTTAGGTTGGGTTAGGTTAGGTTATATTACGTTATAGATGTATATAAAGGTCCCACGGTGACGTAGAGGCCAACAAGCCAGGAATGTTGTGAAATATTACCGCCGAGATGATAGGTTGGGTTAGGTTAGGTTATATTATGTTATTGATGTATATATGTACCACGGAGAGGTAGAGGCCAACTCGCCATGAATGTTTTCAAATATTACCGCCGAGATGTTAGGTTGGGTTAGGTTAGGTTATATTACGTTATAGATGTATATAAAGGTCCCACGGAGACGTAGAGGCAAACAAGACAGGAATGTGTTCAAATATTACCGCCGAGATGTTAGGTTGGCTTAGGTTAGGTTATATTACGTTATAGATGTATATAAAGTTCCCACGGAGAGGTAGAGGCCAACTCGCCAGGAATGTTGTGAAATATTACCGCCGAGATGATAGGTTGGGTTAGGTTAGGTTATATTACGTTATTGATGTATATATGTACCACGGAGAGGTAGAGGCCAACTCGCCATGAATGTTTTCAAATATTACCGCCGAGATGTTAGGTTGGGTTAGGTTAGGTTATATTACGTTATAGATGTATATAAAGTTCCCACGGAGAGGTAGAGGCCAACTCGCCATGAATGTTTTCAAATATTACCGCCGAGATGTTAGGTTGGGTTAGGTTAGGTTATATTACGTTATAGATGTATATAAAGTTCCCACGGAGACGTAGAGGCCAACAAGCAAGGAATGTGTTCAAATATTACCGCCGAGATGTTAGGTTGGGTTAGGTTAGGTTATATTACGTTATAGATGTATATAAAGTTCCCACGGAGACGTAGAGGCCAACAAGCCAGGAATGTGTTCAAATATTACCGCCGAGATGTTAGATTGGGTTAGGTTAGGTTATATTACGTTATTGATGTATATAAAGATCCCACGGATACGTAGAGGCCAACTCGCCAGGAATGTTGTCAAATATTACCGCCGAGATGATAGGTTGGGTTAGGTTAGGTTATATTACGTTATTGATGTATATAAATGTACCACGGAGTGGTAGAGGCCAACTCGCCATGAATGTTTTCAAATATTACCGCCGAGATGTTAGGTTGGGTTAGGTTAGGTTATATTACGTTATAGATGTATATAAAGGTCCCACGGAGACGTAGAGGCCAACAAGCCAGGAATGTCTTCAAATATTACCGCAGAGATGTTAGGTTGGGTTAGGTTCGGTTATATAACGTTATTGATGTATATAAAGGTCCCACGGAGACGTAGAGGCCAACAAGACAGGAATGTGTTCAAATATTACCGCCGAGATGTTAGATTGGGTTAGGTTAGGTTATATTACGTTATTGATGTATATAAAGATCCCACGGAGACGTAGAGGCCAACTCGCCAGGAATGATGTCAAATATTACCGCCGAGAGGATAAGTTGGGTTAGGTTAGGTTATATTACGTTATTGATGTATATAAATGTACCACGGAGAGGTAGAGGCCAACTCGCCATGAATGTTTTCAAATATTACCGCCGAGATGTTAGGTTGGGTTAGGTTAGGTTATATTACGTTATAGATGTATATAAAGGTCCCACGGAGACGTAGAGGCCAACAAGCCAGGAATGTCTTCAAATATTACCGCCGAGATGTTAGGTTGGGCTAAGTTGGGTTATATAACGTTATTGATGTATATAAAGGTCCCACGGAGACGTAGAGGCCAACAAGCCAGGAATGTGTTCAAATATTACCGCCGAGATGTTAGATTGGGTTAGGTTAGGTTATATTACGTTATTGATGTATATAAAGATCCCACGGAGACCTAGAGGCCAACTCGCCAGGAATGCTGTCAAATATTACCGCCGAGATGATAGGTTGTGTTATGTTAGGTTATATTTCGTTATTGACGTTTATGAAGGTCAAACGGAGACGTAGAGGCTATCTCGCCAGTAATGTTGTCAAATATTACCGCCGAGATGATAGGTTGGGTTAGGTTAGGTTATATTTCGTTATTGATGTATATGAAGGTCCCACGGAGACGTAGAGGCCAACTCGCCATGAATGTTTTCAAATATTACCGCCGAGATGTTAGGTTGGGTTAGGTTAGGTTATATTACGTTACAGATGTATATAAAGGTCCCACGGTGACGTAGAGGCCAACAAGCCAGGAATGTGTTCAAATATTACCGCCGAGATGTTAGGTTGTGTTAGGTTAGGTTATATTACGTTATTGATGTATATAAATATCCCACGGAGACGTAGAGGCCAACAAGCCAGGAATGTTTTCAAATATTACCGCCGTGACGTTAGGCTGGGTTAGGTTCGGTTATATAACGTTATTGATGTATATAAAGATCCCACGGAGATGTAGAGGCCAACAAGCCAGGAATGTGTTCAAATATTACCGCCGAGATGTTAGGTTGGGTTAGGTTGGGTTATATAACGTTATTGATGTATATAAAGGTCCCACGGAGACGTAGAGGCCAACAAGCCAGGAATGTCTCCAAATATTACCGCCGAGATGTTAGGTTGGTTTAGGTTAGGTTATATTACGATATTGATGTATATAAAGATCCCACGGAGACGTAGAGGCCAACTCGCCAGGAATGCTGTCAAATATTACCGCCGAGATGATAGGTTGTGTTATGTTAGGTTATATTTCGTTATTGACGTTTATGAAGGTCAAACGGAGACGTAGAGGCTAACTCGCCAGTAATGTTGTCAAATATTACCGCCGAGATGATAGGTTGGGTTAGGTTTGGTTATATTTCGTTATTGATGTATATGAAGGTCCCACGGAGACGTAGAGGCCAACTCGCCATGAATGTTTTCAAATATTACCGCCGAGATGTTAGGTTGGGTTAGGTTAGGTTATATTACGTTATAGATGTATATAAAGGTCCCACGGTGACGTAGAGGCCAACAAGCCAGGAATGTTGTGAAATATTACCGCCGAGATGATAGGTTGGGTTAGGTTAGGTTATATTATGTTATTGATGTATATATGTACCACGGAGAGGTAGAGGCCAACTCGCCATGAATGTTTTCAAATATTACCGCCGAGATGTTAGGTTGGGTTAGGTTAGGTTATATTACGTTATAGATGTATATAAAGGTCCCACGGAGACGTAGAGGCAAACAAGACAGGAATGTGTTCAAATATTACCGCCGAGATGTTAGGTTGGCTTAGGTTAGGTTATATTACGTTATAGATGTATATAAAGTTCCCACGGAGAGGTAGAGGCCAACTCGCCAGGAATGTTGTGAAATATTACCGCCGAGATGATAGGTTGGGTTAGGTTAGGTTATATTACGTTATTGATGTATATATGTACCACGGAGAGGTAGAGGCCAACTCGCCATGAATGTTTTCAAATATTACCGCCGAGATGTTAGGTTGGGTTAGGTTAGGTTATATTACGTTATAGATGTATATAAAGTTCCCACGGAGAGGTAGAGGCCAACTCGCCATGAATGTTTTCAAATATTACCGCCGAGATGTTAGGTTGGGGTAGGTTAGGTTATATTACGTTACAGATGTATATAAAGGTCCCACGGAGACGTAGAGGCCAACAAGCAAGGAATGTGTTCAAATATTACCGCCGAGATGTTAGGTTGGGTTAGGTTAGGTTATATTACGTTATAGATGTATATAAAGTTCCCACGGAGACGTAGAGGCCAACAAGCCAGGAATGTGTTCAAATATTACCGCCGAGGTGTTAGATTGGGTTAGGTTAGGTTATATTACGTTATTGATGTATATAAAGATCCCACGGATACGTAGAGGCCAACTCGCCAGGAATGTTGTCAAATATTACCGCCGAGATGATAGGTTGGGTTAGGTTAGGTTATATTACGTTATTGATGTATATAAATGTACCACGGAGTGGTAGAGGCCAACTCGCCATGAATGTTTTCAAATATTACCGCCGAGATGTTAGGTTGGCTTAGGTTAGGTTATATTACGTTATAGATGTATATAAAGTTCCCACGGAGAGGTAGAGGCCAACTCGCCAGGAATGTTGTGAAATATTACCGCCGAGATGATAGGTTGGGTTAGGTTAGGTTATATTACGTTATTGATGTATATATGTACCACGGAGAGGTAGAGGCCAAATCGCCATGAATGCTTTCAAATATTACCGCCGAGATGTTAGGTTGGGTTAGGTTAGGTTATATTACGTTATAGATGTATATAAAGTTCCCACGGAGACGTAGAGGCCAACAAGCAAGGAATGTGTTCAAATATTACCGCCGAGATGTTAGGTTGGGTTAGGTTAGGTTATATTACGTTATAGATGTATATAAAGTTCCCACGGAGACGTAGAGGCCAACAAGCCAGGAATGTGTTCAAATATTACCGCCGAGATGTTAGATTGGGTTAGGTTAGGTTATATTACGTTATTGATGTATATAAAGATCCCACGGATACGTAGAGGCCAACTCGCCAGGAATGTTGTCAAATATTACCGCCGAGATGATAGGTTGGGTTAGGTTAGGTTATATTACGTTATTGATGTATATAAATGTACCACGGAGTGGTAGAGGCCAACTCGCCATGAATGTTTTCAAATATTACCGCCGAGATGTTAGGTTGGGTTAGGTTAGGTTATATTACGTTATAGATGTATATAAAGGTCCCACGGAGACGTAGAGGCCAACAAGCCAGGAATGTCTTCAAATATTACCGCAGAGATGTTAGGTTGGGTTAGGTTCGGTTATATAACGTTATTGATGTATATAAAGGTCCCACGGAGACGTAGAGGCCAACAAGACAGGAATGTGTTCAAATATTACCGCCGAGATGTTAGATTGGGTTAGGTTAGGTTATATTACGTTATTGATGTATATAAAGATCCCACGGAGACGTAGAGGCCAACTCGCCAGGAATGATGTCAAATATTACCGCCGAGAGGATAAGTTGGGTTAGGTTAGGTTATATTACGTTATTGATGTATATAAATGTACCACGGAGAGGTAGAGGCCAACTCGCCATGAATGTTTTCAAATATTACCGCCGAGATGTTAGGTTGGGTTAGGTTAGGTTATATTACGTTATAGATGTATATAAAGGTCCCACGGAGACGTAGAGGCCAACAAGCCAGGAATGTCTTCAAATATTACCGCCGAGATGTTAGGTTGGGCTAAGTTGGGTTATATAACGTTATTGATGTATATAAAGGTCCCACGGAGACGTAGAGGCCAACAAGCCAGGAATGTGTTCAAATATTACCGCCGAGATGTTAGATTGGGTTAGGTTAGGTTATATTACGTTATTGATGTATATAAAGATCCCACGGAGACCTAGAGGCCAACTCGCCAGGAATGCTGTCAAATATTACCGCCGAGATGATAGGTTGTGTTATGTTAGGTTATATTTCGTTATTGACGTTTATGAAGGTCAAACGGAGACGTAGAGGCTATCTCGCCAGTAATGTTGTCAAATATTACCGCCGAGATGATAGGTTGGGTTAGGTTAGGTTATATTACGTTATTGATGTATATATGTACCACGGAGAGGTAGAGGCCAACTCGCCATGAATGTTTTCAAATATTACCGCCGAGATGTTAGGTTGGGTTAGGTTAGGTTATATTACGTTATAGATGTATATAAAGTTCCCACGGAGAGGTAGAGGCCAACTCGCCATGAATGTTTTCAAATATTACCGCCGAGATGTTAGGTTGGGGTAGGTTAGGTTATATTACGTTACAGATGTATATAAAGGTCCCACGGAGACGTAGAGGCCAACAAGCAAGGAATGTGTTCAAATATTACCGCCGAGATGTTAGGTTGGGTTAGGTTAGGTTATATTACGTTATAGATGTATATAAAGTTCCCACGGAGACGTAGAGGCCAACAAGCCAGGAATGTGTTCAAATATTACCGCCGAGGTGTTAGATTGGGTTAGGTTAGGTTATATTACGTTATTGATGTATATAAAGATCCCACGGATACGTAGAGGCCAACTCGCCAGGAATGTTGTCAAATATTACCGCCGAGATGATAGGTTGGGTTAGGTTAGGTTATATTACGTTATTGATGTATATAAATGTACCACGGAGTGGTAGAGGCCAACTCGCCATGAATGTTTTCAAATATTACCGCCGAGATGTTAGGTTGGGTTAGGTTAGGTTATATTACGTTATAGATGTATATAAAGGTCCCACGGAGACGTAGAGGCCAACAAGCCAGGAATGTCTTCAAATATTACCGCCGAGATGTTAGATTGGGTTAGGGTAGGTTATATAACGTTATTGATGTATATAAAGGTCCCACGGAGACGTAGAGGCCAACAAGACAGGAATGTGTTCAAATATTACCGCCGAGATGTTAGATTGGGTTAGGTTAGGTTATATTACGTTATTGATGTATATAAAGATCCCACGGAGACGTAGAGGCCAACTCGCCAGGAATGATGTCAAATATTACCGCCGAGATGATAGGTTGGGTTAGGTTAGGTTATATTTCGTTATTGATGTATATGAAGGTCCCACGGAGACGTAGAGGCCAACTCGCCATGAATGTTTTCAAATATTACCGCCGAGATGTTAGGTTGGGTTAGGTTAGGTTATATTACGTTACAGATGTATATAAAGGTCCCACGGTGACGTAGAGGCCAACAAGCCAGGAATGTGTTCAAATATTACCGCCGAGACGTTAGGCTGGGTTAGGTTCGGTTATATAACGTTATTGATGTATATAAAGATCCCACGGAGATGTAGAGGCCAACAAGCCAGGAATGTGTTCAAATATTACCGCCGAGATGTTAGGTTGGGTTAGGTTGGGTTATATAACGTTATTGATGTATATAAAGGTCCCACGGAGACGTAGAGGCCAACAAGCCAGGAATGTCTCCAAATATTACCGCCGAGATGTTAGGTTGGTTTAGGTTAGGTTATATTACGTTATTGATGTATATAAAGATCCCACGGAGACGTAGAGGCCAACTCGCCAGGAATGCTGTCAAATATTACCGCCGAGATGATAGGTTGTGTTATTTTAGGTTATATTTCGTTATTGACGTTTATGAAGGTCCCACGGAGACGTAGAGGCCAACTCGCCATGAATGTTTTCAAATATTACCGCCGAGATGTTAGGTTGGGTTAGGTTAGGTTATATTACGTTATAGATGTATATAAAGGTCCCACGGAGACGTAGAGGCCAACAAGACAGGAATGTGTTCAAATATTACCGCCGAGATGTTAGGTTGGCTTAGGTTAGGTTATATTACGTTATAGATGTATATAAAGTTCCCACGGAGAGGTAGAGGCCAACTCGCCAGGAATGTTGTGAAATATTACCGCCGAGATGATAGGTTGGGTTAGGTTAGGTTATATTACGTTATTGATGTATATATGTACCACGGAGAGGTAGAGGCCAACTCGCCATGAATGTTTTCAAATATTACCGCCGAGATGTTAGGTTGGGTTAGGTTAGGTTATATTACGTTATAGATGTATATAAAGTTCCCACGGAGAGGTAGAGGCCAACTCGCCATGAATGTTTTCAAATATTACCGCCGAGATGTTAGGTTGGGGTAGGTTAGGTTATATTACGTTACAGATGTATATAAAGGTCCCACGGAGACGTAGAGGCCAACAAGCAAGGAATGTGTTCAAATATTACCGCCGAGATGTTAGGTTGGTTTAGGTTAGGTTATATTACGTTATAGATGTATATAAAGTTCCCACGGAGACGTAGAGGCCAACAAGCCAGGAATGTGTTCAAATATTACCGCCGAGATGTTAGATTGGGTTAGGTTAGGTTATATTACGTTATTGATGTATATAAAGATCCCACGGATACGTAGAGGCCAACTCGCCAGGAATGTTGTCAAATGTTACCGCCGAGATGATAGGTTGGGTTAGGTTAGGTTATATTACGTTATTGATATATATAAATGTACCACGGAGTGGTAGAGGCCAACTCGCCATGAATGTTTTCAAATATTACCGCCGAGATGTTAGGTTGGGTTAGGTTGGGTTATATAACGTTATTGATGTATATAAAGGTCCCACGGAGACGTAGAGGCCAACAAGCCAGGAATGTGTTCAAATATTACCGCCGAGATGTTAGATTGGGTTAGGTTAGGTTATATTACGTTATTGATGTATATAAAGATCCCACGGAGACCTAGAGGCCAACTCGCCAGGAATGCTGTCAAATATTACCGCCGAGATGATAGGTTGTGTTATGTTAGGTTATATTTCGTTATGGACGTTTATGAAGGTCAAACGGAGACGTAGAGGCTATCTCGCCAGTAATGTTGTCAAATATTACCGCCGAGATGATAGGTTGTGTTAGGTTAGGTTATATTTCGTTATTGATGTATATGAAGGTCCCACGGTGACGTAGAGGCCAACAAGCCAGGAATGTGTTCAAATATTACCGCCGAGATGTTAGGTTGGGTTAGGTTAGGTTATATTACGTTATAGATGTATATAAGGATCCCACGGAGACGTAGAGGCCAACAAGCCAGGAATGTTTTCAAATATTACCGCCGAGACGTTAGGCTGGGTTAGGTTCGGTTATATAACGTTATTGATGTATATAAAGATCCCACGGAGATGTAGAGGCCAACAAGCCAGGAATGTGTTCAAATATTACCGCCGAGATGTTAGGTTGGGTTAGGTTGGGTTATATAACGTTATTGATGTATATAAAGGTCCCACGGAGACGTAGAGGCCAACAAGCCAGGAATGTCTCCAAATATTACCGCCGAGACGTTAGGTTGGTTTAGGTTAGGTTATATTACGTTATTGATGTATATAAAGATCCCACGGAGACGTAGAGGCCAACTCGCCAGGAATGCTGTCAAATATTACCGCCGAGATGATAGGTTGTGTTATGTTAGGTTATATTTCGTTATTGACGTTTATGAAGGTCAAACGGAGACGTAGAGGCTAACTCGCCAGTAATGTTGTCAAATATTACCGCCGAGATGATAGGTTGGGTTAGGTTTGGTTATATTTCGTTATTGATGTATATGAAGGACCCACGGAGACGTAGAGGCCAACTCGCCATGAATGTTTTCAAATATTACCGCCGAGATGTTAGGTTGGGTTAGGTTAGGTTATATTACGTTATAGATGTATATAAAGTTCCCACGGAGAGGTAGAGGCCAACTCGCCAGGAATGTTGTGAAATATTACCGCCGAGATGATAGGTTGGGTTAGGTTAGGTTATATTACGTTATTGATGTATATATGTACCACGGAGAGGTAGAGGCCAACTCGCCATGAATGTTTTCAAATATTACCGCCGAGATGTTAGGTTGGGTTAGGTTAGGTTAGGTTAGGTTATATTACGTTATAGATGTATATAAAGGTCCCACGGAGACGTAGAGGCCAACAAGCCAGGAATGTGTTCAAATATTACCTAGGTTGGGTTAGGTTAGGTTATATTACGTTATTGATGTATATAAATGTACGACGGAGAGGTAGAGGCCAACTCGCCATGAATGTTTTCAAATATTACCGCCGAGATGTTAGGTTGGGTTAGGTTAGGTTATATTACGTTATAGATGTATATAAAGGTCCCACGGAGACGTAGAGGCCAACAAGACAGGAATGTGTTCAAATATTACCGCCGAGATGTTAGGTTGGCTTAGGTTAGATTATATTACGTTATAGATGTATATAAAGTTCCCACAGAGAGGTAGAGGCCAACTCGCCAGGAATGTTGTGAAATATTACCGCCGAGATGATAGGTTGGGTTAGGTTAGGTTATATTACGTTATTGATGTATATATGTACCACGGAGAGGTAGAGGCCAACTCGCCATGAATGTTTTCAAATATTACCGCCGAGATGTTAGGTTGGGTTAGGTTAGGTTATATTACGTTATAGATGTATATAAAGTTCCCACGGAGAGGTAGAGGCCAACTCGCCATGAATGTTTTCAAATATTACCGCTGAGATGTTAGGTTGGGGTAGGTTAGGTTATATTACGTTATTGATGTATATAAAGATCCCACGGAGACGTAGAGGCCAACAAGCCAGGAATGTCTTCAAATATTACCGCAGAGATGTTAGGTTGGGTTAGGTTCGGTTATATAACGTTATTGATGTATATAAAGGTCCCACGGAGACGTAGAGGCCAACAAGCCAGGAATGTGTTAAAATATTACCGCCGAGATGTTAGATTGGGTTAGGTTAGGTTATATTACGTTATTGATGTATATAAAGATCCCACGGAGACGTAGAGGCCAACAAGCCAGGAATGTCTTCAAATATTACCGCAGAGATGTTAGGTTGGGTTAGGTTCTGTTATATAACGTTATTGATGTATATAAAGGTCCCACGGAGACGTAGAGGCCAACTCGCCAGGTATGTTTTCTAATATTACCGCCGAGATGTTAGGTTGGGTTAGGTTAGGTTATATTACGTTATTGATGTATAAAAAGATCCCACGGAGAGGTAGAGGCCAACTCGCCATGAATGTTTTCAAATATTACCGCCGAGATGTTAGGTTGGGGAAGGTTAGGTTATATTACGTTACAGATGTATATAAAGGTCCCACGGAGACGTAGAGGCCAACAAGCAAGGAATGTGTTCAAATATTACCGCCGAGATGTTAGGTTGGGTTAGGTTAGGTTATATTACGTTATAGATGTATATAAAGTTCCCACGGAGACGTAGAGGCCAACAAGCCAGGAATGTGTTCAAATATTACCGCCGAGATGTTAGATTGGGTTAGGTTAGGTTATATTACGTTATTGATGTATATAAAGATCCCACGGAGACGTAGAGGCCAACAAGCCAGGAATGTCTTCAAATATTAGCGCCGAGACGTTAGGCTGGGTTATGTTCGGTTATATAACGTTATTGATGTATATAAAGGTCCCACGGAGACGTAGAGGCCAACAAGCCAGGAATGTGTTCAAATATTACCGCCGATATGTTAGATTGGGTTAGGTTAGGTTATATTACGTTATTGATGTATATAAAGATCCCACGGAGACGTAGAGGCCAACTCGCCAGGAATGCTGTCAAATATTACCGCCGAGATGATAGGTTGTGTTATGTTAGGTTATATTTCGTTATTGACGTTTATGAAGGTCCCACGGAGACGTAGAGGCCAACTCGCCATGAATGTTTTCAAATATTACCGCCGAGATGTTAGGTTGGGTTAGGTTAGGTTATATTACGTTATAGATGTATATAAAGGTCCCACGGTGACGTAGAGGCCAACAAGCCAGGAATGTGTTTAAATATTACCTAGGTTGGGTTAGGTTAGGTTATATTACGTTATTAATGTATATAAATGTACGACGGAGAGGTAGAGGCCAACTCGCCATGAATGTTTTCAAATATTACCGCCGAGATGTTAGGTTGGGTTAGGTTAGGTTATATTACGTTATAGATGTATATAAAGGTCCCACGGAGACGTAGAGGCCAACAAGACAGGAATGTGTTCAAATATTACCGCCGAGATGTTAGGTTGGCTTAGGTTAGGTTATATTGCGTTATAGATGTATATAAAGTTCCCACGGAGAGGTAGAGGCCAACTCGCCAGGAATGTTGTGAAATATTACCGCCGAGATGATAGGTTGGGTTAGGTTAGGTTATATTACGTTATTGATGTATATATGTACCACGGAGAGGTAGAGGCCAACTCGCCATGAATGTTTTCAAATATTACCGCCGAGATGTTAGGTTGGGTTAGGTTAGGTTATATTACGTTATAGATGTATATAAAGTTCCCACGGAGAGGTAGAGGCCAACTCGCCATGAATGTTTTCAAATATTAGCGCCGAGATGTTAGGTTGGGGTAGGTTAGGTTATATTACGTTACAGATGTATATAAAGGTCCCACGGAGACGTAGAGGCCAACAAGCAAGGAATGTGTTCAAATATTACCGCCGAGATGTTAGGTTGGGTTAGGTTAGGTTATATTACGTTATAGATGTATATAAAGTTCCCACGGAGACGTAGAGGCCAACAAGCCAGGAATGTGTTCAAATATTACCGCCGAGATGTTAGATTGGGTTAGGTTAGGTTATATTACGTTATTGATGTATATAAAGATCCCACGGATACGTAGAGGCCAACTCGCCAGGAATGTTGTCAAATATTACCGCCGAGATGATAGGTTGGGTTAGGTTAGGTTATATTACGTTATTGATATATATAAATGTACCACGGAGTGGTAGAGGCCAACTCGCCATGAATGTTTTCAAATATTACCGCCGAGATGTTAGGTTGGGTTAGGTTGGGTTATATAACGTTATTGATGTATATAAAGGTCCCACGGAGACGTAGAGGCCAACAAGCCAGGAATGTGTTCAAATATTACCGCCGAGATGTTAGATTGGGTTAGGTTAGGTTATATTACGTTATTGATGTATATAAAGATCCCACGGAGACCTAGAGGCCAACTCGCCAGGAATGCTGTCAAATATTACCGCCGAGATGATAGGTTGTGTTATGTTAGGTTATATTTCGTTATTGACGTTTATGAAGGTCAAACGGAGACGTAGAGGCTATCTCGCCAGTAATGTTGTCAAATATTACCGCCGAGATGATAGGTTGTGTTAGGTTAGGTTATATTTCGTTATTGATGTATATGAAGGTCCCACGGAGACGTAGAGGCCAACTCGCCATGAATGTTTTCAAATATTACCGCCGAGATGTTAGGTTGGGTTAGGTTAGGTTATATTACGTTATAGATGTATATAAAGTTCCCACGGAGAGGTAGAGGCCAACTCGCCATGAATGTTTTCAAATATTACCGCTGAGATGTTAGGTTGGGGTAGGTTAGGTTATATTACGTTATTGATGTATATAAAGATCCCACGGAGACGTAGAGGCCAACAAGCCAGGAATGTCTTCAAATATTACCGCAGAGATGTTAGGTTGGGTTAGGTTCGGTTATATAACGTTATTGATGTATATAAAGGTCCCACGGAGACGTAGAGGCCAACAAGCCAGGAATGTGTTAAAATATTACCGCCGAGATGTTAGGTTGGGTTAGATTAGGTTATATTACGTTATAGATGTATATAAGGATCCCACGGAGACGTAGAGGCCAACAAGCCAGGAATGTTTTCAAATATTACCGCCGAGACGTTAGGCTGGGTTAGGTTCGGTTATATAACGTTATTGATGTATATAAAGATCCCACGGAGATGTAGAGGCCAACAAGCCAGGAATGTGTTCAAATATTACCGCCGAGATGTTAGGTTGGGTTAGGTTGGGTTATATAACGTTATTGATGTATATAAAGGTCCCACGGAGACGTAGAGGCCAACAAGCCAGGAATGTCTCCAAATATTACCGCCGAGACGTTAGGTTGGTTTAGGTTAGGTTATATTACGTTATTGATGTATATAAAGATCCCACGGAGACGTAGAGGCCAACTCGCCAGGAATGCTGTCAAATATTACCGCCGAGATGATAGGTTGTGTTATGTTAGGTTATATTTCGTTATTGACGTTTATGAAGGTCAAACGGAGACGTAGAGGCTAACTCGCCAGTAATGTTGTCAAATATTACCGCCGAGATGATAGGTTGGGTTAGGTTTGGTTATATTTCGTTATTGATGTATATGAAGGACCCACGGAGACGTAGAGGCCAACTCGCCATGAATGTTTTCAAATATTACCGCCGAGATGTTAGGTTGGGTTAGGTTAGGTTATATTACGTTATAGATGTATATAAAGTTCCCACGGAGAGGTAGAGGCCAACTCGCCAGGAATGTTGTGAAATATTACCGCCGAGATGATAGGTTGGGTTAGGTTAGGTTATATTACGTTATTGATGTATATATGTACCACGGAGAGGTAGAGGCCAACTCGCCATGAATGTTTTCAAATATTACCGCCGAGATGTTAGGTTGGGTTAGGTTAGGTTAGGTTAGGTTATATTACGTTATAGATGTATATAAAGGTCCCACGGAGACGTAGAGGCCAACAAGCCAGGAATGTGTTCAAATATTACCTAGGTTGGGTTAGGTTAGGTTATATTACGTTATTGATGTATATAAATGTACGACGGAGAGGTAGAGGCCAACTCGCCATGAATGTTTTCAAATATTACCGCCGAGATGTTAGGTTGGGTTAGGTTAGGTTATATTACGTTATAGATGTATATAAAGGTCCCACGGAGACGTAGAGGCCAACAAGACAGGAATGTGTTCAAATATTACCGCCGAGATGTTAGGTTGGCTTAGGTTAGATTATATTACGTTATAGATGTATATAAAGTTCCCACAGAGAGGTAGAGGCCAACTCGCCAGGAATGTTGTGAAATATTACCGCCGAGATGATAGGTTGGGTTAGGTTAGGTTATATTACGTTATTGATGTATATATGTACCACGGAGAGGTAGAGGCCAACTCGCCATGAATGTTTTCAAATATTACCGCCGAGATGTTAGGTTGGGTTAGGTTAGGTTATATTACGTTATAGATGTATATAAAGTTCCCACGGAGAGGTAGAGGCCAACTCGCCATGAATGTTTTCAAATATTACCGCTGAGATGTTAGGTTGGGGTAGGTTAGGTTATATTACGTTATTGATGTATATAAAGATCCCACGGAGACGTAGAGGCCAACAAGCCAGGAATGTCTTCAAATATTACCGCAGAGATGTTAGGTTGGGTTAGGTTCGGTTATATAACGTTATTGATGTATATAAAGGTCCCACGGAGACGTAGAGGCCAACAAGCCAGGAATGTGTTAAAATATTACCGCCGAGATGTTAGATTGGGTTAGGTTAGGTTATATTACGTTATTGATGTATATAAAGATCCCACGGAGACGTAGAGGCCAACAAGCCAGGAATGTCTTCAAATATTACCGCAGAGATGTTAGGTTGGGTTAGGTTCTGTTATATAACGTTATTGATGTATATAAAGGTCCCACGGAGACGTAGAGGCCAACTCGCCAGGTATGTTTTCTAATATTACCGCCGAGATGTTAGGTTGGGTTAGGTTAGGTTATATTACGTTATTGATGTATAAAAAGATCCCACGGAGAGGTAGAGGCCAACTCGCCATGAATGTTTTCAAATATTACCGCCGAGATGTTAGGTTGGGGAAGGTTAGGTTATATTACGTTACAGATGTATATAAAGGTCCCACGGAGACGTAGAGGCCAACAAGCAAGGAATGTGTTCAAATATTACCGCCGAGATGTTAGGTTGGGTTAGGTTAGGTTATATTACGTTATAGATGTATATAAAGTTCCCACGGAGACGTAGAGGCCAACAAGCCAGGAATGTGTTCAAATATTACCGCCGAGATGTTAGATTGGGTTAGGTTAGGTTATATTACGTTATTGATGTATATAAAGATCCCACGGAGACGTAGAGGCCAACAAGCCAGGAATGTCTTCAAATATTAGCGCCGAGACGTTAGGCTGGGTTATGTTCGGTTATATAACGTTATTGATGTATATAAAGGTCCCACGGAGACGTAGAGGCCAACAAGCCAGGAATGTGTTCAAATATTACCGCCGATATGTTAGATTGGGTTAGGTTAGGTTATATTACGTTATTGATGTATATAAAGATCCCACGGAGACGTAGAGGCCAACTCGCCAGGAATGCTGTCAAATATTACCGCCGAGATGATAGGTTGTGTTATGTTAGGTTATATTTCGTTATTGACGTTTATGAAGGTCCCACGGAGACGTAGAGGCCAACTCGCCATGAATGTTTTCAAATATTACCGCCGAGATGTTAGGTTGGGTTAGGTTAGGTTATATTACGTTATAGATGTATATAAAGGTCCCACGGTGACGTAGAGGCCAACAAGCCAGGAATGTGTTTAAATATTACCTAGGTTGGGTTAGGTTAGGTTATATTACGTTATTAATGTATATAAATGTACGACGGAGAGGTAGAGGCCAACTCGCCATGAATGTTTTCAAATATTACCGCCGAGATGTTAGGTTGGGTTAGGTTAGGTTATATTACGTTATAGATGTATATAAAGGTCCCACGGAGACGTAGAGGCCAACAAGACAGGAATGTGTTCAAATATTACCGCCGAGATGTTAGGTTGGCTTAGGTTAGGTTATATTACGTTATAGATGTATATAAAGTTCCCACGGAGAGGTAGAGGCCAACTCGCCAGGAATGTTGTGAAATATTACCGCCGAGATGATAGGTTGGGTTAGGTTAGGTTATATTACGTTATTGATGTATATATGTACCACGGAGAGGTAGAGGCCAACTCGCCATGAATGTTTTCAAATATTACCGCCGAGATGTTAGGTTGGGTTAGGTTAGGTTATATTACGTTATAGATGTATATAAAGTTCCCACGGAGAGGTAGAGGCCAACTCGCCATGAATGTTTTCAAATATTAGCGCCGAGATGTTAGGTTGGGGTAGGTTAGGTTATATTACGTTACAGATGTATATAAAGGTCCCACGGAGACGTAGAGGCCAACAAGCAAGGAATGTGTTCAAATATTACCGCCGAGATGTTAGGTTGGGTTAGGTTAGGTTATATTACGTTATAGATGTATATAAAGTTCCCACGGAGACGTAGAGGCCAACAAGCCAGGAATGTGTTCAAATATTACCGCCGAGATGTTAGATTGGGTTAGGTTAGGTTATATTACGTTATTGATGTATATAAAGATCCCACGGATACGTAGAGGCCAACTCGCCAGGAATGTTGTCAAATATTACCGCCGAGATGATAGGTTGGGTTAGGTTAGGTTATATTACGTTATTGATATATATAAATGTACCACGGAGTGGTAGAGGCCAACTCGCCATGAATGTTTTCAAATATTACCGCCGAGATGTTAGGTTGGGTTAGGTTGGGTTATATAACGTTATTGATGTATATAAAGGTCCCACGGAGACGTAGAGGCCAACAAGCCAGGAATGTGTTCAAATATTACCGCCGAGATGTTAGATTGGGTTAGGTTAGGTTATATTACGTTATTGATGTATATAAAGATCCCACGGAGACCTAGAGGCCAACTCGCCAGGAATGCTGTCAAATATTACCGCCGAGATGATAGGTTGTGTTATGTTAGGTTATATTTCGTTATTGACGTTTATGAAGGTCAAACGGAGACGTAGAGGCTATCTCGCCAGTAATGTTGTCAAATATTACCGCCGAGATGATAGGTTGTGTTAGGTTAGGTTATATTTCGTTATTGATGTATATGAAGGTCCCACGGAGACGTAGAGGCCAACTCGCCATGAATGTTTTCAAATATTACCGCCGAGATGTTAGGTTGGGTTAGGTTAGGTTATATTACGTTACAGATGTATATAAAGGTCCCACGGTGACGTAGAGGCCAACAAGCCAGGAATGTGTTCAAATATTACCGCCGAGATGTTAGGTTGGGTTAGGTTAGGTTATATTACGTTATAGATGTATATAAGGATCCCACGGAGACGTAGAGGCCAACAAGCCAGGAATGTTTTCAAATATTACCGCCGAGACGTTAGGCTGGGTTAAGTTCGGTTATATAACGTTATTGATGTATATAAAGATCCCACGGAGATGTAGAGGCCAACAAGCCAGGAATGTGTTCAAATATTACCGCCGAGATGTTAGGTTGGGTTAGGTTGGGTTATATAACGTTATTGATGTATATAAAGGTCCCACGGAGACGTAGAGGCCAACAAGCCAGGAATGTCTCCAAATATTACCGCCGAGATGTTAGGTTGGTTTAGGTTAGGTTATATTACGTTATTGATGTATATAAAGATCCCACGGAGACGTAGAGGCCAACTCGCCAGGAATGCTGTCAAATATTACCGCCGAGATGATAGGTTGTGTTATGTTAGGTTATATTTCGTTATTGACGTTTATGAAGGTCAAACGGAGACGTAGAGGCTAACTCGCCAGTAATGTTGTCAAATATTACCGCCGAGATGATAGGTTGGGTTAGGTTTGGTTATATTTCGTTATTGATGTATATGAAGGTCCCACGGAGACGTAGAGGCCAACTCGCCATGAATGTTTTCAAATATTACCGCCGAGATGTTAGGTTGGGTTAGGTTAGGTTATATTACGTTATAGATGTATATAAAGGTCCCACGGTGACGTAGAGGCCAACAAGCCAGGAATGTGTTCAAATATTACCGCCGAGATGTTAGATTGGGTTAGGTTAGGTTATATTACGTTATTGATGTATATAAAGATCCCACGGAGACGTAGAGGCCAACAAGCCAGGAATGTCTTCAAATATTAGCGCCGAGACGTTAGGCTGGGTTAGGTTCGGTTATATAACGTTATTGATGTATATAAAGGTCCCACGGAGACGTAGAGGCCAACAAGCCAGGAATGTGTTCAAATATTACCGCCGATATGTTAGATTGGGTTAGGTTAGGTTATATTACGTTATTGATGTATATAAAGATCCCACGGAGACGTAGAGGCCAACAAGCCAGGAATGTCTTCAAATATTACCGCAGAGATGTTAGGTTGGGTTAGGTTCGGTTATATAACGTTATTGATGTATATAAAAGTCCCACGAATACGTAGAGGCCAACTCGCCATGAATGTTTTCAAATATTACCGCCGAGATGTTAGATTGGGTTAGGTTAGGTTATATTACGTTATTGATGTATATAAAGATCCCACGGAGACGTAGAGGCCAACTCGCCATGAATGTGTTCAAATGTTACCGCCGAGATGTTAGGTTGGGTTAGGTTAGGTTATATTACGTTATAGATGTATATAACGATCCCACGGAGACGTAGAGGCCAACTCGCCATGAATGCTTTCAAATATTACCGCCGAGATGTTTGGTTGGGTTAGGTTAGGTTATATTACGTTATAGATGTATGTAAAGTTCCCACGGAGAGGTAGAGGCCAACTCGCCATGAATGTTTTCAAATATTACCGCCGAGATGTTAGATTGGGTTAGGTTAGGTTATATTACGTTATTGATGTATATAAAGATCCCACGGAGACATAGAGGCCAACAAGCCAGGAATGTCTTCAAATATTACCGCAGAGATGTTAGGTTGGGTTAGGTTCGGTTATATAACGTTATTGATGTATATAAAGGTCCCACGGAGACGTAGAGGCAAACAAGCCAGGAATGTGTTCAAATATTACCGCCGAGATGTTAGATTGGGTTAGGTTAGGTTATATTAAGTTATTGATGTATATAAATATCCCACGGAGACGTAGAGGCCAACAAGCCAGGAATGTCTTCAAATATTGCCGCAGAAATGTTAGGTTGGGTTAGGTTCTGTTATATAACGTTATTGATGTATATAGAGGTCCCACGGAGACGTAGAGGCCAACAAGCCAGGAATGTCTTCAAATATTAGCGCCGAGACGTTAGGCTGGGTTAGGTTCGGTTATATAACGTTATTGATGTATATAAAGGTCCCACGGAGACGTAGAGGCCAACAAGCCAGGAATGTGTTCAAATATTACCGCCGATATGTTAGATTGGGTTAGGTTAGGTTATATTACGTTATTGATGTATATAAAGATCCCACGGAGACGTAGAGGCCAACTCGCCATGAATGTGTTCAAATGTTACCGCCGAGATGTTAGGTTGGGTTAGGTTAGGTTATATTACGTTATAGATGTATATAACGATCCCACGGAGACGTAGAGGCCAACTCGCCATGAATGCTTTCAAATATTACCGCCGAGATGTTTGGTTGGGTTAGGTTAGGTTATATTACGTTATAGATGTATGTAAAGTTCCCACGGAGAGGTAGAGGCCAACTCGCCATGAATGTTTTCAAATATTACCGCCGAGATGTTAGATTGGGTTAGGTTAGGTTATATTACGTTATTGATGTATATAAAGATCCCACGGAGACGTAGAGGCCAACAAGCCAGGAATGTCTTCAAATATTACCGCAGAGATGTTAGGTTGGGTTAGGTTCGGTTATATAACGTTATTGAAGTATATAAAGGTCCCACGGAGACGTAGAGGAAAACAAGCCAGGAATGTGTTCAAATATTACCGCCGAGATGTTAGATTGGGTTAGGTTAGGTTATATTAAGTTATTGATGTATATAAATATCCCACGGAGACGTAGAGGCCAACAAGCCAGGAATGTCTTCAAATATTACCGCAGAAATGTTAGGTTGGGTTAGGTTCTGTTATATAACGTTATTGATGTATATAACGATCCCACGGAGACGTAGAGGCCAACTCGCCATGAATGCTTTCAAATATTACCGCCGAGATGTTTGGTTGGGTTAGGTTAGGTTATATTACGTTATAGATGTATGTAAAGTTCCCACGGAGAGGTAGAGGCCAACTCGCCATGAATGTTTTCAAATATTACCGCCGAGATGTTAGATTGGGTTAGGTTAGGTTATATTACGTTATTGATGTATATAAAGGTCCCACCGATACGTAGAGGCCAACTCGCCAGGAATGTTGTCAAATATTACCGCCGAGATGTTAGGTTGGGTTAGGTTAGGTTATATTACGTTATAGATGTATATAAAGTTCCCACGGAGACGTAGAGGCCAACTCGCCATGAATGTGTTCAAATGTTACCGCCGAGATGTTAGGTTGGGTTAGGTTAGGTTATATTACGTTATAGATGTATATAACGATCCCACGGAGACGTAGAGGCCAACTCGCCATGAATGTTTTCAAATATTACCGCCGAGATGTTTGGTTGGGTTAGGTTAGGTTATATTACGTTATAGATGTATGTAAAGTTCCCACGGAGAGGTAGAGGCCAACTCGCCATGAATGTTTTCAAATATTACCGCCGAGATGTTAGATTGGGTTAGGTTAGGTTATATTACGTTATTGATGTATATAAAGATCCCACGGAGACGTAGAGGCCAACAAGCCAGGAATGTCTTCAAATATTACCGCAGAGATGTTAGGTTGGGTTAGGTTCGGTTATATAACGTTATTGATGTATATAAAGGTCCCACGGAGACGTAGAGGAAAACAAGCCAGGAATGTGTTCAAATATTACCGCCGAGATGTTAGATTGGGTTAGGTTAGGTTATATTACGTTATTGATGTATATAAATATCACACGGAGACGTAGAGGCCAACAAGCCAGGAATGTCTTCAAATATTACCGCAGAGATGTTAGGTTGGGTTAGGTTCTGTTATATAACGTTATTGATGTATATAGAGGTCCCACGGAGACGTAGAGGCCAACAAGCCAGGAATGTGTTCAAATATTACCGCCGAGATGTTAGAGTGGGTTAGGTTAGGTTATATTACGTTATTGGTGTATATAAAGATCCCACGGATACGTAGAGGCCAACTCGCCAGGAATGTTGTCAAATATTACCGCCGAGATGTTAGGTTGGGTTAGGTTAGGTTATATTACGTTATAGATGTATATAAAGTTCCCACGTAGACGTAGAGGCCAACTCGCCAGGTATGTTTTCTAATATTACCGCCGAGATGTTAGGTTGGGTTAGGTTAGGTTATATTACGTTATAGATGTATATAAAGTTCCCACGGAGAGGTAGACGCCAACTCGCCATGAATGTTTTCAAATATTACCGCCGAGATGTTAGGTTGGGGTAGGTTAGGTTATATTACGTTACAGATGTATATAAAGGTCCCACGGAGACGTAGAGGCCAACAAGCAAGGAATGTGTTCAAATATTACCGCCGAGATGTTAGGTTGGGTTAGGTTAGGTTATATTACGTTATAGATGTATATAAAGTTCCCACGGAGACGTAGAGGCCAACAAGCCAGGAATGTGTTCAAATATTACCGCCGAGATGTTAGATTGGGTTAGGTTAGGTTATATTACGTTATTGATGTATATAAAGATCCCACGGAGACGTAGAGGCCAACAAGCCAGGAATGTCTTCAAATATTACCGCAGAGATGTTAGGTTGGGTTAGGTTCGGTTATATAACGTTATTGATGTATATAAAGGTCCCACGAATACGTAGAGGCCAACAAGCCAGGAATGTGTTCAAATATTACCGCCGAGATGTTAGGTTGGGTTAGGTTAGGTTATATTACGTTATAGATGTATATAAAGGCCCCACGGAGACGCAGAGGCCAACAAGCCAGGAATGTCTTCAAATATTACCGCCGAGATGATACGTTGTGTTATGTTAGGTTATATTTCGTTATTGATGTTTATGAAGGTCAAACGGAGACGTAGAGGCCAACTCGCCAGTAATGTTGTCAAATATTACCGCCGAGATGATAGGTTGGGTTAGGTTAGGTTATATTTCGTTATTGATGTATATGAAGGTCCCACGGAGACGTAGAGGCCAACTCGCCATGACTGTTTTCAGATATTACCGCCGAGATGTTAGGTTGGGTTAGGTTAGGTTATATTACGTTATAGATGTATGTGAAGGACCCACGGAGACGTAGAGGCCAACTCGCCATGAATGTTTTCAAATATTACCGCGGAGATGTTAGGTTGGGTTAGGTTAGGTTATATTACGTTATAGATGAATGTAAAGTTCCCACGGAGAGGTAGAGGCCAACTCGCCATGAATGTTTTCAAATATTACCGCCGAGATGTTAGGTTGGGTCAGGTTAGGTTATATTGCGTTATAGATGTATATAAAGTTCCCACGGAGACGTAGAGGCCAACAAGCCAGGAATGTGTTCAAATATTACCGCCGAGATGTTAGGTTGGGTTAGGTTCGGTTATATAACGTTATTGATGTATATAAAGGTCCCACGAATACGTAGAGGCCAACAAGCCAGGAATGTGTTCAAATATTACCGCCGAGATGTTAGAGTGGGTTAGGTTAGGTTATATTACGTTATTGGTATATATAAAGATCCCATGGATACGTAGAGGCCAACTCGCCAGGAATGTTGTCAAATATTACCGCCGAGATGTTAGATTGGGTTAGGTTAGGTTATATTACGTTATTGATGTATATAAAGATCCCACGGATACGTAGAGGCCAACTCGCCAGGAATGTTGTCAAATATTACCGCCGAGATGTTAGGTTGGGTTAGGTTAGGTTATATTACGTTATAGATGTATATAAAGTTCCCACGGAGACGTAGAGGCCAACTCGCCAGGTATGTTTTCTAATATTACCGCCGAGATGTTAGGTTGGGTTAGGTTAGGTTATATTACGTTATAGATGTATATAAAGGTCCCACGGAGACGCAGAGGTCAACAAGCCAGGAATGTCTTCAAATATTACCGCCGAGATGAGAGGTTGTGTTATGTTAGGTTATATTTCGTTATTGATGTTTATGAAGGTCAAACGGAGACGTAGAGGCCAACTCGCCAGTAATGTTGTCAAATATTACCCCCGAGATGATAGGTTGGGTTAGGTTAGGTTATATTTCGTTATTGAAGTATATGAAGGTCCCACGGAGACGTAGAGGCCAACTCGCCATGACTGTTTTCAGATATTACCGCCGAGATGTTAGGTTGGGTTAGGTTAGGTTATATTACGTTATAGATGTATGTGAAGGTCCCACGGAGACGTAGAGGCCAACAAGACAGGAATGTGTTTAAATATTACCGCCGAGATGTTAGGTTGGGTTAGGTTAGGTTATATTGCGTTATAGATGTATATAAAGTTCCCACGGAGACGTAGAGGCCAACAAGCCAGGAATGTGTTCAAATATTACCGCCGAGATGTTAGATTGGGTTAGGTTAGGTTATATTACGTTATTGATGTATATAAATATCCCACGGAGACGTAGAGGCCAACAAGCCAGGAATGTGTTCAAATGTTACCGCCGAGATGTTAGGTTGGGTTTGGTTAGGTTATATTACGTTATAGATGTATATAACGATCCCACGGAGACGTAGACGCCAACTCGCCATGAATGTCTTCAAATATTACCGCCGAGATGTTAGGTTGGGTTAGGTTAGGTTATATTACGTTATAGATGTATGTAAAGTTCCCGCGGAGAGGTAGAGGCCAACTCGCCATGAATGTTTTCAAATATTACCGCCGAGATGTTAGATTGGGTTAGGTTAGGTTATATTACGTTATTGATGTATATAAAGATCCCACGGAGACGTAGAGGCCAACAAGACAGGAATGTGTTCAAATATTACCGCCGAGATGTTAGGTTGGGTTAGGTTAGGTTATATTACGTTATAGATGTATATAAAGGCCCCACGGAGACGCAGAGGCCAACAAGCCAGGAATGTCTTCAAATATTACCGCCGAGATGATACGTTGTGTTATGTTAGGTTATATTTCGTTATTGATGTTTATGAAGGTCAAACGGAGACGTAGAGGCCAACTCGCCAGTAATGTTGTCAAATATTACCGCCGAGATGATAGGTTGGGTTAGGTTAGGTTATATTTCGTTATTGATGTATATGAAGGTCCCACGGAGACGTAGAGGCCAACTCGCCATGACTGTTTTCAGATATTACCGCCGAGATGTTAGGTTGGGTTAGGTTAGGTTATATTACGTTATAGATGTATGTGAAGGACCCACGGAGACGTAGAGGCCAACTCGCCATGAATGTTTTCAAATATTACCGCGGAGATGTTAGGTTGGGTTAGGTTAGGTTATATTACGTTATAGATGAATGTAAAGTTCCCACGGAGAGGTAGAGGCCAACTCGCCATGAATGTTTTCAAATATTACCGCCGAGATGTTAGGTTGGGTCAGGTTAGGTTATATTGCGTTATAGATGTATATAAAGTTCCCACGGAGACGTAGAGGCCAACAAGCCAGGAATGTGTTCAAATATTACCGCCGAGATGTTAGGTTGGGTTAGGTTCGGTTATATAACGTTATTGATGTATATAAAGGTCCCACGAATACGTAGAGGCCAACAAGCCAGGAATGTGTTCAAATATTACCGCCGAGATGTTAGAGTGGGTTAGGTTAGGTTATATTACGTTATTGGTATATATAAAGATCCCATGGATACGTAGAGGCCAACTCGCCAGGAATGTTGTCAAATATTACCGCCGAGATGTTAGATTGGGTTAGGTTAGGTTATATTACGTTATTGATGTATATAAAGATCCCACGGATACGTAGAGGCCAACTCGCCAGGAATGTTGTCAAATATTACCGCCGAGATGTTAGGTTGGGTTAGGTTAGGTTAT
The DNA here is from genome assembly GCA_963969225.1 of Xylocopa violacea. Lineage (NCBI taxonomy): Eukaryota > Metazoa > Arthropoda > Insecta > Hymenoptera > Apidae > Xylocopa > Xylocopa violacea. Next base: position 3,315,352 of record CAXAJV010000548.1, on the reverse strand, counting down.
ATTACGTTATAGATGTATATAAAGTTCCCACGGAGACGTAGAGGCCAACTCGCCAGGTATGTTTTCTAATATTACCGCCGAGATGTTAGGTTGGGTTAGGTTAGGTTATATTACGTTATAGATGTATATAAAGGTCCCACGGAGACGCAGAGGTCAACAAGCCAGGAATGTCTTCAAATATTACCGCCGAGATGATAGGTTGTGTTATGTTAGGTTATATTTCGTTATTGATGTTTATGAAGGTCAAACGGAGACGTAGAGGCCAACTCGCCAGTAATGTTGTCAAATATTACCCCCGAGATGATAGGTTGGGTTAGGTTAGGTTATATTTCGTTATTGAAGTATATGAAGGTCCCACGGAGACGTAGAGGCCAACTCGCCATGACTGTTTTCAGATATTACCGCCGAGATGTTAGGTTGGGTTAGGTTAGGTTATATTACGTTATAGATGTATGTGAAGGTCCCACGGAGACGTAGAGGCCAACAAGACAGGAATGTGTTTAAATATTACCGCCGAGATGTTAGGTTGGGTTAGGTTAGGTTATATTGCGTTATAGATGTATATAAAGTTCCCACGGAGACGTAGAGGCCAACAAGCCAGGAATGTGTTCAAATATTACCGCCGAGATGTTAGATTGGGTTAGGTTAGGTTATATTACGTTATTGATGTATATAAATATCCCACGGAGACGTAGAGGCCAACAAGCCAGGAATGTGTTCAAATGTTACCGCCGAGATGTTAGGTTGGGTTTGGTTAGGTTATATTACGTTATAGATGTATATAACGATCCCACGGAGACGTAGACGCCAACTCGCCATGAATGTCTTCAAATATTACCGCCGAGATGTTAGGTTGGGTTAGGTTAGGTTATATTACGTTATAGATGTATGTAAAGTTCCCGCGGAGAGGTAGAGGCCAACTCGCCATGAATGTTTTCAAATATTACCGCCGAGATGTTAGATTGGGTTAGGTTAGGTTATATTACGTTATTGATGTATATAAAGATCCCACGGAGACGTAGAGGCCAACAAGACAGGAATGTGTTTAAATATTACCGCCGATATGTTAGGTTGGGTTAGGTTAGGTTATATTGCGTTATAGATGTATATAAAGTTCCCACGGAGACGTAGAGGCCAACAAGCCAGGAATGTCTTCAAATATTACCGCCGAGATGTTAGGTTGGGTTAGGTTAGGTTATATTGCGTTATAGATGTATATAAAGTTCCCACGGAGACGTAGAGGCCAACGAGCCAGGAATGTGTTCAAATATTACCGCCGAGATGTTAGATTGGGTTAGGTTAGGTTATATTACGTTATTGATGTATATAAAGATCCCCCGGCGACGTAGAGGCCAACAAGCCAGGAATGTGTTCAAATATTACCGCCGAGATGTTAGATTGGGTTAGGTTAGGTTATATTACGTTATTGATGTATATAAAGATACCACGGAGACGTACAGGCCAACTCGCCAGGAATGTCTTCAAATATTACCGCCGAGATGATAGGTTGGGTTAGGTTAGGTTATATTACGTTATTGATGTATATAAATGTACCACGGAGAGGTAGAGGCCAACTCGCCATGAATGTTTTCAAATATTACCGCCGAGATGTTAGGTTGGCTTAGGTTAGGTTATATTACGTTATAGATGTATATAAAGGTCCCACGGAGACGCAGAGGTCAACAAGCCAGGAATGTCTTCAAATATTACCGCCGAGATGATAGGTTGTGTTATGTTAGGTTATATTTCGTTATTGATGTTTATGAAGGTCAAACGGAGACGTAGAGGCCAACTCGCCAGTAATGTTGTCAAATATTACCGCCGAGATGATAGGTTGGGTTAGGTTAGGTTATATTTCGTTATTGATGTATATGAAGGTACCACGGAGACGTAGAGGCCAACTCGCCATGACTGTTTTCAGATATTACCGCCGAGATGTTAGGTTGGGTTAGGTTAGGTTATATTACGTTATAGATGTATGTGAAGGTCCCACGGAGACGTAGAGGCCAACTCGCCATGAATGTTTTCAAATATTACCGCGGAGATGTTAGGTTGGGTTAGGTTAGGTTATATTACGTTATAGATGAATGTAAAGTTCCCACGGAGAGGTAGAGGCCAAATCGCCATGAATGTTTTCAAATATTACCGCCGAGATGTTAGATTGGGTTAGGTTAGGTTATATTACGTTATTGATGTATATAAAGATCCCACGGAGACGTAGAGGCCAACAAGACAGGAATGTGTTTAAATATTACCGCCGAGATGTTAGGTTGGGTCAGGTTAGGTTATATTGCGTTATAGATGTATATAAAGTTCCCACGGAGACGTAGAGGCCAACAAGCCAGGAATGTGTTCAAATATTACCGACGAGATGTTAGGCTGGGTTAGGTTAGGCTATATTACGTTATTGATGTATAAAAAGATCCCACGGAGACGGAGAAACCAACTCGACAGGAAAGTTGTCTAATATTACTGCCGAGATGTTAGGTTGGGTTAGGTTAGGTTATATTACGTTATTGATGTATAAAAAGATCCCACGGAGACGGAGAAGCCAACTCGCCAGGAATGTTGTCTAATATTACTGCCGAGATGTTAGGTTGGGTTAGGTTAGGTTATATTACGTTATTGGTGTATATAAATGTCCCGCGGAGACGGAGAAGCCAACTCGCCAGGAATGTTGTCAAATATTACCGCCGAGATGTTAGGTTGGGTTTGGTTAGGTTATATTACGTTATTGATGTATATAAAGGTCCCACGGAGACGTAGAGGGCAACTCGCCAGGTATGTTTTCAAATATTACCGCCGAGATGTTAGGTTGGGTTAGGTTAGGTTATATTACGTTATTGATGTATATAAAGGTCCCACGGAGACATAGAGGCCAACTCGCCAGGTATGTTTTCAAATATTACCGCCGAGATTGTAGGTTGGGTTATGTTAGGTTCAATTACGTTATTGATGTATATGAAGGTCCCACGGAGACGTAGGGACCAACTCGCCAGGTATGTTGTCAAATATTACCGCCGAGATGATAGGTTGGGTTAGGTTAGGTTATATTACGTTATTGATGTATATAAAGGTCCCACGGAGACGTAGAGGCCAACTCGCCAGGAATGTTGTCAAATATTACCGCCGAGATGATAGGTTGGGTTAGGTTACGTTATATTACGTTATTGATGTTTATGAAGGTCAAACGGAGACGTAGAGGACAACTCGCCAGGTATGTTGTCAAATATTATCGCCGAAATGTTAGGTTGGGTTAGGTTAGGTTATATTACGTTATTGATGTATATAAAGGTCCCACGGAGACGTAGAGGCCAACTCGCTAGGTATGTTTTCAAATATTACCGCCGAGATGTTAGGCTGGGTTAGGTTAGGTTATATTACGTTATTGATGTATAAAAAGATCCCACGGAGACGGAGAAACCAACTCGACAGGAGTGTTGTCTAATATTACTGCCGAGATGTTAGGTTGGGTTAGGTTAGGTTATATTACGTTATTGATGTATAAAAAGATCCCACGGAGACGGAGAAGCCAACTCGCCAGGAGTGTTGTCTAATATTACTGCCGAGATGTTAGGTTGGGTTAGGTTAGGTTATATTACGTTATTGATGTATATAAAGGTCCCACGGAGACGTAGAGGCCAACTCGCCAGGTATGTTTTCAAATATTACCGCCGAGATGTTAGGCTGGGTTAGGTTAGGTTATATTACGTTATTGATGAATAAAAAGATCCCAGGGAGACGGAGAAACCAACTCGACAGGAATGTTGCCTAATATTACCGCCGAGATGTTAGGTTGGGTTAGGTTAGGTTATATTACGTTATTGATGCATATAAAGGTCCCACGGAGACGTAGAGGACAACTCGCCAGGAATGATGTCAAATATTACCGCCGAAATGTTAGGTAGGGTTAGGTTAGGCTATATTACGTTATTGATGTATATGAAGGTCCCACGGAGACGTAGAGACCAACTCGCCAGGTATGTTGTCAAATATTACCGCCGAGATGATTGGTTGGGTTAGGTTAGGTTATATTGCGTTATTGATGTTTATGAAGATCCCACGGAGACGTAGAGGCCAACTCGCCAGGTATGTTTTCAAATATTACCGCCGAGATTGTAGGTTGGGTTAGGTTAGGTTCAATTACGTTATTGATGTATATGAAGGTCCCACGGAGACGTAGAGACCAACTCGCCAGGTATGTTGTCAAATATTACCGCCGACATGATAGGTTGGGTTAGGTTAGGTTATATTGCGTTATTGATGTTTATGAAGGTCAAACGGATACGTAGAGGCCAACTCGCCAGGAATGTTGCCAAATATTACCGCTGAGATGTTAGATTGGGTTAGGTTAGGTTATATTACGTTATTGATGTATATAAAGGTCCAACGGAGACGTAGAGGCCAACGCGCCAGGAATGTTGTCAAATATTACCGCAGAGATGATAGGTTGGGTTAGGTTGCGTTATATTACGTTATTGATGTTTATGAAGGTCAAACGTAGACGTAGAGGCCAACTCGCCAGGTATGTTGTCAAATATTACCGCCGAAATGTTACGTTGGATTAGGTTAGGTTATATTACGTTATTGATGTATATAAACGTCCCACGGAGACGTGGAGGCCAACTCGCCAGGTATGTTTTCAAATATTACCGCCGAGATTGTAGGTTGGGTTAGGTTAGGTTCAATTACGTTATTGGTGTATATGAAGGTCCCATGGAGACGTAGAGACCAACTCGCCAGGTATGTTGTCAAATATTACCGCCGAGATGATAGGTTGGGTTAGGTTAGGTTATATTGCGTTATTGATGTTTATGAAGGTCAAACGGAGACGTAGAGGCCAACTCGCCAGGAATGTTGCCAAATATTACCGCTGAGATGTTAGATTGGGTTAGGTTAGGTTATATTACGTTATTGATGTATATAAAGGTCCAACGGAGACGTAGAGGCCAACTCGCCAGGAATGTTGTCAAATATTACCGCCGAAATGTTAGGTTGGGTTAGGTTAGGTTATATCGCGTTATAGATGTATATAAAAGTCCCGCGGAGACGTAGAGGCCAACAAGCTAGGGATGTGATCAAATATTACCGCGGAGATGTTAGGTTGGGTTAGGTTAGGTTATATTACGTTATTGATGTATATAAAGGTCCCACGGAGACGTAGAGGCCAACTCGCCAGGTATGTTTTCAAATATTACCGCCGAGATTGTAGGTTGGGTTAGGTTAGGTTCAATTACGTTATTGATGTATATGAAGGTCCCACGGAGACGTGGAGACCAACTCGCCAGGTATGTTGTCAAATATTACCGCCGACATGATAGGTTGGGTTAGGTTAGGTAATATTGCGTTATTGATGTTTATGAAGGTCAAACGGATACGTAGAGGCCAACTCGCCAGGAATGTTGCCAAATATTACCGCTGAGATGTTAGATTGGGTTAGGTTAGGTTATATTACGTTATTGATGTATATAAAGGTCCAACGGAGACGTAGAGGCCAACTCGCCAGGAATGTTGTCAAATATTACCGCAGAGATGATAGGTTGGGTTAGGTTGCGTTATATTACGTTATTGATGTTTATGAAGGTCAAACGTAGACGTAGAGGCCAACTCGCCAGGTATGTTGTCAAATATTACCGCCGAAATGTTACGTTGGATTAGGTTAGGTTATATTACTTTATTGATGTATATAAAGGTCCCACGGAGACGTAGAGGCCAACTCGCCAGGTATGTTGTCAAATATTACCGCCGAGATGATAGGTTGGGTTAGGTTAGGTTATATTGCGTTATTGATGTTTATGAAGATGAAACGGAGACGTAGAGGCCAACTCGCCAGGAATGTTGCCAAATATTACCGCTGAGATGTTAGATTGGGTTAGGTTAGGTTATATTACGTTATTGATGTATATAAAAGTCCAACGGAGACGTAGAGGCCAACTCGCCAGGAATGTTGTCAAATATTACCGCCGAAATGTTAGGTTGGGTTAGGTTAGGTTATATCGCGTTATAGATGTATATAAAAGTCCCGCGGAGACGTAGAGGCCAACAAGCTAGGGATGTGATCAAATATTACCGCGGAGATGTTAGTTTGGGTTAGGTTAGGTTATATTACGTTATTGATGTATATAAAGGTCCCACGGAGACGTAGAGGCCAACTCGCCAGGAATGTTGTCAAATATTACCGCCGAGATGATAGGTTGGGTTAGGTTGCGTTATGTTACGTTATTGATGTTTATGAAAGTCAAACGTAGACGTAGAGGCCAACTCGCCAGGTATGTTGTCAAATATTACCGCCGTAATGTTACGTTGGATTAGGTTAGGTTATATTACGTTATTGATGTATATAAATGTCCCACGGAGACGTAGAGGCCAACTCGCCAGGTATGTTTTCAAATATTACCGCCGAGATGTTAGGTTGGGTTAGGTTAGGTTATATTACGTTATTGATGTATATAAAGGTCCCACGGACACGTAGAGGCCAACTCGCCAGGAATGTTGTCTAATATTACTGCCGAGATGTTAGGTTGGGTTAGGTTAGGTTATATTACGTTATTGATGTATAAAAAGATCCCACGGAGACGGAGAAGCCAACTCGCCAGGAGTGTTGTCTAATATTACTGCCGAGATGTTAGGTTGGGTTAGGTTAGGTTATATTACGTTATTGATGCATATAGAGGTCCCACGGAGACGTAGAGGACAACTCGCCAGGAATGATGTCAAATATTACCGCCGAAATGTTAGGTTGGGTTAGGTTAGACTATATTACGTTATTGATGTATATCAAGGTCCCACGCAGACGTAGAGGCCAACTCGCGAGGAATGTTTTCAAATATTACCGCCGAGATGTTAGGTTGGGTTAGGTTGGGTTATATTACGTTATTGGTGTATATAAATGTCCCGCGGAGACGGAGAAGCCAACTCGCCAGGAATGTTGTCAAATATTACCGCCGAGATGTTAGGTTGGGTTTGGTTAGGTTATATTACGTTATTGATGTATATAAAGGTCCCACGGAGACGTAGAGGGCAACTCGCCAGGTATGTTTTCAAATATTACCGCCGAGATGTTAGGTTGGGTTAGGTTAGGTTATATTACGTTATTGATGTATATAAAGGTCCCACGGAGACGTAGAGGCCAACTCGCCAGGTATGTTGTCAAATATTACCGCCGAGATGATTGGTTGGGTTAGGTTAGGTTCAATTACGTTATTGATGTATATGAAGGTCCCACGGAGACGTAGAGACCAACTCGCCAGGTATGTTGTCAAATATTACCGCCGAGATGATAGGTTGGGTTAGGTTAGGTTATATTGCGTTATTGATGTTTATGAAGGTCAAACGGAGACGTAGATGCCAACTCGCCAGGAATGTTGCCAAATATTACCGCTGAGATGTTAGATTGGGTTAGGTTAGGTTATATTACGTTATTGATGTATATAAAGGTCCCACGGAGACGTAGAGGCCAACTCGCCAGGAATGTTGTCAAATATTACCGCCGAGATGATAGGTTGGGTTAGGTTGCGTTATATTACGTTATTGATGTTTATGAAGGTCAAACGGAGAGGTAGAGGCCAACTCGCCAGGTATGTTGTCAAATATTACCGCCGAAATGTTAGGTGGGATTAGGTTAGTTTATATTACGTTATTGATGTATATAAATGTCCCACGGAGACGTAGAGGGCAACTCGCCAGGTATGTTTTCAAATATTACCGCCGAGATGTTAGGTTGGGTTAGGTTAGGTTATATTACGTTGTTGATGTATATAAATGTCCCACGGAGACGTAGAGGCCAACTCGCCAGGTATGTCTTCAAATATCACCGCCGAGATGTTAGGTTGGGTTAGGTTAGGTTATATTAAGTTATTGATGTATATAAAGGTCCCACGGAGACGTAGAGGCCAACTCGCCAGGAATGATGTCAAATATTACCGCCGAGATGTTAGGTTGGGTTAGGTTAGGTTATATTACGTTATTGATGCATATAAAGGTCCCACGGAGACGTAGAGGACAACTCGCCAGGAATGATGTCAAATATTACCGCCGAAATGTTAGGTAGGGTTAGGTTAGGCTATATTACGTTATTGATGTATATGAAGGTCCCACGGAGACGTAGAGACCAACTCGCCAGGTATGTTGTCAAATATTACCGCCGAGATGATTGGTTGGGTTAGGTTAGGTTATATTGCGTTATTGATGTTTATGAAGATCCCACGGAGACGTAGAGGCCAACTCGCCAGGTATGTTTTCAAATATTACCGCCGAGATTGTAGGTTGGGTTAGGTTAGGTTCAATTACGTTATTGATGTATATGAAGGTCCCACGGAGACGTAGAGACCAACTCGCCAGGTATGTTGTCAAATATTACCGCCGACATGATAGGTTGGGTTAGGTTAGGTTATATTGCGTTATTGATGTTTATGAAGGTCAAACGGATACGTAGAGGCCAACTCGCCAGGAATGTTGCCAAATATTACCGCTGAGATGTTAGATTGGGTTAGGTTAGGTTATATTACGTTATTGATGTATATAAAGGTCCAACGGAGACGTAGAGGCCAACTCGCCAGGAATGTTGTCAAATATTACCGCAGAGATGATAGGTTGGGTTAGGTTGCGTTATATTACGTTATTGATGTTTATGAAGGTCAAACGTAGACGTAGAGGCCAACTCGCCAGGTATGTTGTCAAATATTACCGCCGAAATGTTACGTTGGATTAGGTTAGGTTATATTACGTTATTGATGTATATAAACGTCCCACGGAGACGTAGAGGCCAACTCGCCAGGTATGTTTTCAAATATTACCGCCGAGATTGTAGGTTGGGTTAGGTTAGGTTCAATTACGTTATTGGTGTATATGAAGGTCCCACGGAGACGTAGAGACCAACTCGCCAGGTATGTTGTCAAATATTACCGCCGAGATGATAGGTTGGGTTAGGTTAGGTTATATTGCGTTATTGATGTTTATGAAGGTCAAACGGAGACGTAGAGGCCAACTCGCCAGGAATGTTGCCAAATATTACCGCTGAGATGTTAGATTGGGTTAGGTTAGGTTATATTACGTTATTGATGTATATAAAGGTCCAACGGAGACGTAGAGGCCAACTCGCCAGGAATGTTGTCAAATATTACCGCCGAAATGTTAGGTTGGGTTAGGTTAGGTTATATCGCGTTATAGATGTATATAAAAGTCCCGCGGAGACGTAGAGGCCAACAAGCTAGGGATGTGATCAAATATTACCGCGGAGATGTTAGGTTGGGTTAGGTTAGGTTATATTACGTTATTGATGTATATAAAGGTCCCACGGAGACGTAGAGGCCAACTCGCCAGGTATGTTTTCAAATATTACCGCCGAGATTGTAGGTTGGGTTAGGTTAGGTTCAATTACGTTATTGATGTATATGAAGGTCCCACGGAGACGTGGAGACCAACTCGCCAGGTATGTTGTCAAATATTACCGCCGACATGATAGGTTGGGTTAGGTTAGGTAATATTGCGTTATTGATGTTTATGAAGGTCAAACGGATACGTAGAGGCCAACTCGCCAGGAATGTTGCCAAATATTACCGCTGAGATGTTAGATTGGGTTAGGTTAGGTTATATTACGTTATTGATGTATATAAAGGTCCAACGGAGACGTAGAGGCCAACTCGCCAGGAATGTTGTCAAATATTACCGCAGAGATGATAGGTTGGGTTAGGTTGCGTTATATTACGTTATTGATGTTTATGAAGGTCAAACGTAGACGTAGAGGCCAACTCGCCAGGTATGTTGTCAAATATTACCGCCGAAATGTTACGTTGGATTAGGTTAGGTTATATTACTTTATTGATGTATATAAAGGTCCCACGGAGACGTAGAGGCCAACTCGCCAGGTATGTTGTCAAATATTACCGCCGAGATGATAGGTTGGGTTAGGTTAGGTTATATTGCGTTATTGATGTTTATGAAGATGAAACGGAGACGTAGAGGCCAACTCGCCAGGAATGTTGCCAAATATTACCGCTGAGATGTTAGATTGGGTTAGGTTAGGTTATATTACGTTATTGATGTATATAAAGGTCCAACGGAGACGTAGAGGCCAACTCGCCAGGAATGTTGTCAAATATTACCGCCGAAATGTTAGGTTGGGTTAGGTTAGGTTATATCGCGTTATAGATGTATATAAAAGTCCCGCGGAGACGTAGAGGCCAACAAGCTAGGGATGTGATCAAATATTACCGCGGAGATGTTAGTTTGGGTTAGGTTAGGTTATATTACGTTATTGATGTATATAAAGGTCCCACGGAGACGTAGAGGCCAACTCGCCAGGAATGTTGTCAAATATTACCGCCGAGATGATAGGTTGGGTTAGGTTGCGTTATGTTACGTTATTGATGTTTATGAAAGTCAAACGTAGACGTAGAGGCCAACTCGCCAGGTATGTTGTCAAATATTACCGCCGAAATGTTACGTTGGATTAGGTTAGGTTATATTACGTTATTGATGTATATAAATGTCCCACGGAGACGTAGAGGCCAACTCGCCAGGTATGTTTTCAAATATTACCGCCGAGATGTTAGGTTGGGTTAGGTTAGGTTATATTACGTTATTGATGTATATAAAGGTCCCACGGACACGTAGAGGCCAACTCGCCAGGAATGTTGTCTAATATTACTGCCGAGATGTTAGGTTGGGTTAGGTTAGGTTATATTACGTTATTGATGTATAAAAAGATCCCACGGAGACGGAGAAGCCAACTCGCCAGGAGTGTTGTCTAATATTACTGCCGAGATGTTAGGTTGGGTTAGGTTAGGTTATATTACGTTATTGATGTATATAAGGGTCCCACGGAGACGTAGAGGCCAACTCGCCAGGTATGTTTTCAAATATTACCGCCGAGATGTTAGGTTGGGTTAGGTTAGGTTATATTACGTTATTGATGCATATAGAGGTCCCACGGAGACGTAGAGGACAACTCGCCAGGAATGATGTCAAATATTACCGCCGGAATGTTAGGTTGGGTTAGGTTAGACTATATTACGTTATTGATGTATATCAAGGTCCCACGCAGACGTAGAGGCCAACTCGCGAGGAATGTTTTCAAATATTACCGCCGAGATGTTAGGTTGGGTTAGGTTGGGTTATATTACGTTATTGGTGTATATAAATGTCCCGCGGAGACGGAGAAGCCAACTCGCCAGGAATGTTGTCAAATATTACCGCCGAGATGTTAGGTTGGGTTTGGTTAGGTTATATTACGTTATTGATGTATATAAAGGTCCCACGGAGACGTAGAGGGCAACTCGCCAGGTATGTTTTCAAATATTACCGCCGAGATGTTAGGTTGGGTTAGGTTAGGTTATATTACGTTATTGATGTATATAAAGGTCCCACGGAGACGTAGAGGCCAACTCGCCAGGTATGTTGTCAAATATTACCGCCGAGATGATTGGTTGGGTTAGGTTAGGTTCAATTACGTTATTGATATATATGAAGGTCCCACGGAGACGTAGAGACCAACTCGCCAGGTATGTTGTCAAATATTACCGCCGAGATGATAGGTTGGGTTAGGTTAGGTTATATTGCGTTATTGATGTTTATGAAGGTCAAACGGAGACGTAGATGCCAACTCGCCAGGAATGTTGCCAAATATTACCGCTGAGATGTTAGATTGGGTTAGGTTAGGTTATATTACGTTATTGATGTATATAAAGGTCCCACGGAGACGTAGAGGCCAACTCGCCAGGTATGTCTTCAAATATCACCGCCGAGATGTTAGGTTGGGTTAGGTTAGGTTATATTAAGTTATTGATGTATATAAAGGTCCCACGGAGACGTAGAGGCCAACTCGCCAGGAATGATGTCAAATATTACCGCCGAAATGTTAGGTTGGGTTAGGTTAGGCTACATTACGTTATTGATGTATATGAAGGTCCCACGGAGACGTAGATGCCAAATCGCCATGAATGTTTTCAAATATTACCGCCGAGATGTTAGGTTGGGTTAGCCTAGGTTATATTACGTTATTGATGTATATAAATGTCCCACGGAGACATAGAGGCCAACTCGCCAGGTATGTTTTCAAATATCACCGCCGAGATGTTAGGTTGGGTTAGGTTAGGTTATATTACGTTATTGATGTATATAAAGGTCCCACGGAGACGTAGAGGCCAACTCGCCAGAAATGATGTCATATATTACCGCCGAAATGTTAGGTTGGGTTAGGTTAGACTATATTACGTTATTGATGTATATGAAGGTCCCACGGAGACGTAGGGCACAACTCGCCAGGAATGATGTCAAATATTACCGCCGAAATGTTAGGTTCGGTTAGGTTAGGTTATATCACGTTATAGATGTATATAAAGGTCCCGCGGAGACGTAGAGGCCAACTCGCCAGGAATGTTGTCAAATATTACCGCCGAGATGATAGGTTGGGTTAGGTTGCATTATATTACGTTATTGATGTTTATGAAGGTCAAACGGAGACGTAGAGGCCATCTCGCCAGGTATGTTGTCAAATATTACCGCCGAAATGTTAGGTTGGATTAGGTTAGGTTATGTTACGTTATTGATGTATATAAATGTCCCACGGAGACGTAGAGGTCAACTCGCCAGGTATGTTTTCAAATATCACCGCCGAGATGTTAGGTTGGGTTAGGTTAGGTTATATTACGTTATTGATGTATATAAATGTCCCACGGAGACGTAGAGGCCAACTCGCCAGGTATGTTTTCAAATATCACCGCCGAGATGTTAGGTTGGGTTAGGTTAGGTTATATTAAGTTATTGATGTATATAAAGGTCCCACGGAAACGTAGAGGCCAACTCGCAAGGAATGATGTCAAATATTACCGCCGAAATGTTAGGTTGGGTTAGGTTAGGCTACATTACGTTATTGATGTATATGAAGGTCCCACGGAGACGTAGATGCCAAATCGCCATGAATGTTGTCAAATATTACCGCCGAGATGATAGGTTGGGTTAGGTTAGGTTATATTGCGTTATTGATGTTTATGAAGGTCAAACGGAGACGTAGAGGACAACTCGCCAGGAATGATGTCTAATATTACCGCCGAAATGTTAGGTTGGGTTAGGTTAGGCTATATTACGTTATTGATGTATATGAAGGTCCCACGGAGACGTAGATGCCAAATCGCCATGAATGTTTTCAAATATTACCGCCGAGATGTTAGGTTGGGTTAGCCTAGGTTATATTACGTTATTGATGTATATAAAGGTCCCACGGAGACGTAGAGGCCAACTCGCCAGTAATGTTTTCAAATATTACCGCCGAGATTGTAGGTTGGGTTAGGTTAGGTTCAATTACGTTATTGATGTATATGAAGGTCCCACGGAGACGTAGAGACCAACTCGCCAGGTATGTTGTCAAATATTACCGCCGAGATGATAGGTTGGGTTAGGTTAGGTTATATTGCGTTATTGATGTTTATGAAGGTCAAACGGAGACGTAGAGGCCAACTCGCCAGGAATGTTGCCAAATATTACCGCTGAGATGTTAGATTGGGTTAGGTTAGGTTATATTACGTTATTGATGTATATAAAGGTCCAACGGAGACGTAGAGGCCAACTCGCCAGGAATGTTGGCAAATATTACCGCAGAGATGATAGGTTGGGTTAGGTTACGTTATATTACGTTATAGATGTATATAAAGGTCCCGCGGAGACGTAGAGGCCAACTCGCCAGGAATGATGTCAAATATTACCGCCGAAATGTTAGGTTGGGTTAGGTTAGGCTACATTACGTTATTGATGTATATGAAGGTCCCACGGAGACGTAGATGCCAAATCGCCATGAATGTCTTCAAATATTACCGCCGAGATGTTATGTTGGGTTAGCCTAGGTTATATTACGTTATTGATGTATATAAAGGTCCCACGGAGACGTAGAGGCCAACTCGCCAGGTATGTTTTCAAATATTACCGCCGAGATTGTAGGTTGGGTTAGGTTAGGTTCAATTACGTTATTGATGTATATGAAGGTCCCACGGAGACGTAGAGACCAACTCGCCAGGTATGTTGTCAAATATTACCGCCGAGATGATAGGTTGGGTTAGGTTAGGTTATATTGCGTTATTGATGTTTATGAAGATCCCACGGAGACGTAGAGGCCAACTCGCCAGGTATGTTGTCAAATATTACCGCCGAGATGTTAGGTTGGGTTAGGTTAGGTTATATTACGTTATTGATGTATATAAATGTCCCACGGAGACGTAGAGGCCAACTCGCCAGGTATGTTTTCAAATATTACCGCCGAGATGTGAGGTTGGGTTAGGTTAGGTTATATTACGTTACTGATGTATAAAAGGATCCCACGGAGACGGAGAAGCCAACTCGCCAGGAATGTTTTCAAATCTTACCGCCGAAATGTTAGGTTGGGTTTGGTTAGGTTATATTGCGTTATTGATGTTTATGAAGATCCCACGGAGACGTAGAGGCCAACTCGCCAGGTATGTTGTCAAATATTACCGCCGAGATGTTAGGTTGGGTTAGGTTAGGTTATATTACGTTATTGATGTATATAAATGTCCCACGGAGACGTAGAGGCCAACTCGCCAGGTATGTTTTCAAATATTACCGCCGAGATGTTAGGTTGGGTTAGGTTAGGTTATATTACGTTATTGATGTATAAAAGGATCCCACGGAGACGGAGAAGCCAACTCGCCAGGAATGTTTTCAAATATTACCGCCGAGATGTTAGGTTGGGTTAGGTTAGGTTATATTCCGTTATTGATGTATATGAAGGTCCCACGGTGACGTAGAGGCCAACTCGCCAGGTATGTTGTCAAATATTACCGCCGAGATGTTAGGTTGGGTAAGGTTAGGTTACATTACGTTATTGATGTATATAAATGTCCCACGGAGACGTAGAGGCCAACTCGCCAGGTATGTTTTCAAATATTACCGCCGAGATGTTAGGTTGGGTTAGGTTAGGTTATATTACGTTATTGATGTATATAAAGGTCCCACGGACACGTAGAGGCCAACTCGCCAGGAATGATGTCAAATATTACCGCCGAAATGTTAGGTTGGGTTAGGTTAGGCTACATTACGTTATTGATGTATATGAAGGTCCCACGGAGACGTAGAGGCCAACTCGCCAGGTATGTTTTCATATATTCCCGCCGAGATGTTAGGCTGGGTTAGGTTAGGTTATATTACGTTATTGATGTATAAAAAGATCCCACGGATACGGAGAAACCAACTCGACAGGAATGTTGCCTAATATTACCGCCGAGATGTTAGGTTGGGTTAGGTTAGGTTATATTACGTTATTGATGTATATGAAGGTCCCACGGAGACGTAGAGGCCAACTCGCCAGAAGTGTTGTCAAATATTACCGCCGAGATGATAGGTTGGGTTAGGTTACGTTATGTTACGTTATTGATGTTTATGAAGGTCAAACGGAGACGTAGGGGACAACTCGCCAGGAATGATGTCAAATATTACCGCCGAAATGTTAGGTTGGATTAGGTTAGGTTATATCACGTTATAGATGTATATAAAGGTCCCGCGGAGACGTAGAGGCCAACAAGCTAGGAATGTGATCAAATATTACCGCGGAGATGTTAGGTTGAGGTAGGTTAGGTTATATTACGTTATTGATATATATAAAGGTCCCACGGAGACGTAGAGGCCAACTCGCCAGGAATGTTGTCAAATATTACCGCCGAGATGATAGGTTGGGTTAGGTTGCGTTATATTACGTTATTGATGTTTACGAAGGTCAAACGGAGACGTAGAGGCCAACTCGCCAGGTATGTTGTCAAATATTACCGCCGAAATGTTAGGTTGGATTAGGTTAGGTTATATTACGTTATTGATGTATATAAATGTCCTACGGAGACGTAGAGGCCAACTCGCCAGGAATGATGTCAAATATTACCGCCGAAATGTTAGGTTGGGTTATGTTAGGCTACATTACGTTATTGATGTATATGAAGGTCCCACGGAGACGTAGATGCCAAATCGCCATGAATGTTTTCAAATATTACCGCCGAGATGTTAGGTTGGGTTAGCCTAGGTTATATTACGTTATTGATGTATATAAAGGTCCCACGGAGACGTAGAGGCCAACTCGCCAGGTATGTTTTCAAATATTACCGCCGAGATTGTAGGTTGGGTTAGGTTAGGTTCAATTACGTTATTGATGTATATGAAGGTCCCACGGAGACGTAGAGACCAACTCGCCAGGTATGTTGTCAAATATTACCGCCGAGATGATAGGTTGGGTTAGGTTAGGTTATATTGCGTTATTGATGTTTATGAAGATCCCACGGAGACGTAGAGGCCAACTCGCCAGGTATGTTTTCAAATATTACTGCCGAGATGTTAGGTTGGGTTAGGTTAGGCTATATTACGTTATTGATGTATATGAAGGTCCCACGGAGACGTAGGGCACAACTCGCCAGGAATGATGTCAAATATTACCGCCGAAATGTTAGGTTGGGTTAGGTTAGGTTATATCACGTTATAGATGTATATAAAGGTCCCGCGGAGACGTAGAGGCCAACAAGCTAGGAATGTGATCAAATATTACCGCGGAGATGTTAGGTTGGGTTAGGTTAGGTTATATTACGTTATTGGTGTATATAAATGTCCCGCGGAGACGGAGAAGCCAACTCGCCAGGAATGTTGTCAAATATTACCGCCGAGATGTTAGGTTGGGTTTGGTTAGTTTATATTACGTTATTGATGTATATAAATGTCCACGGAGACGTAGAGGCCAACTCGCCAGGTATGTTTTCAAATATTACCGCCGAGATGTTAGGTTGGGTTAGGTTAGGTTATATTACGTTATTGATGTATATAAAGGTCCCACGGACACGTAGAGGCCAACTCGCCAGGAATGATGTCAAATATTACCGCCGAAATGTTAGGTTGGGTTAGGTTAGGCTACATTACGTTATTGATGTATATGAATGTCCCACGGAGACGTAGATGCCAAATCGCCATGAATGTCTTCAAATATTACCGCCGAGATGTTATGTTGGGTTAGCCTAGGTTATATTACGTTATTGATATATATAAAGGTCCCACGGAGACGTAGAGGCCAACTCGCCAGGTATGTTTTCAAATATTACCGCCGAGATTGTAGGTTGGGTTAGGTTAGGTTCAATTACGTTATTGATGTATATGAAGGTCCCACGGAGACGTAGAGACCAACTCGCCAGGTATGTTGTCAAATATTACCGCCGAGATGATAGGTTGGGTTAGGTTAGGTTATATTGCGTTATTGATGTTTATGAAGATCCCACGGAGACGTAGAGGCCAACTCGCCAGGTATGTTTTCAAATATTACTGCCGAGATGTTAGGTTGGGTTAGGTTAGGCTATATTACGTTATTGATGTATATGAAGGTCCCACGGAGACGTAGGGCACAACTCGCCAGGAATGATGTCAAATATTACCGCCGAAATGTTAGGTTGGGTTAGGTTAGGTTATATCACGTTATAGATGTATATAAAGGTCCCGCGGAGACGTAGAGGCCAACAAGCTAGGAATGTGATCAAATATTACCGCGGAGATGTTAGGTTGGGTTAGGTTAGGTTATATTACGTTATTGGTGTATATAAATGTCCCGCGGAGACGGAGAAGCCAACTCGCCAGGAATGTTGTCAAATATTACCGCCGAGATGTTAGGTTGGGTTTGGTTAGTTTATATTACGTTATTGATGTATATAAATGTCCACGGAGACGTAGAGGCCAACTCGCCAGGTATGTTTTCAAATATTACCGCCGAGATGTTAGGTTGGGTTAGGTTAGGTTATATTACGTTATTGATGTATATAAAGGTCCCACGGACACGTAGAGGCCAACTCGCCAGGAATGATGTCAAATATTACCGCCGAAATGTTAGGTTGGGTTAGGTTAGGCTACATTACGTTATTGATGTATATGAATGTCCCACGGAGACGTAGATGCCAAATCGCCATGAATGTCTTCAAATATTACCGCCGAGATGTTATGTTGGGTTAGCCTAGGTTATATTACGTTATTGATGTATATAAAGGTCCCACGGAGACGTAGAGGCCAACTCGCCAGGTATGTTTTCAAATATTACCGCCGAGATTGTAGGTTGGGTTAGGTTAGGTTCAATTACGTTATTGATGTATATGAAGGTCCCACGGAGACGTAGAGACCAACTCGCCAGGTATGTTGTCAAATATTACCGCCGAGATGATAGGTTGGGTTAGGTTAGGTTATATTGCGTTATTGATGTTTATGAAGATCCCACGGAGACGTAGAGGCCAACTCGCCAGGTATGTTGTCAAATATTACCGCCGAGATGTTAGGTTGGGTTAGGTTAGGTTATATTACGTTATTGATGTATATAAATGTCCCACGGAGACGTAGAGGCCAACTCGCCATGTATGTTTTCAAATATTACCGCCGAGATGTTAGGTTGGGTTAGGTTAGGTTATATTACGTTACTGATGTATAAAAGGATCCCACGGAGACGGAGAAGCCAACTCGCCAGGAATGTTTTCAAATCTTACCGCCGAAATGTTAGGTTGGGTTAGGTTAGGCTACATTACGTTATTGATGTATATGAAGGTCCCACGGAGACGTAGATGCCAAATCGCCATGAATGTTTTCAAATATTACCGCCGAGATGTTATGTTGGGTTAGCCTAGGTTATATTACGTTATTGATGTATATAAAGGTCCCACGGAGACGTAGAGGCCAACTCGCCAGGTATGTTTTCAAATATTACCGCCGAGATGTTAGGTTGGGTTAGGTTAGGTTATATTACGTTATTGATGTATAAAAGGATCCCACGGAGACGGAGAAGCCAACTCGCCAGGAATGTTTTCAAATATTACCGCCGAGATGTTAGGTTGGGTTAGGTTAGGTTATGTTCCGTTATTGATGTATATGAAGGTCCCACGGTGACGTAGAGGCCAACTCGCCAGGTATGTTGTCAAATATTACCGCCGAGATGTTAGGTTGTGTAAGGTTAGGTTACATTACGTTATTGATGTATATAAATGTCCCACGGAGACGTAGAGGCCAACTCGCCAGGTATGTTTTCAAATATTACCGCCGAGATGTTAGGTTGGGTTAGGTTAGGTTATATTACGTTATTGATGTATATAAAGGTCCCACGGACACGTAGAGGCCAACTCGCCAGGAATGATGTCAAATATTACCGCCGAAATGTTAGGTTGGGTGAGGTTAGGCTACATTACGTTATTGATGTATATGAAGGTCCCACGGAGACGTAGATGCCAAATCGCCATGAATGTTTTCAAATATTACCGCCGAGATGTTAGGCTGGGTTAGGTTAGGTTATATTACGTTATTGATGTATAAAAAGATCCCACGGATACGGAGAAACCAACTCGACAGGAATGTTGCCTAATATTACCGCCGAGATGTTAGGTTGGGTTAGGTTAGGTTATATTACGTTATTGATGTATATAAAGGTCCCACGGAGACGTAGAGGCCAACTCGCCAGAAGTGTTGTCAAATATTACCGCCGAGATGATAGGTTGGGTTAGGTTACGTTATGTTACGTTATTGATGTTTATGAAGGTCAAACGGAGACGTAGGGGACAACTCGCCAGGAATGATGTCAAATATTACCGCCGAAATGTTAGGTTGGGTTAGGTTAGGTTATATCACGTTATAGATGTATATAAAGGTCCCGCGGAGACGTAGAGGCCAACAAGCTAGGAATGTGATCAAATATTACCGCGGAGATGTTAGGTTGAGGTAGGCTAGGTTATATTACGTTATTGATGTATATAAAGGTCCCACGGAGACGTAGAGGCCAACTCGCCAGGAATGTTGTCAAATATTACCGCCGAGATGATAGGTTGGGTTAGGTTGCGTTATATTACGTTATT
Organism: Xylocopa violacea; assembly: GCA_963969225.1. Lineage (NCBI taxonomy): Eukaryota > Metazoa > Arthropoda > Insecta > Hymenoptera > Apidae > Xylocopa > Xylocopa violacea. The sequence continues at coordinate 3,295,505 of CAXAJV010000548.1, read as the reverse complement.
GATGTTTACGAAGGTCAAACGGAGACGTAGAGGCCAACTCGCCAGGTATGTTGTCAAATATTACCGCCGAAATGTTAGGTTGGATTAGGTTAGGTTATATTACGTTATTGATGTATATAAAGGTCCCACGGAGACGTAGAGGCCAACTCGCCAGGAATGATGTCAAATATTACCGCCGAAATGTTAGGTTGGGTTATGTTAGGCTACATTACGTTATTGATGTATATGAAGGTCCCACGGAGACGTAGATGCCAAATCGCCATGAATGTTTTCAAATATTACCGCCGAGATGTTAGGTTGGGTTAGGTTAGGTTATATTACGTTACTGATGTATAAAAGGATCCCACGGAGACGGAGAAGCCAACTCGCCAGGAATGTTTTCAAATCTTACCGCCGAAATGTTAGGTTGGGTTAGGTTAGGCTACATTACGTTATTGATGTATATGAAGGTCCCACGGAGACGTAGATGCCAAATCGCCATGAATGTTTTCAAATATTACCGCCGAGATGTTATGTTGGGTTAGCCTAGGTTATATTACGTTATTGATGTATATAAAGGTCCCACGGAGACGTAGAGGCCAACTCGCCAGGTATGTTTTCAAATATTACCGCCGAGATGTTAGGTTGGGTTAGGTTAGGTTATATTACGTTATTGATGTATAAAAGGATCCCACGGAGACGGAGAAGCCAACTCGCCAGGAATGTTTTCAAATATTACCGCCGAGATGTTAGGTTGGGTTAGGTTAGGTTATGTTCCGTTATTGATGTATATGAAGGTCCCACGGTGACGTAGAGGCCAACTCGCCAGGTATGTTGTCAAATATTACCGCCGAGATGTTAGGTTGTGTAAGGTTAGGTTACATTACGTTATTGATGTATATAAATGTCCCACGGAGACGTAGAGGCCAACTCGCCAGGTATGTTTTCAAATATTACCGCCGAGATGTTAGGTTGGGTTAGGTTAGGTTATATTACGTTATTGATGTATATAAAGGTCCCACGGACACGTAGAGGCCAACTCGCCAGGAATGATGTCAAATATTACCGCTGAAATGTTAGGTTGGGTTAGGTTAGGCTACATTACGTTATTGATGTATATGAAGGTCCCACGGAGACGTAGATGCCAAATCGCCATGAATGTTTTCAAATATTACCGCCGAGATGTTAGGCTGGGTTAGGTTAGGTTATATTACGTTATTGATGTATAAAAAGATCCCACGGATACGGAGAAACCAACTCGACAGGAATGTTGCCTAATATTACCGCCGAGATGTTAGGTTGGGTTAGGTTAGGTTATATTACGTTATTGATGTATATAAAGGTCCCACGGAGACGTAGAGGCCAACTCGCCAGAAGTGTTGTCAAATATTACCGCCGAGATGATAGGTTGGGTTAGGTTACGTTATGTTACGTTATTGATGTTTATGAAGGTCAAACGGAGACGTAGGGGACAACTCGCCAGGAATGATGTCAAATATTACCGCCGAAATGTTAGGTTGGGTTAGGTTAGGTTATATCACGTTATAGATGTATATAAATGTCCCGCGGAGACGTAGAGGCCAACAAGCTAGGAATGTGATCAAATATTACCGCGGAGATGTTAGGTTGAGGTAGGCTAGGTTATATTACGTTATTGATGTATATAAAGGTACCACGGAGACGTAGAGGCCAACTCGCCAGGAATGTTGTCAAATATTACCGCCGAGATGATAGGTTGGGTTAGGTTGCGTTATATTACGTTATTGATGTTTACGAAGGTCAAACGGAGACGTAGAGGCCAACTCGCCAGGTATGTTTTCAAATATTACCGCCGAGATGTTAGGTTGGGTTAGGTTAGGTTATATTACGTTATTGATGTATATAAAGGTCCCACGGACACGTAGAGGCCAACTCGCCAGGAATGATGTCAAATATTACCGCCGAAATGTTAGGTTGGGTTAGGTTAGGCTACATTACGTTATTGATGTATATGAATGTCCCACGGAGACGTAGATGCCAAATCGCCATGAATGTCTTCAAATATTACCGCCGAGATGTTATGTTGGGTTAGCCTAGGTTATATTACGTTATTGATATATATAAAGGTCCCACGGAGACGTAGAGGCCAACTCGCCAGGTATGTTTTCAAATATTACCGCCGAGATTGTAGGTTGGGTTAGGTTAGGTTCAATTACGTTATTGATGTATATGAAGGTCCCACGGAGACGTAGAGACCAACTCGCCAGGTATGTTGTCAAATATTACCGCCGAGATGATAGGTTGGGTTAGGTTAGGTTATATTGCGTTATTGATGTTTATGAAGATCCCACGGAGACGTAGAGGCCAACTCGCCAGGTATGTTTTCAAATATTACTGCCGAGATGTTAGGTTGGGTTAGGTTAGGCTATATTACGTTATTGATGTATATGAAGGTCCCACGGAGACGTAGGGCACAACTCGCCAGGAATGATGTCAAATATTACCGCCGAAATGTTAGGTTGGGTTAGGTTAGGTTATATCACGTTATAGATGTATATAAAGGTCCCGCGGAGACGTAGAGGCCAACAAGCTAGGAATGTGATCAAATATTACCGCGGAGATGTTAGGTTGGGTTAGGTTAGGTTATATTACGTTATTGGTGTATATAAATGTCCCGCGGAGACGGAGAAGCCAACTCGCCAGGAATGTTGTCAAATATTACCGCCGAGATGTTAGGTTGGGTTTGGTTAGTTTATATTACGTTATTGATGTATATAAATGTCCACGGAGACGTAGAGGCCAACTCGCCAGGTATGTTTTCAAATATTACCGCCGAGATGTTAGGTTGGGTTAGGTTAGGTTATATTACGTTATTGATGTATATAAAGGTCCCACGGACACGTAGAGGCCAACTCGCCAGGAATGATGTCAAATATTACCGCCGAAATGTTAGGTTGGGTTAGGTTAGGCTACATTACGTTATTGATGTATATGAATGTCCCACGGAGACGTAGATGCCAAATCGCCATGAATGTCTTCAAATATTACCGCCGAGATGTTATGTTGGGTTAGCCTAGGTTATATTACGTTATTGATGTATATAAAGGTCCCACGGAGACGTAGAGGCCAACTCGCCAGGTATGTTTTCAAATATTACCGCCGAGATTGTAGGTTGGGTTAGGTTAGGTTCAATTACGTTATTGATGTATATGAAGGTCCCACGGAGACGTAGAGACCAACTCGCCAGGTATGTTGTCAAATATTACCGCCGAGATGATAGGTTGGGTTAGGTTAGGTTATATTGCGTTATTGATGTTTATGAAGATCCCACGGAGACGTAGAGGCCAACTCGCCAGGTATGTTGTCAAATATTACCGCCGAGATGTTAGGTTGGGTTAGGTTAGGTTATATTACGTTATTGATGTATATAAATGTCCCACGGAGACGTAGAGGCCAACTCGCCATGTATGTTTTCAAATATTACCGCCGAGATGTTAGGTTGGGTTAGGTTAGGTTATATTACGTTACTGATGTATAAAAGGATCCCACGGAGACGGAGAAGCCAACTCGCCAGGAATGTTTTCAAATCTTACCGCCGAAATGTTAGGTTGGGTTAGGTTAGGCTACATTACGTTATTGATGTATATGAAGGTCCCACGGAGACGTAGATGCCAAATCGCCATGAATGTTTTCAAATATTACCGCCGAGATGTTATGTTGGGTTAGCCTAGGTTATATTACGTTATTGATGTATATAAAGGTCCCACGGAGACGTAGAGGCCAACTCGCCAGGTATGTTTTCAAATATTACCGCCGAGATGTTAGGTTGGGTTAGGTTAGGTTATATTACGTTATTGATGTATAAAAGGATCCCACGGAGACGGAGAAGCCAACTCGCCAGGAATGTTTTCAAATATTACCGCCGAGATGTTAGGTTGGGTTAGGTTAGGTTATGTTCCGTTATTGATGTATATGAAGGTCCCACGGTGACGTAGAGGCCAACTCGCCAGGTATGTTGTCAAATATTACCGCCGAGATGTTAGGTTGTGTAAGGTTAGGTTACATTACGTTATTGATGTATATAAATGTCCCACGGAGACGTAGAGGCCAACTCGCCAGGTATGTTTTCAAATATTACCGCCGAGATGTTAGGTTGGGTTAGGTTAGGTTATATTACGTTATTGATGTATATAAAGGTCCCACGGACACGTAGAGGCCAACTCGCCAGGAATGATGTCAAATATTACCGCCGAAATGTTAGGTTGGGTGAGGTTAGGCTACATTACGTTATTGATGTATATGAAGGTCCCACGGAGACGTAGATGCCAAATCGCCATGAATGTTTTCAAATATTACCGCCGAGATGTTAGGCTGGGTTAGGTTAGGTTATATTACGTTATTGATGTATAAAAAGATCCCACGGATACGGAGAAACCAACTCGACAGGAATGTTGCCTAATATTACCGCCGAGATGTTAGGTTGGGTTAGGTTAGGTTATATTACGTTATTGATGTATATAAAGGTCCCACGGAGACGTAGAGGCCAACTCGCCAGAAGTGTTGTCAAATATTACCGCCGAGATGATAGGTTGGGTTAGGTTACGTTATGTTACGTTATTGATGTTTATGAAGGTCAAACGGAGACGTAGGGGACAACTCGCCAGGAATGATGTCAAATATTACCGCCGAAATGTTAGGTTGGGTTAGGTTAGGTTATATCACGTTATAGATGTATATAAAGGTCCCGCGGAGACGTAGAGGCCAACAAGCTAGGAATGTGATCAAATATTACCGCGGAGATGTTAGGTTGAGGTAGGCTAGGTTATATTACGTTATTGATGTATATAAAGGTCCCACGGAGACGTAGAGGCCAACTCGCCAGGAATGTTGTCAAATATTACCGCCGAGATGATAGGTTGGGTTAGGTTGCGTTATATTACGTTATTGATGTTTACGAAGGTCAAACGGAGACGTAGAGGCCAACTCGCCAGGTATGTTGTCAAATATTACCGCCGAAATGTTAGGTTGGATTAGGTTAGGTTATATTACGTTATTGATGTATATAAAGGTCCCACGGAGACGTAGAGGCCAACTCGCCAGGAATGATGTCAAATATTACCGCCGAAATGTTAGGTTGGGTTATGTTAGGCTACATTACGTTATTGATGTATATGAAGGTCCCACGGAGACGTAGATGCCAAATCGCCATGAATGTTTTCAAATATTACCGCCGAGATGTTAGGTTGGGTTAGGTTAGGTTATATTACGTTACTGATGTATAAAAGGATCCCACGGAGACGGAGAAGCCAACTCGCCAGGAATGTTTTCAAATCTTACCGCCGAAATGTTAGGTTGGGTTAGGTTAGGCTACATTACGTTATTGATGTATATGAAGGTCCCACGGAGACGTAGATGCCAAATCGCCATGAATGTTTTCAAATATTACCGCCGAGATGTTATGTTGGGTTAGCCTAGGTTATATTACGTTATTGATGTATATAAAGGTCCCACGGAGACGTAGAGGCCAACTCGCCAGGTATGTTTTCAAATATTACCGCCGAGATGTTAGGTTGGGTTAGGTTAGGTTATATTACGTTATTGATGTATAAAAGGATCCCACGGAGACGGAGAAGCCAACTCGCCAGGAATGTTTTCAAATATTACCGCCGAGATGTTAGGTTGGGTTAGGTTAGGTTATGTTCCGTTATTGATGTATATGAAGGTCCCACGGTGACGTAGAGGCCAACTCGCCAGGTATGTTGTCAAATATTACCGCCGAGATGTTAGGTTGTGTAAGGTTAGGTTACATTACGTTATTGATGTATATAAATGTCCCACGGAGACGTAGAGGCCAACTCGCCAGGTATGTTTTCAAATATTACCGCCGAGATGTTAGGTTGGGTTAGGTTAGGTTATATTACGTTATTGATGTATATAAAGGTCCCACGGACACGTAGAGGCCAACTCGCCAGGAATGATGTCAAATATTACCGCTGAAATGTTAGGTTGGGTTAGGTTAGGCTACATTACGTTATTGATGTATATGAAGGTCCCACGGAGACGTAGATGCCAAATCGCCATGAATGTTTTCAAATATTACCGCCGAGATGTTAGGCTGGGTTAGGTTAGGTTATATTACGTTATTGATGTATAAAAAGATCCCACGGATACGGAGAAACCAACTCGACAGGAATGTTGCCTAATATTACCGCCGAGATGTTAGGTTGGGTTAGGTTAGGTTATATTACGTTATTGATGTATATAAAGGTCCCACGGAGACGTAGAGGCCAACTCGCCAGAAGTGTTGTCAAATATTACCGCCGAGATGATAGGTTGGGTTAGGTTACGTTATGTTACGTTATTGATGTTTATGAAGGTCAAACGGAGACGTAGGGGACAACTCGCCAGGAATGATGTCAAATATTACCGCCGAAATGTTAGGTTGGGTTAGGTTAGGTTATATCACGTTATAGATGTATATAAATGTCCCGCGGAGACGTAGAGGCCAACAAGCTAGGAATGTGATCAAATATTACCGCGGAGATGTTAGGTTGAGGTAGGCTAGGTTATATTACGTTATTGATGTATATAAAGGTACCACGGAGACGTAGAGGCCAACTCGCCAGGAATGTTGTCAAATATTACCGCCGAGATGATAGGTTGGGTTAGGTTGCGTTATATTACGTTATTGATGTTTACGAAGGTCAAACGGAGACGTAGAGGCCAACTCGCCAGGTATGTTGTCAAATATTACCGCCGAAATGTTAGGTTGGATTAGGTTAGGTTATATTACGTTATTGATGTATATAAAGGTCCCACGGAGACGTAGAGGCCAACTCGCCAGGAATGATGTCAAATATTACCGCCGAAATGTTAGGTTGGGTTATGTTAGGCTACATTACGTTATTGATGTATATGAAGGTCCCACGGAGACGTAGATGCCAAATCGCCATGAATGTTTTCAAATATTACCGCCGAGATGTTAGGTTGGGTTAGCCTAGGTTATATTACGTTATTGATGTATATAAAGGTCCCACGGAGACGTAGAGGCCAACTCGCCAGGTATGTTTTCAAATATTACCGCCGAGATTGTAGGTTGGGTTAGGTTAGGTTCAATTACGTTATTGATGTATATGAAGGTCCCACGGAGACGTAGAGACCAACTCGCCAGGTATGTTGTCAAATATTACCGCCGAGATGATAGGTTGGGTTAGGTTAGGTTATATTGCGTTATTGATGTTTATGAAGATCCCACGGAGACGTAGAGGCCAACTCGCCAGGTATGTTTTCAAATATTACTGCCGAGATGTTAGGTTGGGTTAGGTTAGGCTATATTACGTTATTGATGTATATGAAGGTCCCACGGAGACGTAGGGCACAACTCGCCAGGAATGATCTCAAATATTACCGCCGAAATGTTAGGTTGGGTTAGGTTAGGTTATATCACGTTATAGATGTATATAAAGGTCCCGCGGAGACGTAGAGGCCAACAAGCTAGGAATGTGATCAAATATTACCGCGGAGATGTTAGGTTGGGTTAGGTTAGGTTATATTACGTTATTGGTGTATATAAATGTCCCGCGGAGACGGAGAAGCCAACTCGCCAGGAATGTTGTCAAATATTACCGCCGAGATGTTAGGTTGGGTTTGGTTAGTTTATATTACGTTATTGATGTATATAAATGTCCCACGGAGACGTAGAGGCCAACTCGCCAGGTATGTTTTCAAATATTACCGCCGAGATGTTAGGTTGGGTTAGGTTAGGTTATATTACGTTATTGATGTATATAAAGGTCCCACGGACACGTAGAGGCCAACTCGCCAGGAATGATGTCAAATATTACCGCCGAAATGTTAGGTTGGGTTAGGTTAGGCTACATTACGTTATTGATGTATATGAAGGTCCCACGGAGACGTAGATGCCAAATCGCCATGAATGTCTTCAAATATTACCGCCGAGATGTTATGTTGGGTTAGCCTAGGTTATATTACGTTATTGATGTATATAAAGGTCCCACGGAGACGTAGAGGCCAACTCGCCAGGTATGTTTTCAAATATTACCGCCGAGATTGTAGGTTGGGTTAGGTTAGGTTCAATTACGTTATTGATGTATATGAAGGTCCCACGGAGACGTAGAGACCAACTCGCCAGGTATGTTGTCAAATATTACCGCCGAGATGATAGGTTGGGTTAGGTTAGGTTATATTGCGTTATTGATGTTTATGAAGATCCCACGGAGACGTAGAGGCCAACTCGCCAGGTATGTTGTCAAATATTACCGCCGAGATGTTAGGTTGCGTTAGGTTAGGTTATATTACGTTATTGATGTATATAAATGTCCCACGGAGACGTAGAGGCCAACTCGCCAGGTATGTTTTCAAATATTACCGCCGAGATGTTAGGTTGGGTTAGGTTAGGTTATATTACGTTACTGATGTATAAAAGGATCCCACGGAGACGGAGAAGCCAACTCGCCAGGAATGTTTTCAAATATTACCGCCGAGATTGTAGGTTGGGTTAGGTTAGGTTCAATTACGTTATTGATGTATATGAAGGTCCCACGGAGACGTAGAGACCAACTCGCCAGGTATGTTGTCAAATATTACCGCCGAGATGATAGGTTGGGTTAGGTTAGGTTATATTGCGTTATTGATGTTTATGAAGATCCCACGGAGACGTAGAGGCCAACTCGCCAGGTATGTTGTCAAATATTACCGCCGAGATGTTAGGTTGGGTTAGGTTAGGTTATATTACGTTATTGATGTATATAAATGTCCCACGGAGACGTAGAGGCCAACTCGCCAGGTATGTTTTCAAATATTACCGCCGAGATGTTAGGTTGGGTTAGGTTAGGTTATATTACGTTATTGATGTATAAAAGGATCCCACGGAGACGGAGAAGCCAACTTGCCAGGAATGTTTTCAAATATTACCGCCGAGATGTTAGGTTGGGTTAGGTTAGGTTATATTTCGTTATTGATGTATATGAAGGTCCCACGGAGACGTAGAGGCCAACTCGCCAGGTATGTTGTCAAATATTACCGCCGAGATGTTAGGTTGGGTAAGGTTAGGTTACATTACGTTATTGATGTATATAAATGTCCCACGGAGACGTAGAGGCCAACTCGCCAGGTATGTTTTCAAATATTACCGCCGAGATGTTAGGTTGGGTTAGGTTAGGTTATATTACGTTATTGATGTATATAAATGTCCCACGGAGACGTAGAGGCCAACTCGCCAGGTATGTTTTCAAATATCACCGCCGAGATGTTAGGTTGGGTTAGGTTAGGTTATATTAAGTTATTGATGTATATAAAGGTCCCTCGGAGACGTAGAGGCCAACTCGCAAGGAATGATGTCAAATATTACCGCCGAAATGTTAGGTTGGGTTAGGTTAGGCTACATTACGTTATTGATGTATATGAAGGTCCCACGGAGACGTAGATGCCAAATCGCCATGAATGTTGTCAAATATTACCGCCGAGATGATAGGTTGGGTTAGGTTAGGTTATATTGCGTTATTGATGTTTATGAAGGTCAAACGGAGACGTAGAGGACAACTCGCCAGGAATGATGTCTAATATTACCGCCGAAATGTTAGGTTGGGTTAGGTTAGGCTATATTGCGTTATTGATGTATATGAAGGTCCCACGGAGACGTAGATGCCAAATCGCCATGAATGTTTTCAAATATTACCGCCGAGATGTTAGGTTGGGTTAGCCTAGGTTATATTACGTTATTGATGTATATAAAGGTCCCACGGAGACGTAGAGGCCAACTCGCCAGGTATGTTTTCAAATATTACCGCCGAGATTGTAGGTTGGGTTAGGTTAGGTTCAATTACGTTATTGATGTATATGAAGGTCCCACGGAGACGTAGAGACCAACTCGCCAGGTATGTTGTCAAATATTACCGCCGAGATGATAGGTTGGGTTAGGTTAGGTTATATTGCGTTATTGATGTTTATGAAGATCCCACGGAGACGTAGAGGCCAACTCGCCAGGTATGTTGTCAAATATTACCGCCGAGATGTTAGGTTGGGTTAGGTTAGGTTATATTACGTTATTGATGTATATAAATGTCCCACGGAGACGTAGAGGCCAACTCGCCAGGTATGTTTTCAAATATTACCGCCGAGATGTTAGGTTGGGTTAGGTTAGGTTATATTACGTTATTGATGTATAAAAGGATCCCACGGAGACGGAGAAGCCAACTCGCCAGCAATGTTTTCAAATATTACCGCCGAGATGTTAGGTTGGGTTAGGTTAGGTTATATTTCGTTATTGATGTATATGAAGGTCCCACGGAGACGTAGAGGCCAACTCGCCAGGTATGTTGTCAAATATTACGGCCGAGATGTTAGGTTGGGTAAGGTTAGGTTACATTACGTTATTGATGTATATAAATGTCCCACGGAGACGTAGAGGCCAACTCGCCAGGTATGTTTTCAAATATCAGCGCCGAGAATTTAGGTTGGGTTAGGTTAGGTTATATTAAGTTATTGATGTATATAAAGGTCCCACGGAGACGTAGAGGCCAACTCGCAAGGAATGATGTCAAATATTACCGCCGAAATGTTAGGTTGGGTTAGGTTAGGCTACATTACGTTATTGATGTATATGAAGGTCCCACGGAGACGTAGATGCCAAATCGCCATGAATGTTGTCAAATATTACCGCCGAGATGATAGGTTGGGTTAGGTTAGGTTATATTGCGTTATTGATGTTTATGAAGGTCAAACGGAGACGTAGAGGACAACTCGCCAGGAATGATGTCTAATATTACCGCCGAAATGTTAGGTTGGGTTAGGTTAGGCTATATTACGTTATTGATGTATATGAAGGTCCCACGGAGACGTAGATGCCAAATCGCCATGAATGTTTTCAAATATTACCGCCGAGATATTAGGTTGGGTTAGCCTAGGTTATATTACGTTATTGATGTATATAAAGGTCCCACGGAGACGTAGAGGCCAACTCGCCAGGTATGTTTTCAAATATTACCGCCGAGCTTGTAGGTTGGGTTAGGTTAGGTTCAATTACGTTATTGATGTATATGAAGGTCCCACGGAGACGTAGAGACCAACTCGCCAGGTATGTTCGCAAATATTACCGCCGAGATGATAGGTTGTGTTAGGTTAGGTTATATTGCGTTATTGATGTTTATGAAGGTCAAACGGAGACGTAGAGGCCAACTCGCCAGGAATGTTGCGAAATATTACCGCTGAGATGTTAGATTGGGTTAGGTTAGGTTATATTACGTTATTGATGTATATAAAGGTCCCACGGAGACGTAGAGGCCAACTCGCCAGAAGTGTTGTCAAATATTACCGCCGAGATGATAGGTTGGGTTAGGTTACGTTATGTTACGTTATTGATGTTTATGAAGGTCAAACGGAGACGTAGGGGACAACTCGCCAGGAATGATGTCAAATATTACCGCCGAAATGTTAGGTTGGGTTAGGTTAGGTTATATCACGTTATAGATGTATATAAAGGTCCCGCGGAGACGTAGAGGCCAACAAGCTAGGAATGTGATCAAATATTACCGCGGAGATGTTCGGTTGAGGTAGGTTAGGTTATATTACGTTATTGATGTATATAAAGGTCCCACGGAGACGTAGAGGCCAACTCGCCAGGAATGTTGTCAAATATTACCGCCGAGATGATAGGTTGGGTTAGGTTGCGTTATATTACGTTATTGATGTTTATGAAGGTCAAACGGAGACGTAGAGGCCAACTCGCCAGGTATGTTGTCAAATATTACCGCCGAAATGTTAGGTTGGATTAGGTTAGGTTATATTACGTTATTGATGTATATAAAGGTCCCACGGAGACGTAGAGGCCAACTCGCCAGGAATGATGTCAAATATTACCGCCGAAATGTTAGGTTGGGTTAGGTTAGGCTACATTACGTTATTGATGTATATGAAGGTCCCACGGAGACGTAGACGCCAAATCGCCATGAATGTTTTCAAATATTACCGCTGAGATGTTAGGTTGGGTTAGCCTAGGTTATATTACGTCATTGATGTATATAAAGGTCCCACGGAGACGTAGAGGCCAAATCGCCAGGTATGTTTTGAAATATTACCGCCGAGATTGTAGGTTGGGTTAGGTTAGGTTCAATTACGTTATTGATGTATATGAAGGTCCCACGGAGACGTAGAGACCAACTCGCCAGGTATGTTGTCAAATATTACCGCCGAGATGATAGGTTGGGTTAGGTTAGGTTATATTGCGTTATTGATGTTTATGAAGATCCCACGGAGACGTAGAGGCCAACTCGCCAGGTATGTTTTCAAATATTACTGCCGAGGTGTTAGGTTGGGTTAGGTTAGGCTATATTACGTTATTGATGTATATGAAGGTCCCACGGAGACGTAGGGCACAACTCGCCAGGAATGTTGCCTAATATCACCGCCGAGATGTTAGGTTGGATTAGGTTAGGTTATATTACGTTATTGATGTATATGAAGGTCCCACGGAGACGTAGAGACCAACTCGCCAGGTATGTTGTCAAATATTACCGCCGAGATGATAGGTTGGGTTAGGTTAGGTTATATTGCGTTATTGATGTTTATGAAGATCCCACGGAGACGTAGAGGCCAACTCGCCAGGTATGTTGTCAAATATTACCGCCGAGATGTTAGGTTGGGTTAGGTTAGGTTATATTACGTTATTGATGTATATAAATGTCCCACGGAGACGTAGAGGCCAACTCGCCAGGTATGTTTTCAAATATTACCGCCGAGATGTTAGGTTGGGTTAGGTTAGGTTATATTACGTTATTGATGTATAAAAGGATCCCACGGAGACGGAGAAGCCAACTCGCCAGGAATGTTTTCAAATATTACCGCCGAGATGTTAGGTTGGGTTAGGTTAGGTTATATTTCGTTATTGATGTATATGAAGGTCCCACGGAGACGTAGAGGCCAACTCGCCAGGTATGTTGTCAAATATTACCGCCGAGATGTTAGGTTGGGTAAGGTTATGTTACATTACGTTATTGATGTATATAAATGTCCCACGGAGACGTAGAGGCCAACTCGCCAGGTATGTTGTCAAATATTACGGCCGAGATGTTAGGTTGGGTAAGGTTAGGTTACATTACGTTATTGATGTATATAAATGTCCCACGGAGACGTAGAGGCCAACTCGCCAGGTATGTTTTCAAATATCAGCGCCGAGAATTTAGGTTGGGTTAGGTTAGGTTATATTAAGTTATTGATGTATATAAAGGTCCCACGGAGACGTAGAGGCCAACTCGCAAGGAATGATGTCAAATATTACCGCCGAAATGTTAGGTTGGGTTAGGTTAGGCTACATTACGTTATTGATGTATATGAAGGTCCCACGGAGACGTAGATGCCAAATCGCCATGAATGTTGTCAAATATTACCGCCGAGATGATAGGTTCGGTTAGGTTAGGTTATATTGCGTTATTGATGTTTATGAAGGTCAAACGGAGACGTAGAGGACAACTCGCCAGGAATGATGTCTAATATTACCGCCGAAATGTTAGGTTGGGTTAGGTTAGGCTATATTACGTTATTGATGTATATGAAGGTCCCACGGAGACGTAGATGCCAAATCGCCATGAATGTTTTCAAATATTACCGCCGAGATGTTAGGTTGGGTTAGCCTAGGTTATATTACGTTATTGATGTATATAAAGGTCCCACGGAGACGTAGAGGCCAACTCGCCAGGTATGTTTTCAAATATTACCGCCGAGCTTGTAGGTTGGGTTAGGTTAGGTTCAATTACGTTATTGATGTATATGAAGGTCCCACGGAGACGTAGAGACCAACTCGCCAGGTATGTTCGCAAATATTACCGCCGAGATGGTAGGTTGTGTTAGGTTAGGTTATATTGCGTTATTGATGTTTATGAAGGTCAAACGGAGACGTAGAGGCCAACTCGCCAGGAATGTTGCGAAATATTACCGCTGAGATGTTAGATTGGGTTAGGTTAGGTTATATTACGTTATTGATGTATATAAAGGTCCAACGGAGACGTAGAGGCCAACTCGCCAGGAATGTTGTCAAATATTACCGCAGAGGTGATAGGTTGGGTTAGGTTACGTTATATTACGTTATTGATGTTTATGAAGGTCAAACGGAGACGTAGAGGACAACTCGCCAGGAATGATGTCAAATATTACCGCCGAAATGTTAGGTTGGGTTAGGTTAGGCTATATTACGTTATTGATGTATATTAAGGTCCCACGGAGACGTAGAGGCCAAATCGCCAGGTATGTTTTCAAATATTACCGCCGAGATGTTAGGTTGGGTTAGCCTAGGTTATATTACGTTATTGATGTATATAAAGGTCCCACGGAGACGTAGAGGCTAACTCGCCAGGTATGTTTTCAAATATTACCGCCGAGATGTTAGGTTGGGTTAGGTTAGGTTATATTTCGTTATTGATGTATATGAAGGTCCCACGGAGACGTAGAGGCCAACTCGCCAGGTATGTTGTCAAATATTACCGCCGAGATGTTAGGTTGGGTTAGGTTACGTTATATTACGTTATTGATGTTTATGAAGGTCAAACGGAGACGTAGGGGACAACTCGCCAGGAATGATGTCAAATATTAGCGCCGAAATGTTAGGTTGGGTAAGGTTAGGTTATATCGCGTTATAGATGTATATAAAAGTCCCGCGGAGACGTAGAGGCCAACAAGCTAGGGATGTGATCAAATATTACCGCGGAGATGTTAGGTTGGATTAGGTTAGGTTATATTACGTTATTGATGTATATAAAGGTCCCACGGAGACGTAGAGGCCAACTCGCCAGGAATGTTGTCAAATATTACCGCCGAAATGTCAGGTTGGGTTAGGTTAGGCTACATTACGTTATTGATGTATATGAAGGTCCCACGGAGACGTAGATGCCAAATCGACATGAATGTTTTCAAATATTACCGCCGAGATGTTATGTTGGGTAAGCCTAGGTTATATTACGTTATTGATGTATATAAAGGTCCCACGGAGACGTAGAGGCCAACTCGCCAGGTATGTTTTCAAATATTACCGCCGAGATTGTAGGTTGGGTTAGGTTAGGTTCAATTACGTTATTGATGTATATGAAGGTCCCACGGAGACGTAGAGACTAACTCGCCAGGTATGTTGTCAAATATTACCGCCGAGATGATAGGTTGGGTTAGGTTAGGTTATATTGCGTTATTGATGTTTATGAAGATCCCACGGAGACGTAGAGGCCAACTCGCCAGGTATGTTGTCAAATATTACCGCCGAGATGTTAGGTTGGGTTAGGTTAGGTTATATTACGTTATTGATGTATATAAATGTCCCACGGAGACGTAGAGGCCAACTCGCCAGGTATGTCTTCCAATATTACCGCCGAGATGTTAGGTTGGGTTAGGTTAGGTTATATTACGTTATTGATGTATAAAAGGATCCCACGGAGACGGAGAAGCCAACTCGCCAGGAATGTTTTCAAATATTATCGCCGAGATGTTAGGTTGGGTTAGGTTAGGTTATATTTCGTTATTGATGTATATGAAGGTCCCACGGAGACGTAGAGGCCAACTCGCCAGGTATGTTGTCAAATATTACCGCCGAGATGTTAGGTTGGGTAAGGTTAGGTTACATTACGTTATTGATGTATATAAATGTCCCACGGAGACGTAGAGGCCAACTCGCCAGGTATGTTTTCAAATATTACCGCCGAGATGTTAGGTTGGGTTAGCCTAGGTTATATTACGTTATTGATGTATATAAAGGTCCCACGGAGACGTAGAGGCCAACTCGCCAGGTATGTTTTCAAATATTACCGCCGAGATTGTAGGTTGGGTTAGGTTAGGTTATATTGCGTTATTGATGTTTATGAAGGTCAAACGGAGACGTAGAGGCCAACTCGCCAGGAATGTTGCCAAATATTACCGCTGAGATGTTAGATTGGGTTAGGTTAGGTTATATTACGTTATTGATGTATATAAAGGTCCAACGGAGACGTAGAGGCCAACTCGCCAGGAATGTTGTCAAATATTACCGCAGAGGTGATAGGTTGGGTTAGGTTACGTTATATTACGTTATTGATGTTTATGAAGGTCAAACGGAGACGTAGAGGACAACTCGCCAGGAATGTTGTCAAATATTACCGCCGAGATGTTAGGTTTGGTTTGATTAGGTTATATTACGTTATTGATGTATATAAAGGTCCCACGGAGTCGTAGAGGCCAACTTGCCAGGTATGTTTTCAAATATTACCGCCGAGATGTTAGGCTGGGTTAGGTTAGGTTATATTACGTTATTGATGTATAAAAAGATCCCACGGAGACGGAGAAACCAACTCGACTGGAATGTTGCCTAATATTACCGCCGAGATGTTAGGTTGGGTTAGGTTAGGTTATATTACGTTATTGATGTATATAAAGGTCCCACGGAGACGTAGAGGCCAACTCGCCAGAAGTGCTGTCAAATATTACCGCCGAGATGATAGGTTGGGTTAGGTTACGTTATGTTACGTTATTGATGTTTATGAAGGTCAAACGGAGACGTGGGGGACAACTCGCCAGGAATGATGTCAAATATTACCGCCGAAATGTTAGGTTGGGTTAGGTTAGGTTATATCACGTTATAGATGTATATAAAGGTCCCGCGGAGACGTAGAGGCCAACAAGCTAGGAATGTGATCAAATATTACCGCGGAGATGTTCGGTTGAGGTAGGTTAGGTTATATTACGTTATTGATGTATATAAAGGTCCCACGGAGACGTAGAGGCGAACTCGCCAGGAATGTTGTCAAATATTACCGCCGAGATGATAGGTTGGGTTAGGTTAGGTTATATCACGTTATAGATGTATATAAAGGTCCCGCGGAGACGTAGAGGCCAACAAGCTAGGAATGTGATCAAATATTACCGCGGAGATGTTCGGTTGAGGTAGGTCAGGTTATATTACGTTATTGATGTATATAAAGGTCCCACGGGGACGTAGAGGCCAACTCGCCAGGTATGTTGTCAAATATTACCGCCGAGATGATAGGTTGGGTTAGGTTAGGTTATATTGCGTTATTGATGTTTATGAAGATCCCACGGAGACGTAGAGGCCAACTCGCCAGGTATGTTTTCAAATATTACCGCCGAGATGTTATGCTGGGTTAGGTTAGGTTATATTACGTTATTGATGTATAAAAAGATCCCACGGAGACGGAGAAACCAACTCGACAGGACTGTTGCCTAATATTACCGCCGAGATGTTAGGTTGGGTTAGGTTAGGTTATATTACGTTATTGATGTATATAAAGGTCCCACGGAGACGTAGAGGCCAACTTGCCAGAAGTGTTGTCAAATATTACCGCCGAGATGATAGGTTGGGTTAGGTTACGTTATATTACGTTATTGATGTTTATGAAGGTCAAACGGAGACGTAGGGGACAACTCGCCAGGAATGTTTTCAAATATTACCGCCGAGATGTTAGGTTGGGTTAGGTTAGGTTATATTACGTTATAGATGTATATAAAGTTCCCACGGTGACGTAGAGGCCAACAGGCCAGGAATGTGTTCAAATATTACCGCCGAGATGTTAGATTGGGTTAGGTTAGGTTATATTACGTTATAGATGTATATAAAGATCCCACGGAGACGTAGAGGCCAACAAGCCAGAATGTCTTTAAATATTACCGCCGAGATGTTAGGTTGGTTTAGGTTAGGTTATATTACGTTATAGATGTATATAAAGGTCCCACGGAGACGTAGAGTCCAACAAGCCAGAATGTCTTCAAATATTACCGCCGAGATGTTAGGTTGGTTTGGGTTAGGTTATATTACGTTATTGATGTATATAAAGATCCCACGGAGACGTAGAGGCCAACAAGTCAGGAATGTGTTCAAATATTACCGCCGAGATGTTAGGTTGGGTTAGGTTAGGTTATATTACGTTATAGATGTATATAAAGGTCCCACGGAGACGTAGAGGCCAACAAGCCAGGAATGTGTTCAAATATTACCGCCGAGATGTTAGATTGGGTTAGGTTAGGTTATATTACGTTATTGATGTATATAAAGATCCCACGGAGACGTAGAGGCCAACAAGCCAGGAATGTCTTCAAATATTACCGCCGAGACGTTAGGCTGGGTTAGGTTCGGTTATATAACGTTATTGATGTATATAAAGGTCCCACGGAGACGTAGAGGCCAACAAGCCAGGAATGTGTTCAAATATTACCGCCGAGATGTTTGATTGGGTTAGGTTAGGTTATATTACGTTATTGATGTATATAAAGATCCCACGGAGACGTAGAGGCCAACAAGCCAGGAATGTCTTCAAATATTACCGCCGAGATGTTAGGTTGGGTTAGGTTCTGTTATATAACGTTATTGATGTATATAAAGGTCCCACGGAGACGTAGAGGCCAACAAGCCAGGAATGTGTTCAAATATTACCGCCGAGATGTTAGATTGGGTTAGGTTAGGTTATATTACGTTATTGATGTATATAAAGATCCCACGAATACGTAGAGGCCAACTCGCCAGGAATGTTGTCAAATATTACCGCCGAGATGATAGGTTGGGTTAGGTTAGGTTATATTACGTTATTGATATATATAAATGGACCACGGAGTGGTAGAGGCCAACTCGCCATGAATGTTTTCAAATATTACCGCCGAGATGTTAGGTTGGGTTAGGTTAGGTTATATTACGTTATAGATGTATATAAAGGTCCCACGGAGACGTAGAGGCCAACAAGCCAGGAATGTGTTCAAATATTACCTAGGTTGGGTTAGGTTAGGTTATATTACGTTATTGATGTATATAAATGTACGACGGAGAGGTAGAGGCCAACTCGCCATGAATGTTTTCAAATATTACCGCCGAGATGTTAAGTTGGGTTAGGTTAGGTTATATTACGTTATAGATGTATATAAAGTTCCCACGGAGACGTAGAGGCCAACAGGCCAGGAATGTGTTCAAATATTACCGCCGAGATGTTAGATTGGGTTAGGTTAGGTTATACTACGTTATTGATGTATATAAAGATCCCACGGAGACGTAGAGGCCAACAAGCCAGGAATGTCTTCAAATATTACCGCAGAGATGTTAGTTTGGGTTAGGATCGGTTATATTACGTTATAGATGTATATAAAGTTCCCACGGAGACGTAGAGGCCAACAAGCCAGGAATACGTTCAAATATTACCGTCGAGATGTTAGATTGGGTCAGGTTAGGCTATATTACGTTATTGATGTATATAAAGATCGCACGGAGACGGAGAAGCCAACTCGACAGGAATGTTGTCAAATATTACCGCCGAGATTTTTGGTTGTGTTAGGTTAGGTTATATAACGTTATTGATGTATATAAAGGTCCCACGGAGACGTAGAGGCCAACTCGCCAGGAATGTTGTCAAATATTACCGCCGAGATGATAGGTTGGGTTAGGTTAGGTTATATTACGTTGTTGATGTATATAAATATCCCACGGAGACGTAGAGGCCAACAAGCCAGGAATGTGTTCAAATATTACCGCCGAGATGTTAGGTTGGGTTAGGTTAGGTTATATTACGTTATAGATGTATATAAAGATCCCACGGAGACGTAGAGGCCAACTCGCCATGAATGTTTTCAAATATTACCGCCGAGATGTTAGGTTGCGTTTGGTTAGGTTATATTACGTTATAGACGTATATAAAGGTCACACGGATACGTAGAGGCCAACAAGCCAGGAATGTGTTCAAATATTACCGCCGAGATGTTAGGTTGGGTTAGGCTAGGTTATATTACGTTATAGATGTATATAAAGTTCCCACGGAGACGTAGAGGCCAACAGGCCAGGAATGTGTTCAAATATTACCGCCGAGATGTTAGATTGGGTTAGGTTAGGTTATATTACGTTATTGATGTATATAAAGATCCCACGGAGACGTAGAGGCCAACTCGCCAGGAATGTTGTCAAATATTACCGCCGAGATGATAGGTTGGGTTAGGTTAGGTTATATTACGTTATTGATGTATATGAAGGTCCCACGGAGACGTAGAGGCCAACAAGCCAGGAATGTGTTCAAATATTACCTCCGAGATGTTAGGTTGGGTTAGGTTAGGTTATATTACGTTATAGACGTATATAAAGGTCACACGGATACGTAGAGGCCAACAAGCCAGGAATGTGTTCAAATATTACCGCCGAGATGTTAGGTTGGGTTAGTTTAGGTTATATTACGTTATAGATGTATATAAAGTTCCCACGGAGACGTAGAGGCCAACAGGCCAGGAATGTGTTCAAATATTACCGCCGAGATGTTAGATTGGGTTAGGTTAGGTTATATTACGTTATTGATGTATATAAAGGTCCCACGGGGACGTAGAGGCCAACAAGCCAGGAATGTCTTCAAATATTACCGGAAAAATTGTTAGTTTGGGTTAGGTTCGGTTATATAACGTTATTGATGTATATAAATATCCCACGGAGACGTAGAGGCCAACAAGCCAGGAATGTGTTCAAATAATACCGCCGAGATGTTAGGTTGGGTTAGGTTAGGTTATATTACGTTATAGATGTATATAAAGATCCCACGGAGACGTAGAGGCCAACAAGCCAGAATGTCTTTAAATATTACCGCCGAGATGTTAGGTTGGTTTAGGTTAGGTTATATTACGTTATAGATGTATATAAAGTTCCAGCGGGGACGTAGAATCCAACAAGCCAGAATGTCTTCAAATATTACCGCCGAGATGTTAGGTTGGTTTGGGTTAGGTTATATTACGCTATTGATGTATATAAAGATCCCACGGAGACGTAGTGGCCAACAAGTCAGGAATGTGTTCAAATATTACCGCCGAGATGTTAGGTTGGGTTAGGTTAGGTTATATTACGTTATAGATGTATATAAAGGTCCCACGGAGACGTAGAGGCCAACTCGCCATGAATGTTTTCAAATATTACCGCCGAGATGTTAGATTGGGTTAGGTTAGGTTATATTACGTTATTGAAGTATATAAAGGTCCCACGGAGACGTAGATGCCAACAAGCCAGGAATGTGTTCAAATATTACCGCGGAGATGTTAGGTTGGGTTAGGTTAGGTTATATTACGTTATTGATGTATATAAAGGTCCCACGGAGACGTAGAGGCCAACAAGCCAGGAATGTAATCAAATATTACCGCCGAGTTGTTAGGTTGGGTTAGGGTAGGTTATATTACGTTATTGATGTATATAAAGCTCCCACGGAGACGTTGAGGCCAACTCGCCAGGAATGTGGTCAAATATTACCGCCGAGATGTTATTTTGGGTTAGGATAGGTTATATTACGTTATTGATGTATATAAAGGTCCCACGGAGACGTAGAGTCCAACAAGCCAGGAATGTGTTCAAATATTACCGCCGAGATGTTAGATTGGGTTAGGTTTGGTTATATTACCTTATTGATGTATATAAAGGTCCCACGGAGACGTGGAGGCCAACAAGCCAGGAATTTGTTCAAATATTACCGCGGAGATGTTAGGTTGGGTTAGGTTAGGTTATATTACGTTATAGATGTATATAAAGTTCCCACGGAGACGTAGAGGCCAACAAGCCAGGAATACGTTCAAATATTACCGTCGAGATTTTAGATTGGGTCAGGTTAGGCTATATTACGTTATTGATGTATATAAAGATCGCACGGAGACGGAGAAGCCAACTCGCCAGGAATGTTGTCAAATATTACCGCCGAGATTTTAGGTTGTGTTAGGTTAGGTTATATAACGTTATTGATGTATATAAAGGTCCCACGGAGACGTAGAGGCCAACTCGCCAGGAATGTTGTCAAATATTACCGCCGAGATGATAGGTTGTGTTATGTTAGGTTATATTTCGTTATTGATGTTTATGAAGGTCAAACGGAGACGTAGAGGCCAACTCGCCAGTAATGTTGTCAAATATTACCGCCGAGATGTTAGATTGGGTTAGGTTAGGTTATATTACGTTATTGATGTATATAAAGATCCCACGGAGACGTAGAGGCCAACAAGCCAGGAATGTCTTCAAATATTACCGCCGAGATGTTAGGTTGGGTTAGGTTAGGTTATATTACGTTATAGATGTATATAAAGGTCCCACGGAGACGTAGAGGCCAACTCGCCATGAATGTTTTCAAATATTACCGCCGAGATGTTAGGTTGGGTTAGGTTAGGTTATATTACGTTATAGACGTATATAAAGGTCACACGGATACGTAGAGGCCAACAAGCCAGGAATGTGTTCAAATATTACCGCCGAGATGTTAGGTTGGGTTAGTTTAGGTTATATTACGTTATAGATGTATATAAAGTTCCCACGGAGACGTAGAGGCCAACAGGCCAGGAATGTGTTCAAATATTACCGCCGAGATGTTAGATTGGGTTAGGTTAGGTTATATTACGTTATTGATGTATATAAAGGTCCCACGGAGACGTAGAGGCCAACAAGCCAGGAATGTCTTCAAATATTACCGGAAAAATTGTTAGTTTGGGTTAGGTTCGGTTATATAACGTTATTGATGTATATAAATATCCCACGGAGACGTAGAGGCCAACAAGCCAGGAATGTGTTCAAATAATACCGCCGAGATGTTAGGTTGGGTTAGGTTAGGTTATATTACGTTATAGATGTATATAAAGATCCCACGGAGACGTAGAGGCCAACAAGCCAGAATGTCTTTAAATATTACCGCCGAGATGTTAGGTTGGTTTAGGTTAGGTTATATTACGTTATAGATGTATATAAAGGTCCCACGGAGACGTAGAGTCCAACAAGCCAGAATGTCTTCAAATATTACCGCCGAGATGTTAGGTTGGTTTGGGTTAGGTTATATTACGTTATTGATGTATATAAAGATCCCACGGAGACGTAGAGGCCAACAAGTCAGGAATGTGTTCAAATATTACCGCCGAGATGTTAGGTTGGGTTAGGTTAGGTTATATTACGTTATAGATGTATATAAAGGTCCCACGGAGACGTAGAGGCCAACTCGCCATGAATGTTTTCAAATATTACCGCCGAGATGTTAGATTGGGTTAGGTTCGGTTATATAACGTTATTGATGTATATAAAGGTCCCACGGAGACGTAGAGGCCAACAAGCCAGGAATGTGTTCAAATATTACCTAGGTTGGGTTAGGTTAGGTTATATTACGTTATTGATGTATATAAATGTACGACGGAGAGGTAGAGGCCAACTCGCCATGAATGTTTTCAAATATTACCGCCGAGATGTTAAGTTGGGTTAGGTTAGGTTATATTACGTTATAGATGTATATAAAGTTCCCACGGAGACGTAGAGGCCAACAGGCCAGGAATGTGTTCAAATATTACCGCCGAGATGTTAGATTGGGTTAGGTTAGGTTATATTACGTTATTAATGTATATAAAGATCCCACGGAGACGTAGAGGCCAACAAGCCAGGAATGTCTTCAAATATTACCGCAGAGATGTTAGTTTGGGTTAGGTTCGGTTATATTACGTTATAGATGTATATAAAGTTCCCACGGAGACGTAGAGGCCAACAAGCCAGGAATACGTTCAAATATTACCGCCGAGATGTTAGATTGGGTCAGGTTAGGCTATATTACGTTATTGATGTATATAAAGATCGCACGGAGACGGAGAAGCCAACTCGCCAGGAATGTTGTCAAATATTACCGCCGAGATTTTTGGTTGTGTTAGGTTAGGTTATATAACGTTATTGATGTATATAAAGGTCCCACGGAGACGTAGAGGCCAACTCGCCAGGAATGTTGTCAAATATTACCGCCGAGATGATAGGTTGGGTTAGGTTAGGTTATATTACGTTGTTGATGTATATAAATATCCCACGGAGACGTAGAGGCCAACAAGCCAGGAATGTGTTCAAATATTACCGCCGAGATGTTAGGTTGGGTTAGGTTAGGTTATATTACGTTATAGATGTATATAAAGATCCCACGGAGACGTAGAGGCCAACTCGCCATGAATGTTTTCAAATATTACCGCCGAGATGTTAGGTTGCGTTTGGTTAGGTTATATTACGTTATAGACGTATATAAAGGTCACACGGATACGTAGAGGCCAACAAGCCAGGAATGTGTTCAAATATTACCGCCGAGATGTTAGGTTGGGTTAGGCTAGGTTATATTACGTTATAGATGTATATAAAGGTCCCACGGAGACGTAGAGGCCAACAAGCCAGGAATGTGTTCAAATATTACCTAGGTTGGGTTAGGTTAGGTTATATTACGTTATTGATGTATATAAATGTACGACGGAGAGGTAGAGGCCAACTCGCCATGAATGTTTTCAAATATTACCGCCGAGATGTTAAGTTGGGTTAGGTTAGGTTATATTACGTTATAGATGTATATAAAGTTCCCACGGAGACGTAGAGGCCAACAGGCCAGGAATGTGTTCAAATATTACCGCCGAGATGTTAGATTGGGTTAGGTTAGGTTATATTACGTTATTGATGTATATAAAGATCCCACGGAGACGTAGAGGCCAACAAGCCAGGAATGTCTTCAAATATTACCGCAGAGATGTTAGTTTGGGTTAGGTTCGGTTATATTACGTTATAGATGTATATAAAGTTCCCACGGAGACGTAGAGGCCAACAAGCCAGGAATACGTTCAAATATTACCGTCGAGATGTTAGATTGGGTCAGGTTAGGCTATATTACGTTATTGATGTATATAAAGATCGCACGGAGACGGAGAAGCCAACTCGCCAGGAATGTTGTCAAATATTACCGCCGAGATTTTTGGTTGTGTTAGGTTAGGTTATATAACGTTATTGATGTATATAAAGGTCCCACGGAGACGTAGAGGCCAACTCGCCAGGAATGTTGTCAAATATTACCGCCGAGATGATAGGTTGGGTTAGGTTAGGTTATATTACGTTGTTGATGTATATAAATATCCCACGGAGACGTAGAGGCCAACAAGCCAGGAATGTGTTCAAATATTACCGCCGAGATGTTAGGTTGGGTTAGGTTAGGTTATATTACGTTATAGATGTATATAAAGATCCCACGGAGACGTAGAGGCCAACTCGCCATGAATGTTTTCAAATATTACCGCCGAGATGTTAGGTTGCGTTTGGTTAGGTTATATTACGTTATAGACGTATATAAAGGTCACACGGATACGTAGAGGCCAACAAGCCAGGAATGTGTTCAAATATTACCGCCGAGATGTTAGGTTGGGTTAGGCTAGGTTATATTACGTTATAGATGTATATAAAGTTCCCACGGAGACGTAGAGGCCAACAGGCCAGGAATGTGTTCAAATATTACCGCCGAGATGTTAGATTGGGTTAGGTTAGGTTATATTACGTTATTGATGTATATAAAGATCCCACGGAGACGTAGAGGCCAACTCGCCAGGAATGTTGTCAAATATTACCGCCGAGATGATAGGTTGGGTTAGGTTAGGTTATATTACGTTATTGATGTATATAAAGGTCCCACGGAGACGTAGAGGCCAACAAGCCAGGAATGTCTTCAAATATTACCGGAAAAATTGTTAGTTTGGGTTAGGTTCGGTTATATAACGTTATTGATGTATATAAATATCCCACGGAGACGTAGAGGCCAACAAGCCAGGAATGTGTTCAAATAATACCGCCGAGATGTTAGGTTGGGTTAGGTTAGGTTATATTACGTTATAGATGTATATAAAGATCCCACGGAGACGTAGAGGCCAACAAGCCAGAATGTCTTTAAATATTACCGCCGAGATGTTAGGTTGGTTTAGGTTAGGTTATATTACGTTATAGATGTATATAAAGGTCCCACGGAGACGTAGAGTCCAACAAGCCAGAATGTCTTCAAATATTACCGCCGAGATGTTAGGTTGGTTTGGGTTAGGTTATATTACGCTATTGATGTATATAAAGATCCCACGGAGACGTAGAGGCCAACAAGTCAGGAATGTGTTCAAATATTACCGCCGAGATGTTAGGTTGGGTTAGGTTAGGTTATATTACGTTATAGATGTATATAAAGGTCCCACGGAGACGTAGAGGCCAACTCGCCATGAATGTTTTCAAATATTACCGCCGAGATGTTAGATTGGGTTAGGTTAGGTTATATTACGTTATTGAAGTATATAAAGGTCCCACGGAGACGTAGATGCCAACAAGCCAGGAATGTGTTCAAATATTACCGCGGAGATGTTAGGTTGGGTTAGGTTAGGTTATATTACGTTATTGATGTATATAAAGGTCCCACGGAGACGTAGAGGCCAACTCGCCAGGAATGTTGTCAAATATTACCGCCGAGATGATAGGTTGTGTTATGTTAGGTTATATTTCGTTATTGATGTTTATGAAGGTCAAACGGAGACGTAGAGGCCAACTCGCCAGTAATGTTGTCAAATATTACCGCCGAGATGTTAGATTGGGTTAGGTTAGGTTATATTACGTTATTGATGTATATAAAGATCCCACGGAGACGTAGAGGCCAACAAGCCAGGAATGTGTTCAAATATTACCGCCGAGATGTTAGATTGGGTTAGGTTAGGCTATATTACGTTATTGATGTATATAAAGCACCCACGGAGACGGAGAAGCCAACTCGCCAGGAATGTTGTCAAATATTACCGCCGAGATGTTAGGTTGGGTTAGGTTAGGTTATATTACGTTATTGATGTATATAAAGATCCCACGGAGACGTAGAGGCCAACAAGCCAGGAATGTCTTCAAATATTACCGCCGAGATGTTAGGTTGGGTTAGGTTAGGTTATATTACGTTATAGATGTATATAAAGGTCCCACGGAGACGTAGAGGCCAACTCGCCATGAATGTTTTCAAATATTACCGCCGAGATGTTAGATTGGGTTAGGTTAGGTTATATTACGTTATTGAAGTATATAAAGGTCCCACGGAGACGTAGAGGCCAACAAGCCAGGAATGTGTTCAAATATTACCGCGAAGATGTTAGGTTGGGTTAGGTTAGGTTATATTACGTTATTGATGTATATAAAGGTCCCACGGAGACGTAGAGGCCAACAAGCCAGGAATGTGATCAAATATTACCGCCGAGTTGTTAGGTTGGGTTAGGGTAGGTTATATTACGTTATTGATGTATATAAAGCTCCCACAGAGACGTTGAGGCCAACTCGCCAGGAATGTGGTCAAATATTACCGCCGAGATGTTATTTTGGGTTAGGATAGGTTATATTACGTTATTGATGTATATAAAGGTCCCACGGAGACGTAGAGTCCAACAAGCCAGGAATGTGTTCAAATATTACCGCCGAGATGTTAGATTGGGTTAGGTTAGGTTATATTACCTTATTGATGTATATAAAGGTCCCACGGAGACGTAGAGGCCAACAAGCCAGGAATTTGTTCAAATATTACCGCGGAGATGTTAGGTTGGGTTAGGTTAGGTTATATTACGTTATAGATGTATATAAAGTTCCCACGGAGACGTAGAGGCCAACAAGCCAGGAATACGTTCAAATATTACCGTCGAGATGTTAGATTGGGTCAGGTTAGGCTATATTACGTTATTGATGTATATAAAGATCGCACGGAGACGGAGAAACCAACTCGCCAGGAATGTTGTCAAATATTACCGCCGAGATTTTAGGTTGTGTTAGGTTAGGTTATATAACGTTATTGATGTATATAAAGGTCCCACGGAGACGTAGAGGCCAACTCGCCAGGAATGTTGTCAAATATTACCGCCGAGATGATAGGTTGTGTTATGTTAGGTTATATTTCGTTATTGATGTTTATGAAGGTCAAACGGAGACGTAGAGGCCAACAAGCCAGGAATGTGTTCAAATATTACCGCCGAGATGTTAGATTGGGTTAGGTTAGGTTATATTACGTTATTGATGTATATAAAGATCCCACGGAGACGTAGAGGCCAACAAGCCAGGAATGTCTTCAAATATTACCGCCGAGATGTTAGGTTGGGTTAGGTTCTGTTATATAACGTTATTGATGTATATAAAGGTCCCACGGAGACGTAGAGGCCAACAAGCCAGGAATGTGTTCAAATATTACCGCCGAGATGTTAGATTGGGTTAGGTTAGGTTATATTACGTTATTGATGTATATAAAGATCCCACGAATACGTAGGGGCCAACTCGCCAGGAATGTTGTCAAATATTACCGCCGAGATGTTAGATTGGGTTAGGTTAGGTTATATTACGTTATTGATGTATATAAATATCCCACGGAGACGTAGAGGCCAACAAGTCAGGAATGTGTTCAAATTTTACCGCCGAGATGTTAGATTGGGTTAGGTTAGGCTATATTACGTTATTGATGTATATAAAGGTCCCACGGAGACGTAGAGGCCAACAAGCCGGGAATGTGTTCAAATATTACCGCCGAGATGTTAGGTTGGGTTAGGTTAGGTTATATTACGTTATAGATGTATATAAAGTTCCCACGGAGACGTAGAGGCCAACTCGCCACGAATGTTTTCAAATATTACCGCCGAGATGTTAGATTGGGTCAGGTTAGGCTATATTACGTTATTGATGTATATAAAGATCCCACGGATACGTAGAGGCCAACTCGCCAGGAATGTTGTCAAATATTACCGCCGAGATGATAGGTTGGGTTAGGTTAGGTTATATTACGTTATTGATGTATATAAATATCCCACGGAGACGTAGAGGCCAACAAGCCAGGAATGTGTTCAAATTTTACCGCCGAGATGTTAGATTGGGTTAGGTTAGGCTATATTACGTTATTGATGTATATAAAGGTCCCACGGAGACGTAGAGGCCAACAAGCCGGGAATGTGTTCAAATATTACCGCCGAGATGTTAGGTTGGGTTAGGTTAGGTTATATTACGTTATAGATGTATATAAAGATCCCACGGAGACGTAGAGTCCTACAAGCCAGAATGTCTTCAAATATTACCGCCGAGATGTTAGGTTGGTTTAGGTTAGGTTATATAACGTTATAGATGTATATAAAGGTCACACGGATACGTAGAGGCCAACTGGCCAGGAATGTTGTCAAATGTTACCGCCGAGATGATAGGTTGGGTTAGGTTAGGTTATATTACGTTATTGATGTATATGAAGGTCCCACGGAGACGTAGAGGCCAACAAGCCAGGAATGTGTTCAAATATTACCTCCGAGATGTTAGGTTGGGTTAGGTTAGGTTATATTACGTTATAGACGTATATAAAGGTCACACGGATACGTAGAGGCCAACAAGCCAGGAATGTGTTCAAATATTACCGCCGAGATGTTAGGTTGGGTTAGGTTAGGTTATATTGCGTTATAGATGTATATAAAGTTCCCACGGAGACGTAGAGGCCAACAGGCCAGGAATGTGTTCAAATATTACCGCCGAGATTTTATGTTGTGTTAGGTTAGGTTATATAACGTTATTGATGTATATAAAGGTCCCACGGAGACGTAGAGGCCAACTCGCCACGAATGTTTTCAAATATTACCGCCGAGATGTTAGATTGGGTCAGGTTAGGCTATATTACGTTATTGATGTATATAAAGATCCCACGGATACGTAGAGGCCAACTCGCCAGGAATGTTGTCAAATATTACCGCCGAGATGATAGGTTGGGTTAGGTTAGGTTATATTACGTTATTGATGTATATAAATATCCCACGGAGACGTAGAGGCCAACAAGCCAGGAATGTGTTCAAATTTTACCGCCGAGATGTTAGATTGGTTTAGGTTAGGCTATATTACGTTATTGATGTATATAAAGGTCCCACGGAGACGTAGAGGCCAACAAGCCGGGAATGTGTTCAAATATTACCGCCGAGATGTTAGGTTCGGTTAGGTTAGGTTATATTACGTTATAGATGTATATAAAGATCCCACGGAGACGTAGAGTCCTACAAGCCAGAATGTCTTCAAATATTACCGCCGAGATGTTAGGTTGGTTTAGGTTAGGTTATATTACGTTATAGATGTATATAAAGGTCACACGGATACGTAGAGGCCAACTCGCCAGGAATGTTGTCAAATGTTACCGCCGAGATGATAGGTTGGGTTAGGTTAGGTTATATTACGTTATTGATGTATATGAAGGTCCCACGGAGTCGTAGAGGCCAACAAGCCAGGAATGTGTTCAAATATTACCTCCGAGATGTTAGGTTGGGATAGGTTAGGTTATATTACGTTATAGACGTACATAAAGGTCACACGGATACGTAGAGGCCAACAAGCCAGGAATGTGTTCAAATATTACCGCCGAGATGTTAGGTTGGGTTAGGTTAGGTTATATTACGTTATAGATGTATATAAAGTTCCCACGGAGACGTAGAGGCCAACAGGCCAGGAATGTGTTCAAATATTACCGCCGAGATGTTAGATTGGGTTAGGTTAGGTTATATTACGTTATTGATGTATATAAAGATCCCACGGAGACGTAGAGGCCAACAAGCCAGGAATGTCTTCAAATATTACCGCAGAGATGTTAGTTTGGGTTAGGTTCGGTTATATAACGTTATTGATGTATATAAATATCCCACGGAGACGTAGTGGCCAACAAGCCAGGAATGTGTTCAAATAATACCGCCGAGATGTTAGGTTGGGTTAGGTTAGGTTATATTACGTTATAGATGTATATAATGATCCCACGGAGACGTAGAGTCCAACAAGCCAGAATGTCTTCAAATATTACCGCCGAGTTGTTAGGTTGGTTTAGGTTAGGTTATATTACGTTATTGATGTATATAAAGATCCCACGGAGACGTAGAGGCCAACAAGCCAGAAATTTGTTCAAATATTACCGCGGAGATGTTAGGTTGGGTTAGGTTAGGTTATATTACGTTATAGATGTATATAAAGTTCCCACGGAGACGTAGAGGCCAACAAGCCAGGAATACGTTCAAATATTACCGTCGAGATGTTAGATTGGGTCAGGTTAGGTTATATTACGTTATTGATGTATATGAAGGTCCCACGGAGACGTAGAGGCCAACAAGCCAGGAATGTGTTCAAATATTACCTCCGAGATGTTAGGTTGGGTTAGGTTAGGTTATATTACGTTATAGATGTATATAAAGATCCCACGGAGACGTAGAGTCCAACAAGCCAGAATGTCTTCAAATATTACCGCCGAGATGTTAGGTTGGTTTAGGTTAGGTTATATTACGTTATTGATGTATATAAAGGTCCCACGGAGACGTAGAGGCCAACAAGCCAGGAATTTGTTCAAATATTACCGCGGAGATGTTAGGTTGGGTTAGGTTAGGTTATATTACGTTATAGATGTATATAAAGTTCCCACGGAGACGTTGAGGCCAACAAGCCAGGAATACGTTCAAATATTACCGTCGAGATGTTAGATTGGGTCAGGTTAGGCTATATTACGTTATTGATGTATATAAAGATCGCACGGAGACGGAGAAGCCAACTCGCCAGGAATGTTGTCAAATATTACCGCCGAGATTTTAGGTTGTGTTAGGTTAGGTTATATAACGTTATTGATGTATATAAAGGTCCCACGGAGACGTAGAGGCCAACTCGCCAGGAATGTTGTCAAATATTACCGCCGAGATGATAGGTTGGGTTAGGTTAGGTTATATTACGTTGTTGATGTATATAAATATCCCACGGAGACGTAGAGGCCAACAAGCCAGGAATGTGTTCAAATATTACCGCCGAGATGTTAGGTTGGGTTAGGTTAGGTTATATTACGTTATAGATGTATATAAAGATCCCACGGAGACGTAGAGGCCAACTCGCCATGAATGTTTTCAAATATTACCGCCGAGATGTTAGGTTGCGTTAGGTTAGGTTATATTACGTTATAGACGTATATAAAGGTCACACGGATACGTAGAGGCCAACAAGCCAGGAATGTGTTCAAATATTACCGCCGAGATGTTAGGTTGGGTTAGGTTAGGTTATATTACGTTATAGATGTATATAAAGTTCCCACGGAGACGTAGAGGCCAACAGGCCAGGAATGTGTTCAAATATTACCGCCGAGATGTTAGATTGGGTTAGGTTAGGTTATATTACGTTATTGATGTATATAAAGATCCCACGGAGACGTAGAGGCCAACTCGCCAGGAATGTTGTCAAATATTACCGCCGAGATGATAGGTTGTGTTATGTTAGGTTATATTTCGTTATTGATGTTTATGAAGGTCAAACGGAGACGTAGAGGCCAACTCGCCAGTAATGTTGTCAAATATTACCGCCGAGATGTTAGATTGGGTTAGGTTAGGTTATATTACGTTATTGATGTATATAAAGATCCCACGGAGACGTAGAGGCCAACAAGCCAGGAATGTCTTCAAATATTACCGCCGAGACGTTAGGCTGGGTTAGGTTCGGTTATATAACGTTATTGATGTATATAAAGGTCCCACGGAGACGTAGAGGCCAACAAGCCAGGAATGTGTTCAAATATTACCGCCGAGATGTTAGATTGGGTTAGGTTAGGTTATATTACGTTATTGATGTATATAAAGATCCCACGGAGACGTAGAGGCCAACAAGCCAGGAATGTCTTCAAATATTACCGCCGAGATGTTAGGTTGGGTTAGGTTCTGTTATATAACGTTATTGATGTATATAAAGGTCCCACGGAGACGTACAGGCCAACAAGCCAGGAATGTGTTCAAATATTACCGCCGAGATGGTAGATTGGGTTAGGTTAGGTTATATTACGTTATTGATGTATATAAAGATCCCACGAATACGTAGAGGCCAACTCGCCAGGAATGTTGTCAAATATTACCGCCGTGATGATAGGTTGGGTTAGGTTAGGTTATATTACGTTATAGATGTATATAAAGTTCCCACGGAGACGTAGAGGCCAACAAGCCAGGAATACGTTCAAATATTACCGTCGAGATGTTAGATTGGGTCAGGTTAGGCTATATTACGTTATTGATGTATATAAAGATCGCACGGAGACGGAGAAGCCAACTCGCCAGGAATGTTGTCAAATATTACCGCCGAGATTTTAGGTTGTGTTAGGTTAGGTTATATAACGTTATTGATGTATATAAAGGTCCCACGGAGACGTAGAGGCCAACTCGCCAGGAATGTTGCCAAATATTACCGCCGAGATGATAGGTTGGGTTAGGTTAGGTTATATTACGTTGTTGATGTATATAAATATCCCACGGAGACGTAGAGGCCAACAAGCCAGGAATGTGTTCAAATATTACCGCCGAGATGTTAGGTTGGGTTAGGTTAGGTTATATTACGTTATAGATGTATATAAAGATCCCACGGAGACGTAGAGGCCAACTCGCCATGAATGTTTTCAAATATTACCGCCGAGATGTTAGGTTGCGTTAGGTTAGGTTATATTACGTTATAGACGTATATAAAGGTCACACGGATACGTAGAGGCCAACAAGCCAGGAATGTGTTCAAATATTACCGCCGA
The DNA here is from genome assembly GCA_963969225.1 of Xylocopa violacea. Taxonomy (NCBI): domain Eukaryota; kingdom Metazoa; phylum Arthropoda; class Insecta; order Hymenoptera; family Apidae; genus Xylocopa; species Xylocopa violacea. The sequence goes on along the minus strand of CAXAJV010000548.1, from coordinate 3,262,230 downwards.
GATGTTAGGTTGGGTTAGGTTAGGTTATATTACGTTATAGATGTATATAAAGTTCCCACGGAGACGTAGAGGCCAACAGGCCAGGAATGTGTTCAAATATTACCGCCGAGATGTTAGATTGGGTTAGGTTAGGTTATATTACGTTATTGATGTATATAAAGATCCCACGGAGACGTAGAGGCCAACTCGCCAGGAATGTTGTCAAATATTACCGCCGAGATGGTAGGTTGGGTTAGGTTAGGTTATATTACGTTATTGATGTATATGAAGGTCCCACGGAGACGTAGAGGCCAACAAGCCAGGAATGTGTTCAAATATTACCTCCGAGATGTTAGGTTGGGTTAGGTTAGGTTATATTACGTTATAGACGTATATAAAGGTCACACGGATACGTAGAGGCCAACAAGCCAGGAATGTGTTCAAATATTACCGCCGAGATGTTAGGTTGGGTTAGTTTAGGTTATATTACGTTATAGATGTATATAAAGTTCCCACGGAGACGTAGAGGCCAACAGGCCAGGAATGTGTTCAAATATTACCGCCGAGATGTTAGATTGGGTTAGGTTAGGTTATATTACGTTATTGATGTATATAAAGATCCCACGGAGACGTAGAGGCCAACAAGCCAGGAATGTCTTCAAATATTACCGGAAAAATTGTTAGTTTGGGTTAGGTTCGGTTATATAACGTTATTGATGTATATAAATATCCCACGGAGACGTAGAGGCCAACAAGCCGGGAATGTGTTCAAATAATACCGCCGAGATGTTAGGTTGGGTTAGGTTAGGTTATATTACGTTATAGATGTATATAAAGATCCCACGGAGACGTAGAGGCCAACAAGCCAGAATGTCTTTAAATATTACCGCCGAGATGTTAGGTTGGTTTAGGTTAGGTTATATTACGTTATAGATGTATATAAAGGTCCCACGGAGACGTAGAGGCCAACAAGACAGGAATGTGTTCAAATATTACCGCCGAGATGTTAGGTTGGCTTAGGTTAGGTTATATTACGTTATAGATATATATAAAGTTCCCACGGAGAGGTAGAGGCCAACTCGCCAGGAATGTTGTCAAATATTACCGCCGAGATGATAGGTTGGGTTAGGTTAGGTTATATTACGTTATAGATGTATATAAAGGTCCCACGGAGACGTAGAGGCCAACTCGCCATGAATGTTTTCAAATATTACCGCCGAGATGCTAGATTGGGTTAGGTTAGGTTATATTACGTTATTGATGTATATAAAGATCCCACGGAGACGTAGAGGCCAACTCGCCAGGAATGTTGTCAAATATTACCGCCGAGATGATAGGTTGGGTTAGGTTAGGTTATATTACGTTATTGATGTATATGAAGGTCCCACGGAGACGTAGAGGCCAACAAGCCAGGAATGTGTTCAAATATTACCTCCGAGATGTTAGGTTGGGTTAGGTTAGGTTATATTACGTTATAGACGTATATAAAGGTCACACGGATACGTAGAGGCCAACAAGCCAGGAATGTGTTCAAATATTACCGCCGAGATGTTAGGTTGGGTTAGTTTAGGTTATATTACGTTATAGATGTATATAAAGTTCCCACGGAGACGTAGAGGCCAACAGGCCAGGAATGTGCTCAAATATTACCGCCGAGATGTTAGATTGGGTTAGGTTAGGTTATATTACGTTATTGATGTATATAAAGATCCCACGGAGACGTAGAGGCCAACAAGCCAGAATGTCTTTAAATATTACCGCCGAGATGTTAGGTTGGTTTAGGTTAGGTTATATTACGTTATAGATGTATATAAAGGTCCCACGGAGACGTAGAGGCCAACAAGACAGGAATGTGTTCAAATATTACCGCCGAGATGTTAGGTTGGCTTAGGTTAGGTTATATTACGTTATAGATATATATAAAGTTCCCACGGAGAGGTAGAGGCCAACTCGCCAGGAATGTTGTCAAATATTACCGCCGAGATGATAGGTTGGGTTAGGTTAGGTTATATTACGTTATAGATGTATATAAAGGTCCCACGGAGGCGTAGAGGCCAACAAGCCAGGAATGTGTTCAAATATTACCGCGGAGATGTTAGGTTGGGTTAGGTTAGGTTATATTACGTTATTGATGTATATAAAGGTCCCACGGAGACGTAGAGGCCAACAAGCCAGGAATGTGATCAAATATTACCGCCGAGTTGTTAGGTTGGGTTAGGGTAGGTTATATTACGTTATTGATGTATATAAAGCTCCCACAGAGACGTAGAGGCCAACTCGCCAGGAATGTGGTCAAATATTACCGCCGAGATGTTATTTTGGGTTAGGATAGGTTATATTACGTTATTGATGTATATAAAGGTCCCACGGAGACGTAGAGTCCAACAAGCCAGGAATGTGTTCAAATATTACCGCCGAGATGTTAGATTGGGTTAGGTTAGGTTATATTACGTTATAGATGTATATAAAGGTCCCACGGAGACGTAGAGGCCAACAAGACAGGAATGTGTTCAAATATTACCGCCGAGATGTTAGGTTGGCTTAGGTTAGGTTATATTACGTTATAGATGTATATAAAGTTCCCACGGAGAGGTAGAGGCCAACTCGCCAGGAATGTTGTCAAATATTACCGCCGAGATGATAGGTTGGGTTAGGTTAGGTTATATTACGTTATAGATGTATATAAAGGTCCCACGGAGACGTAGAGGCCAACTCGCCATGAATGTTTTCAAATATTACCGCCGAGATGTTAGATTGGGTTAGGTTAGGTTATATTACGTTATTGAAGTATATAAAGGTCCCACGGAGACGTAGAGGCCAACAAGCCAGGAATGTGTTCAAATATTACCGCGGAGATGTTAGGTTGGGTTAGGTTAGGTTATATTACGTTATTGATGTATATAAAGGTCCCACGGAGACGTAGAGGCCAACAAGCCAGGAATGTGATCAAATATTACCGCCGAGTTGTTAGGTTGGGTTAGGGTAGGTTATATTACGTTATTGATGTATATAAAGCTCCCACAGAGACGTTGAGGCCAACTCGCCAGGAATGTGGTCAAATATTACCGCCGAGATGTTATTTTGGGTTAGGATAGGTTATATTACGTTATTGATGTATATAAAGGTCCCACGGAGACGTAGAGTCCAACAAGCCAGGAATGTGTTCAAATATTACCGCCGAGATGTTAGATTGGGTTAGGTTAGGTTATATTACCTTATTGATGTATATAAAGGTCCCACGGAGACGTAGAGGCCAACAAGCCAGGAATTTGTTCAAATATTACCGCGGAGATGTTAGGTTGGGTTAGGTTAGGTTATATTACGTTATAGATGTATATAAAGTTCCCACGGAGACGTAGAGGCCAACAAGCCAGGAATACGTTCAAATATTACCGTCGAGATGTTAGATTGGGTCAGGTTAGGCTATATTACGTTATTGATGTATATAAAGACCGCACGGAGACGGAGAAGCCAACTCGCCAGGAATGTTGTCAAATATTACCGCCGAGATTTTAGGTTGTGTTAGGTTAGGTTATATAACGTTATTGATGTATATAAAGGTCCCACGGAGACGTAGAGGCCAACAAGCCAGGAATGTGTTCAAATATTACCGCCGAGATGTTAGATTGGGTTAGGTTAGGTTATATTACGTTATTGATGTATATAAAGATCCCACGAATACGTAGAGGCCAACTCGCCAGGAATGTTGTCAAATATTACCGCCGAGATGATAGGTTGGGTTAGGTTAGGTTATATTACGTTATTGATATATATAAATGTACCACGGAGTGGTAGAGGCCAACTCGCCATGAATGTTTTCAAATATTACCGCCGAGATGTTAGGTTGGGTTAGGTTAGGTTATATTACGTTATAGATGTATATAAAGGTCCCACGGAGACGTAGAGGCCAACAAGCCAGGAATGTGTTCAAATATTACCTAGGTTGGGTTAGGTTAGGTTATATTACGTTACTGATGTATATAAATGTAGGACGGAGAGGTAGAGGCCAACTCGCCATGAATGTTTTCAAATATGACCGCCGAGATGTTAAGTTGGGTTAGGTTAGGTTATATTACGTTATAGATGTATATAAAGGTCCCACGGAGACGTAGAGGCCAACAAGACAGGAATGTGTTCAAATATTACCGCCGAGATGTTAGGTTGGCTTAGGTTAGGTTATATTACGTTATAGATGTATATAAAGTTCCCACGGAGAGGTAGAGGCCAACTCGCCAGGAATGTTGCCAAATATTACCGCCGAGATGATAGGTTGGGTTAGGTTAGGTTATATTACGTTATTGATGTATATAAATGTACCACGGAGAGGTAGAGGCCAACTCGCCATGAATGTTTTCAAATATTACCGCCGAGATGTTAGGTTGGGTTAGGTTAGGTTATATTACGTTATAGATGTATATAAAGGTCCCACGGAGACGCAGAGGCCAACAAGCCAGGAATACGTTCAAATATTACCGTCGAGATGTTAGATTGGGTCAGGTTAGGCTATATTACGTTATTGATGTATATAAAGATCGCACGGAGACGGAGAAGCCAACTCGCCAGGAATGTTGTCAAATATTACCGCCGAGATTTTAGGTTGTGTTAGGTTAGGTTATATAACGTTATTGATGTATATAAAGGTCCCACGGAGACGTAGAGGCCAACTCGCCAGGAATGTTGTCAAATATTACCGCCGAGATGATAGGTTGGGTTAGGTTAGGTTATATTACGTTGTTGATGTATATAAATATCCCACGGAAACGTAGAGGCCAACAAGCCAGGAATGTGTTCAAATATTACCGCCGAGATGTTAGGTTGGGTTAGGTTAGGTTATATTACGTTATAGATGTATATAAAGATCCCACGGAGACGTAGAGGCCAACTCGCCATGAATGTTTTCAAATATTACCGCCGAGATGTTAGGTTGCGTTAGGTTAGGTTATATTACGTTATAGACGTATATAAAGGTCACACGGATACGCAGAGGCCAACAAGCCAGGAATACGTTCAAATATTACCGTCGAGATGTTAGATTGGGTCAGGTTAGGCTATATTACGTTATTGATGTATATAAAGATCGCACGGAGACGTAGAGGCCAACTCGCCAGGAATGTTGTCAAATATTACCGCCGAGATGATAGGTTGGGTTAGGTTAGGTTATATTACGTTATTGATGTATATGAAGGTCCCACGGAGACGTAGAGGCCAACAAGCCAGGAATGTGTTCAAATATTACCTCCGAGATGTTAGGTTGGGTTAGGTTAGGTTATATTACGTTATAGACGTATATAAAGGTCACACGGATACGTAGAGGCCAACAAGCCAGGAATGTGTTCAAATATTACCGCCGAGATGTTAGGTTGGGTTAGTTTAGGTTATATTACGTTATAGATGTATATAAAGTTCCCACGGAGACGTAGAGGCCAACAGGCCAGGAATGTGCTCAAATATTACCGCCGAGATGTTAGATTGGGTTAGGTTAGGTTATATTACGTTATTGATGTATATAAAGATCCCACGGAGACGTAGAGGCCAACAAGCCAGAATGTCTTTAAATATTACCGCCGAGATGTTAGGTTGGTTTAGGTTAGGTTATATTACGTTATAGATGTATATAAAGGTCCCACGGAGACGTAGAGGCCAACAAGACAGGAATGTGTTCAAATATTACCGCCGAGATGTTAGGTTGGCTTAGGTTAGGTTATATTACGTTATAGATATATATAAAGTTCCCACGGAGAGGTAGAGGCCAACTCGCCAGGAATGTTGTCAAATATTACCGCCGAGATGATAGGTTGGGTTAGGTTAGGTTATATTACGTTATAGATGTATATAAAGGTCCCACGGAGGCGTAGAGGCCAACAAGCCAGGAATGTGTTCAAATATTACCGCGGAGATGTTAGGTTGGGTTAGGTTAGGTTATATTACGTTATTGATGTATATAAAGGTCCCACGGAGACGTAGAGGCCAACAAGCCAGGAATGTGATCAAATATTACCGCCGAGTTGTTAGGTTGGGTTAGGGTAGGTTATATTACGTTATTGATGTATATAAAGCTCCCACAGAGACGTAGAGGCCAACTCGCCAGGAATGTGGTCAAATATTACCGCCGAGATGTTATTTTGGGTTAGGATAGGTTATATTACGTTATTGATGTATATAAAGGTCCCACGGAGACGTAGAGTCCAACAAGCCAGGAATGTGTTCAAATATTACCGCCGAGATGTTAGATTGGGTTAGGTTAGGTTATATTACGTTATAGATGTATATAAAGGTCCCACGGAGACGTAGAGGCCAACAAGACAGGAATGTGTTCAAATATTACCGCCGAGATGTTAGGTTGGCTTAGGTTAGGTTATATTACGTTATAGATGTATATAAAGTTCCCACGGAGAGGTAGAGGCCAACTCGCCAGGAATGTTGTCAAATATTACCGCCGAGATGATAGGTTGGGTTAGGTTAGGTTATATTACGTTATAGATGTATATAAAGGTCCCACGGAGACGTAGAGGCCAACTCGCCATGAATGTTTTCAAATATTACCGCCGAGATGTTAGATTGGGTTAGGTTAGGTTATATTACGTTATTGAAGTATATAAAGGTCCCACGGAGACGTAGAGGCCAACAAGCCAGGAATGTGTTCAAATATTACCGCGGAGATGTTAGGTTGGGTTAGGTTAGGTTATATTACGTTATTGATGTATATAAAGGTCCCACGGAGACGTAGAGGCCAACAAGCCAGGAATGTGATCAAATATTACCGCCGAGTTGTTAGGTTGGGTTAGGGTAGGTTATATTACGTTATTGATGTATATAAAGCTCCCACAGAGACGTTGAGGCCAACTCGCCAGGAATGTGGTCAAATATTACCGCCGAGATGTTATTTTGGGTTAGGATAGGTTATATTACGTTATTGATGTATATAAAGGTCCCACGGAGACGTAGAGTCCAACAAGCCAGGAATGTGTTCAAATATTACCGCCGAGATGTTAGATTGGGTTAGGTTAGGTTATATTACCTTATTGATGTATATAAAGGTCCCACGGAGACGTAGAGGCCAACAAGCCAGGAATTTGTTCAAATATTACCGCGGAGATGTTAGGTTGGGTTAGGTTAGGTTATATTACGTTATAGATGTATATAAAGTTCCCACGGAGACGTAGAGGCCAACAAGCCAGGAATACGTTCAAATATTACCGTCGAGATGTTAGATTGGGTCAGGTTAGGCTATATTACGTTATTGATGTATATAAAGACCGCACGGAGACGGAGAAGCCAACTCGCCAGGAATGTTGTCAAATATTACCGCCGAGATTTTAGGTTGTGTTAGGTTAGGTTATATAACGTTATTGATGTATATAAAGGTCCCACGGAGACGTAGAGGCCAACAAGCCAGGAATGTGTTCAAATATTACCGCCGAGATGTTAGATTGGGTTAGGTTAGGTTATATTACGTTATTGATGTATATAAAGATCCCACGAATACGTAGAGGCCAACTCGCCAGGAATGTTGTCAAATATTACCGCCGAGATGATAGGTTGGGTTAGGTTAGGTTATATTACGTTATTGATATATATAAATGTACCACGGAGTGGTAGAGGCCAACTCGCCATGAATGTTTTCAAATATTACCGCCGAGATGTTAGGTTGGGTTAGGTTAGGTTATATTACGTTATAGATGTATATAAAGGTCCCACGGAGACGTAGAGGCCAACAAGCCAGGAATGTGTTCAAATATTACCTAGGTTGGGTTAGGTTAGGTTATATTACGTTACTGATGTATATAAATGTAGGACGGAGAGGTAGAGGCCAACTCGCCATGAATGTTTTCAAATATGACCGCCGAGATGTTAAGTTGGGTTAGGTTAGGTTATATTACGTTATAGATGTATATAAAGGTCCCACGGAGACGTAGAGGCCAACATGACAGGAATGTGTTCAAATATTACCGCCGAGATGTTAGGTTGGCTTAGGTTAGGTTATATTACGTTATAGATGTATATAAAGTTCCCACGGAGAGGTAGAGGCCAACTCGCCAGGAATGTTGCCAAATATTACCGCCGAGATGATAGGTTGGGTTAGGTTAGGTTATATTACGTTATTGATGTATATAAATGTACCACGGAGAGGTAGAGGCCAACTCGCCATGAATGTTTTCAAATATTACCGCCGAGATGTTAGGTTGGGTTAGGTTAGGTTATATTACGTTATAGATGTATATAAAGGTCCCACGGAGACGCAGAGGCCAACAAGCCAGGAATACGTTCAAATATTACCGTCGAGATGTTAGATTGGGTCAGGTTAGGCTATATTACGTTATTGATGTATATAAAGATCGCACGGAGACGGAGAAGCCAACTCGCCAGGAATGTTGTCAAATATTACCGCCGAGATTTTAGGTTGTGTTAGGTTAGGTTATATAACGTTATTGATGTATATAAAGGTCCCACGGAGACGTAGAGGCCAACTCGCCAGGAATGTTGTCAAATATTACCGCCGAGATGATAGGTTGGGTTAGGTTAGGTTATATTACGTTGTTGATGTATATAAATATCCCACGGAAACGTAGAGGCCAACAAGCCAGGAATGTGTTCAAATATTACCGCCGAGATGTTAGGTTGGGTTAGGTTAGGTTATATTACGTTATAGATGTATATAAAGATCCCACGGAGACGTAGAGGCCAACTCGCCATGAATGTTTTCAAATATTACCGCCGAGATGTTAGGTTGCGTTAGGTTAGGTTATATTACGTTATAGACGTATATAAAGGTCACACGGATACGCAGAGGCCAACAAGCCAGGAATACGTTCAAATATTACCGTCGAGATGTTAGATTGGGTCAGGTTAGGCTATATTACGTTATTGATGTATATAAAGATCGCACGGAGACGGAGAAGCCAACTCGCCAGGAATGTTGTCAAATATTACCGCCGAGATGATAGGTTGCGTTAGGTTAGGTTATATTACGTTGTTGATGTATATAAATATCCCACGGAGACGTAGAGGCCAACAAGCCAGGAATGTGTTCAAATATTACCGCCGAGATGTTAGGTTGGGTTAGGTTAGGTTATATTACGTTATAGATGTATATAAAGATCCCACGGAGACGTAGAGGCCAACTCGCCATGAATGTTTTCAAATATTACCGCCGAGATGTTAGGTTGCGTTAGGTTAGGTTATATTACGTTATAGACGTATATAAAGGTCACACGGATACGTAGAGGCCAACAAGCCAGGAATGTGTTCAAATATTACCGCCGAGATGTTAGGTTGGGTTAGGTTAGGTTATATTACGTTATAGATGTATATAAAGTTCCCACGGAGACGTAGAGGCCAACAGGCCAGGAATGTGTTCAAATATTACCGCCGAGATGTTAGATTGGGTTAGGTTAGGTTATATTACGTTATTGATGTATATAAAGATCCCACGGAGACGTAGAGGCCAACTCGCCAGGAATGTTGTCAAATATTACCGCCGAGATGATAGGTTGTGTTATGTTAGGTTATATTTCGTTATTGATGTTTATGAAGGTCAAACGGAGACGTAGAGGCCAACTCGCCAGTAATGTTGTCAAATATTACCGCCGAGATGTTAGATTGGGTTAGGTTAGGTTATATTACGTTATTGATGTATATAAAGATCCCACGGAGACGTAGAGGCCAACAAGCCAGGAATGTCTTCAAATATTACCGCCGAGACGTTAGGCTGGGTTAGGTTCGGTTATATAACGTTATTGATGTATATAAAGGTCCCACGGAGACGTAGAGGCCAACAAGCCAGGAATGTGTTCAAATATTACCGCCGAGATGTTAGATTGGGTTAGGTTAGGTTATATTACGTTATTGATGTATATAAAGATCCCACGGAGACGTAGAGGCCAACAAGCCAGGAATGTCTTCAAATATTACCGCCGAGATGTTAGGTTGGGTTAGGTTCTGTTATATAACGTTATTGATGTATATAAAGGTCCCACGGAGACGTACAGGCCAACAAGCCAGGAATGTGTTCAAATATTACCGCCGAGATGGTAGATTGGGTTAGGTTAGGTTATATTACGTTATTGATGTATATAAAGATCCCACGAATACGTAGAGGCCAACTCGCCAGGAATGTTGTCAAATATTACCGCCGTGATGATAGGTTGGGTTAGGTTAGGTTATATTACGTTATAGATGTATATAAAGTTCCCACGGAGACGTAGAGGCCAACAAGCCAGGAATACGTTCAAATATTACCGTCGAGATGTTAGATTGGGTCAGGTTAGGCTATATTACGTTATTGATGTATATAAAGATCGCACGGAGACGGAGAAGCCAACTCGCCAGGAATGTTGTCAAATATTACCGCCGAGATTTTAGGTTGTGTTAGGTTAGGTTATATAACGTTATTGATGTATATAAAGGTCCCACGGAGACGTAGAGGCCAACTCGCCAGGAATGTTGCCAAATATTACCGCCGAGATGATAGGTTGGGTTAGGTTAGGTTATATTACGTTGTTGATGTATATAAATATCCCACGGAGACGTAGAGGCCAACAAGCCAGGAATGTGTTCAAATATTACCGCCGAGATGTTAGGTTGGGTTAGGTTAGGTTATATTACGTTATAGATGTATATAAAGATCCCACGGAGACGTAGAGGCCAACTCGCCATGAATGTTTTCAAATATTACCGCCGAGATGTTAGGTTGCGTTAGGTTAGGTTATATTACGTTATAGACGTATATAAAGGTCACACGGATACGTAGAGGCCAACAAGCCAGGAATGTGTTCAAATATTACCGCCGAGATGTTAGGTTGGGTTAGGTTAGGTTATATTACGTTATAGATGTATATAAAGTTCCCACAGAGACGTAGAGGCCAACAGGCCAGGAATGTGTTCAAATATTACCGCCGAGATGTTAGATTGGGTTAGGTTAGGTTATATTACGTTATTGATGTATATAAAGATCCCACGGAGACGTAGAGGCCAACTCGCCAGGAATGTTGTCAAATATTACCGCCGAGATGTTAGATTGGGTTAGGTTAGGTTATATTACGTTATTGAAGTATATAAAGGTCCCACGGAGACGTAGATGCCAACAAGCCAGGAATGTGTTCAAATATTACCGCGGAGATGTTAGGTTGGGTTAGGTTAGGTTATATTACGTTATTGATGTATATAAAGGTCCCACGGAGACGTAGAGGCCAACAAGCCAGGAATGTGATCAAATATTACCGCCGAGTTGTTAGGTTGGGTTAGGGTAGGTTATATTACGTTATTGATGTATATAAAGCTCCCACAGAGACGCTGAGGCCAACTCGCCAGGAATGTGGTCAAATATTACCGCCGAGATGTTATTTTGGGTTAGGATAGGTTATATTACGTTATTGATGTATATAAAGGTCCCACGGAGACGTAGAGTCCAACAAGCCAGGAATGTGTTCAAATATTACCGCCGAGATGTTAGATTGGGTTAGGTTAGGTTATATTACCTTATTGATGTATATAAAGGTCCCACGGAGACGTAGAGGCCAACAAGCCAGGAATTTGTTCAAATATTACCGCGGAGATGTTAGGTTGGGTTAGGTTAGGTTATATTACGTTATAGATGTATATAAAGTTCCCACGGAGACGTAGAGGCCAACAAGCCAGGAATACGTTCAAATATTACCGTCGAGATGTTAGATTGGGTCAGGTTAGGCTATATTACGTTATTGATGTATATAAAGACCGCACGGAGACGGAGAAGCCAACTCGCCAGGAATGTTGTCAAATATTACCGCCGAGATTTTAGGTTGTGTTAGGTTAGGTTATATAACGTTATTGATGTATATAAAGGTCCCACGGAGACGTAGAGGCCAACAAGCCAGGAATGTGTTCAAATATTACCGCCGAGATGTTAGATTGGGTTAGGTTAGGTTATATTACGTTATTGAAGTATATAAAGATCCCACGAATACGTAGAGGCCAACTCGCCAGGAATGTTGTCAAATATTACCGCCGAGATGATAGGTTGGGTTAGGTTAGGTTATATTACGTTATTGATATATATAAATGTACCACGGAGTGGTAGAGGCCAACAAGCCAGGAATGTGTTCAAATATTACCGCCGAGATGTTAGGTTGGGTTAGGTTAGGTTATATTACGTTATAGATGTATATAAAGATCCCACGGAGACGTAGAGGCCAACTCGCCATGAATGTTTTCAAATATTACCGCCGAGATGTTAGGTTGCGTTAGGTTAGGTTATATTACGTTATAGACGTATATAAAGGTCACACGGATACGTAGAGGCCAACAAGCCAGGAATGTGTTCAAATATTACCGCCGAGATGTTAGGTTGGGTTAGGTTAGGTTATATTACGTTATAGATGTATATAAAGTTCCCACGGAGACGTAGAGGCCAACAGGCCAGGAATGTGTTCAAATATTACCGCCGAGATGTTAGATTGGGTTAGGTTAGGTTATATTACGTTATTGATGTATATAAAGATCCCACGGAGACGTAGAGGCCAACTCGCCAGGAATGTTGTCAAATATTACCGCCGAGATGATAGGTTGTGTTATGTTAGGTTATATTTCGTTATTGATGTTTATGAAGGTCAAACGGAGACGTAGAGGCCAACTCGCCAGTAATGTTGTCAAATATTACCGCCGAGATGTTAGATTGGGTTAGGTTAGGTTATATTACGTTATTGATGTATATAAAGATCCCACGGAGACGTAGAGGCCAACAAGCCAGGAATGTCTTCAAATATTACCGCCGAGACGTTAGGCTGGGTTAGGTTCGGTTATATAACGTTATTGATGTATATAAAGGTCCCACGGAGACGTAGAGGCCAACAAGCCAGGAATGTGTTCAAATATTACCGCCGAGATGTTAGATTGGGTTAGGTTAGGTTATATTACGTTATTGATGTATATAAAGATCCCACGGAGACGTAGAGGCCAACAAGCCAGGAATGTCTTCAAATATTACCGCCGAGATGTTAGGTTGGGTTAGGTTCTGTTATATAACGTTATTGATGTATATAAAGGTCCCACGGAGACGTACAGGCCAACAAGCCAGGAATGTGTTCAAATATTACCGCCGAGATGGTAGATTGGGTTAGGTTAGGTTATATTACGTTATTGATGTATATAAAGATCCCACGAATACGTAGAGGCCAACTCGCCAGGAATGTTGTCAAATATTACCGCCGTGATGATAGGTTGGGTTAGGTTAGGTTATATTACGTTATAGATGTATATAAAGTTCCCACGGAGACGTAGAGGCCAACAAGCCAGGAATACGTTCAAATATTACCGTCGAGATGTTAGATTGGGTCAGGTTAGGCTATATTACGTTATTGATGTATATAAAGATCGCACGGAGACGGAGAAGCCAACTCGCCAGGAATGTTGTCAAATATTACCGCCGAGATTTTAGGTTGTGTTAGGTTAGGTTATATAACGTTATTGATGTATATAAAGGTCCCACGGAGACGTAGAGGCCAACTCGCCAGGAATGTTGCCAAATATTACCGCCGAGATGATAGGTTGGGTTAGGTTAGGTTATATTACGTTGTTGATGTATATAAATATCCCACGGAGACGTAGAGGCCAACAAGCCAGGAATGTGTTCAAATATTACCGCCGAGATGTTAGGTTGGGTTAGGTTAGGTTATATTACGTTATAGATGTATATAAAGATCCCACGGAGACGTAGAGGCCAACTCGCCATGAATGTTTTCAAATATTACCGCCGAGATGTTAGGTTGCGTTAGGTTAGGTTATATTACGTTATAGACGTATATAAAGGTCACACGGATACGTAGAGGCCAACAAGCCAGGAATGTGTTCAAATATTACCGCCGAGATGTTAGGTTGGGTTAGGTTAGGTTATATTACGTTATAGATGTATATAAAGTTCCCACAGAGACGTAGAGGCCAACAGGCCAGGAATGTGTTCAAATATTACCGCCGAGATGTTAGATTGGGTTAGGTTAGGTTATATTACGTTATTGATGTATATAAAGATCCCACGGAGACGTAGAGGCCAACTCGCCAGGAATGTTGTCAAATATTACCGCCGAGATGTTAGATTGGGTTAGGTTAGGTTATATTACGTTATTGAAGTATATAAAGGTCCCACGGAGACGTAGAGGCCAACAAGCCAGGAATGTGTTCAAATATTACCGCGGAGATGTTAGGTTGGGTTAGGTTAGGTTATATTACGTTATTGATGTATATAAAGGTCCCACGGAGACGTAGAGGCCAACAAGCCAGGAATGTGATCAAATATTACCGCCGAGTTGTTAGGTTGGGTTAGGGTAGGTTATATTACGTTATTGATGTATATAAAGCTCCCACAGAGACGTTGAGGCCAACTCGCCAGGAATGTGGTCAAATATTACCGCCGAGATGTTATTTTGGGTTAGGATAGGTTATATTACGTTATTGATGTATATAAAGGTCCCACGGAGACGTAGAGTCCAACAAGCCAGGAATGTGTTCAAATATTACCGCCGAGATGTTAGATTGGGTTAGGTTAGGTTATATTACCTTATTGATGTATATAAAGGTCCCACGGAGACGTAGAGGCCAACAAGCCAGGAATTTGTTCAAATATTACCGCGGAGATGTTAGGTTGGGTTAGGTTAGGTTATATTACGTTATAGATGTATATAAAGTTCCCACGGAGACGTAGAGGCCAACAAGCCAGGAATACGTTCAAATATTACCGTCGAGATGTTAGATTGGGTCAGGTTAGGCTATATTACGTTATTGATGTATATAAAGACCGCACGGAGACGGAGAAGCCAACTCGCCAGGAATGTTGTCAAATATTACCGTCGAGATGTTAGATTGGGTCAGGTTAGGCTATATTACGTTATTGATGTATATAAAGATCGCACGGAGACGGAGAAGCCAACTCGCCAGGAATGTTGTCAAATATTACCGCCGAGATTTTAGGTTGTGTTAGGTTAGGTTATATAACGTTATTGATGTATATAAAGGTCCCACGGAGACGTAGAGGCCAACTCGCCAGGAATGTTGCCAAATATTACCGCCGAGATGATAGGTTGGGTTAGGTTAGGTTATATTACGTTGTTGATGTATATAAATATCCCACGGAGACGTAGAGGCCAACAAGCCAGGAATGTGTTCAAATATTACCGCCGAGATGTTAGGTTGGGTTAGGTTAGGTTATATTACGTTATAGATGTATATAAAGATCCCACGGAGACGTAGAGGCCAACTCGCCATGAATGTTTTCAAATATTACCGCCGAGATGTTAGGTTGCGTTAGGTTAGGTTATATTACGTTATAGACGTATATAAAGGTCACACGGATACGTAGAGGCCAACAAGCCAGGAATGTGTTCAAATATTACCGCCGAGATGTTAGGTTGGGTTAGGTTAGGTTATATTACGTTATAGATGTATATAAAGTTCCCACGGAGACGTAGAGGCCAACAGGCCAGGAATGTGTTCAAATATTACCGCCGAGATGTTAGATTGGGTTAGGTTAGGTTATATTACGTTATTGATGTATATAAAGATCCCACGGAGACGTAGAGGCCAACTCGCCAGGAATGTTGTCAAATATTACCGCCGAGATGGTAGGTTGGGTTAGGTTAGGTTATATTACGTTATTGATGTATATGAAGGTCCCACGGAGACGTAGAGGCCAACAAGCCAGGAATGTGTTCAAATATTACCTCCGAGATGTTAGGTTGGGTTAGGTTAGGTTATATTACGTTATAGACGTATATAAAGGTCACACGGATACGTAGAGGCCAACAAGCCAGGAATGTGTTCAAATATTACCGCCGAGATGTTAGGTTGGGTTAGTTTAGGTTATATTACGTTATAGATGTATATAAAGTTCCCACGGAGACGTAGAGGCCAACAGGCCAGGAATGTGTTCAAATATTACCGCCGAGATGTTAGATTGGGTTAGGTTAGGTTATATTACGTTATAGACGTATATAAAGGTCACACGGATACGTAGAGGCCAACAAGCCAGGAATGTGTTCAAATATTACCGCCGAGATGTTAGGTTGGGTTAGTTTAGGTTATATTACGTTATAGATGTATATAAAGTTCCCACGGAGACGTAGAGGCCAACAGGCCAGGAATGTGTTCAAATATTACCGCCGAGATGTTAGATTGGGTTAGGTTAGGTTATATTACGTTATTGATGTATATAAAGATCCCACGGAGACGTAGAGGCCAACAAGCCAGAATGTCTTTAAATATTACCGCCGAGATGTTAGGTTGGTTTAGGTTAGGTTATATTACGTTATAGATGTATATAAAGGTCCCACGGAGACGTAGAGGCCAACAAGACAGGAATGTGTTCAAATATTACCGCCGAGATGTTAGGTTGGCTTAGGTTAGGTTATATTACGTTATAGATATATATAAAGTTCCCACGGAGAGGTAGAGGCCAACTCGCCAGGAATGTTGTCAAATATTACCGCCGAGATGATAGGTTGGGTTAGGTTAGGTTATATTACGTTATAGATGTATATAAAGGTCCCACGGAGGCGTAGAGGCCAACAAGCCAGGAATGTGTTCAAATATTACCGCGGAGATGTTAGGTTGGGTTAGGTTAGGTTATATTACGTTATTGATGTATATAAAGGTCCCACGGAGACGTAGAGGCCAACAAGCCAGGAATGTGATCAAATATTACCGCCGAGTTGTTAGGTTGGGTTAGGGTAGGTTATATTACGTTATTGATGTATATAAAGCTCCCACAGAGACGTAGAGGCCAACTCGCCAGGAATGTGGTCAAATATTACCGCCGAGATGTTATTTTGGGTTAGGATAGGTTATATTACGTTATTGATGTATATAAAGGTCCCACGGAGACGTAGAGTCCAACAAGCCAGGAATGTGTTCAAATATTACCGCCGAGATGTTAGATTGGGTTAGGTTAGGTTATATTACGTTATAGATGTATATAAAGGTCCCACGGAGACGTAGAGGCCAACAAGACAGGAATGTGTTCAAATATTACCGCCGAGATGTTAGGTTGGCTTAGGTTAGGTTATATTACGTTATAGATGTATATAAAGTTCCCACGGAGAGGTAGAGGCCAACTCGCCAGGAATGTTGTCAAATATTACCGCCGAGATGATAGGTTGGGTTAGGTTAGGTTATATTACGTTATAGATGTATATAAAGGTCCCACGGAGACGTAGAGGCCAACTCGCCATGAATGTTTTCAAATATTACCGCCGAGATGTTAGATTGGGTTAGGTTAGGTTATATTACGTTATTGAAGTATATAAAGGTCCCACGGAGACGTAGAGGCCAACAAGCCAGGAATGTGTTCAAATATTACCGCGGAGATGTTAGGTTGGGTTAGGTTAGGTTATATTACGTTATTGATGTATATAAAGGTCCCACGGAGACGTAGAGGCCAACAAGCCAGGAATGTGATCAAATATTACCGCCGAGTTGTTAGGTTGGGTTAGGGTAGGTTATATTACGTTATTGATGTATATAAAGCTCCCACAGAGACGTTGAGGCCAACTCGCCAGGAATGTGGTCAAATATTACCGCCGAGATGTTATTTTGGGTTAGGATAGGTTATATTACGTTATTGATGTATATAAAGGTCCCACGGAGACGTAGAGTCCAACAAGCCAGGAATGTGTTCAAATATTACCGCCGAGATGTTAGATTGGGTTAGGTTAGGTTATATTACCTTATTGATGTATATAAAGGTCCCACGGAGACGTAGAGGCCAACAAGCCAGGAATTTGTTCAAATATTACCGCGGAGATGTTAGGTTGGGTTAGGTTAGGTTATATTACGTTATAGATGTATATAAAGTTCCCACGGAGACGTAGAGGCCAACAAGCCAGGAATACGTTCAAATATTACCGTCGAGATGTTAGATTGGGTCAGGTTAGGCTATATTACGTTATTGATGTATATAAAGACCGCACGGAGACGGAGAAGCCAACTCGCCAGGAATGTTGTCAAATATTACCGCCGAGATTTTAGGTTGTGTTAGGTTAGGTTATATAACGTTATTGATGTATATAAAGGTCCCACGGAGACGTAGAGGCCAACAAGCCAGGAATGTGTTCAAATATTACCGCCGAGATGTTAGATTGGCTTAGGTTAGGTTATATTACGTTATTGATGTATATAAAGATCCCACGAATACGTAGAGGCCAACTCGCCAGGAATGTTGTCAAATATTACCGCCGAGATGATAGGTTGGGTTAGGTTAGGTTATATTACGTTATTGATATATATAAATGTACCACGGAGTGGTAGAGGCCAACTCGCCATGAATGTTTTCAAATATTACCGCCGAGATGTTAGGTTGGGTTAGGTTAGGTTATATTACGTTATAGATGTATATAAAGGTCCCACGGAGACGTAGAGGCCAACAAGCCAGGAATGTGTTCAAATATTACCTAGGTTGGGTTAGGTTAGGTTATATTACGTTACTGATGTATATAAATGTAGGACGGAGAGGTAGAGGCCAACTCGCCATGAATGTTTTCAAATATGACCGCCGAGATGTTAAGTTGGGTTAGGTTAGGTTATATTACGTTATAGATGTATATAAAGGTCCCACGGAGACGTAGAGGCCAACAAGACAGGAATGTGTTCAAATATTACCGCCGAGATGTTAGGTTGGCTTAGGTTAGGTTATATTACGTTACAGATGTATATAAAGTTCCCACGGAGAGGTAGAGGCCAACTCGCCAGGAATGTTGCCAAATATTACCGCCGAGATGATAGGTTGGGTTAGGTTAGGTTATATTACGTTATTGATGTATATAAATGTACCACGGAGAGGTAGAGGCCAACTCGCCATGAATGTTTTCAAATATTACCGCCGAGATGATAGGTTGGGTTAGGTTAGGTTATATTACGTTGTTGATGTATATAAATATCCCACGGAGACGTAGAGGCCAACAAGCCAGGAATGTGTTCAAATATTACCGCCGAGATGTTAGGTTGGGTTAGGTTAGGTTATATTACGTTATAGATGTATATAAAGATCCCACGGAGACGTAGAGGCCAACTCGCCATGAATGTTTTCAAATATTACCGCCGAGATGTTAGGTTGCGTTAGGTTAGGTTATATTACGTTATAGACGTATATAAAGGTCACACGGATACGTAGAGGCCAACAAGCCAGGAATGTGTTCAAATATTACCGCCGAGATGTTAGGTTGGGTTAGGTTAGGTTATATTACGTTATAGATGTATATAAAGTTCCCACGGAGACGTAGAGGCCAACAGGCCAGGAATGTGTTCAAATATTACCGCCGAGATGTTAGATTGGGTTAGGTTAGGTTATATTACGTTATTGATGTATATAAAGATCCCACGGAGACGTAGAGGCCAACTCGCCAGGAATGTTGTCAAATATTACCGCCGAGATGATAGGTTGGGTTAGGTTAGGTTATATTACGTTATTGATGTATATGAAGGTCCCACGGAGACGTAGAGGCCAACAAGCCAGGAATGTGTTCAAATATTACCTCCGAGATGTTAGGTTGGGTTAGGTTAGGTTATATTACGTTATAGACGTATATAAAGGTCACACGGATACGTAGAGGCCAACAAGCCAGGAATGTGTTCAAATATTACCGCCGAGATGTTAGGTTGGGTTAGTTTAGGTTATATTACGTTATAGATGTATATAAAGTTCCCACGGAGACGTAGAGGCCAACAGGCCAGGAATGTGTTCAAATATTACCGCCGAGATGTTAGATTGGGTTAGGTTAGGTTATATTACGTTATTGATGTATATAAAGATCCCACGGAGACGTAGAGGCCAACAAGCCAGAATGTCTTTAAATATTACCGCCGAGATGTTAGGTTGGTTTAGGTTAGGTTATATTACGTTATAGATGTATATAAAGGTCCCACGGAGACGTAGAGGCCAACAAGCCAGGAATGTCTTCAAATATTACCGCCGAGATGTTAGGTTGGGTTAGGTTCTGTTATATAACGTTATTGATGTATATAAAGGTCCCACGGAGACGTACAGGCCAACAAGCCAGGAATGTGTTCAAATATTACCGCCGAGATGGTAGATTGGGTTAGGTTAGGTTATATTACGTTATTGATGTATATAAAGATCCCACGAATACGTAGAGGCCAACTCGCCAGGAATGTTGTCAAATATTACCGCCGTGATGATAGGTTGGGTTAGGTTAGGTTATATTACGTTATAGATGTATATAAAGTTCCCACGGAGACGTAGAGGCCAACAAGCCAGGAATACGTTCAAATATTACCGTCGAGATGTTAGATTGGGTCAGGTTAGGCTATATTACGTTATTGATGTATATAAAGATCGCACGGAGACGGAGAAGCCAACTCGCCAGGAATGTTGTCAAATATTACCGCCGAGATTTTAGGTTGTGTTAGGTTAGGTTATATAACGTTATTGATGTATATAAAGGTCCCACGGAGACGTAGAGGCCAACTCGCCAGGAATGTTGCCAAATATTACCGCCGAGATGATAGGTTGGGTTAGGTTAGGTTATATTACGTTGTTGATGTATATAAATATCCCACGGAGACGTAGAGGCCAACAAGCCAGGAATGTGTTCAAATATTACCGCCGAGATGTTAGGTTGGGTTAGGTTAGGTTATATTACGTTATAGATGTATATAAAGATCCCACGGAGACGTAGAGGCCAACTCGCCATGAATGTTTTCAAATATTACCGCCGAGATGTTAGGTTGCGTTAGGTTAGGTTATATTACGTTATAGACGTATATAAAGGTCACACGGATACGTAGAGGCCAACAAGCCAGGAATGTGTTCAAATATTACCGCCGAGATGTTAGGTTGGGTTAGGTTAGGTTATATTACGTTATAGATGTATATAAAGTTCCCACAGAGACGTAGAGGCCAACAGGCCAGGAATGTGTTCAAATATTACCGCCGAGATGTTAGATTGGGTTAGGTTAGGTTATATTACGTTATTGATGTATATAAAGATCCCACGGAGACGTAGAGGCCAACTCGCCAGGAATGTTGTCAAATATTACCGCCGAGATGGTAGGTTGGGTTAGGTTAGGTTATATTACGTTATTGATGTATATGAAGGTCCCACGGAGACGTAGAGGCCAACAAGCCAGGAATGTGTTCAAATATTACCTCCGAGATGTTAGGTTGGGTTAGGTTAGGTTATATTACGTTATAGACGTATATAAAGGTCACACGGATACGTAGAGGCCAACAAGCCAGGAATGTGTTCAAATATTACCGCCGAGATGTTAGGTTGGGTTAGTTTAGGTTATATTACGTTATAGATGTATATAAAGGTCCCACGGAGACGTAGAGGCCAACTCGCCATGAATGTGTTCAAATATTACCGCCGAGATGTTAGATTGGGTTAGGTTAGGTTATATTACGTTATTGATGTATATAAAGATCCCACGGAGACGTAGAGGCCAACTCGCCAGGAATGTTGTCAAATATTACCGCCGAGATGATAGGTTGGGTTAGGTTAGGTTATATTACGTTATTGATGTATATGAAGGTCCCACGGAGACGTAGAGGCCAACAAGCCAGGAATGTGTTCAAATATTACCTCCGAGATGTTAGGTTGGGTTAGGTTAGGTTATATTACGTTATAGACGTATATAAAGGTCACACGGATACGTAGAGGCCAACAAGCCAGGAATGTGTTCAAATATTACCGCCGAGATGTTAGGTTGGGTTAGTTTAGGTTATATTACGTTATAGATGTATATAAAGTTCCCACGGAGACGTAGAGGCCAACAGGCCAGGAATGTGTTCAAATATTACCGCCGAGATGTTAGATTGGGTTAGGTTAGGTTATATTACGTTATTGATGTATATAAAGATCCCACGGAGACGTAGAGGCCAACAAGCCAGAATGTCTTTAAATATTACCGCCGAGATGTTAGGTTGGTTTAGGTTAGGTTATATTACGTTATAGATGTATATAAAGGTCCCACGGAGACGTAGAGGCCAACAAGACAGGAATGTGTTCAAATATTACCGCCGAGATGTTAGGTTGGCTTAGGTTAGGTTATATTACGTTATAGATATATATAAAGTTCCCACGGAGAGGTAGAGGCCAACTCGCCAGGAATGTTGTCAAATATTACCGCCGAGATGATAGGTTGGGTTAGGTTAGGTTATATTACGTTATAGATGTATATAAAGGTCCCACGGAGGCGTAGAGGCCAACAAGCCAGGAATGTGTTCAAATATTACCGCGGAGATGTTAGGTTGGGTTAGGTTAGGTTATATTACGTTATTGATGTATATAAAGGTCCCACGGAGACGTAGAGGCCAACAAGCCAGGAATGTGATCAAATATTACCGCCGAGTTGTTAGGTTGGGTTAGGGTAGGTTATATTACGTTATTGATGTATATAAAGCTCCCACAGAGACGTAGAGGCCAACTCGCCAGGAATGTGGTCAAATATTACCGCCGAGATGTTATTTTGGGTTAGGATAGGTTATATTACGTTATTGATGTATATAAAGGTCCCACGGAGACGTAGAGTCCAACAAGCCAGGAATGTGTTCAAATATTACCGCCGAGATGTCAGATTGGGTTAGGTTAGGTTATATTACGTTATAGATGTATATAAAGGTCCCACGGAGACGTAGAGGCCAACAAGACAGGAATGTGTTCAAATATTACCGCCGAGATGTTAGGTTGGCTTAGGTTAGGTTATATTACGTTATAGATGTATATAAAGTTCCCACGGAGAGGTAGAGGCCAACTCGCCAGGAATGTTGTCAAATATTACCGCCGAGATGATAGGTTGGGTTAGGTTAGGTTATATTACGTTATAGATGTATATAAAGGTCCCACGGAGACGTAGAGGCCAACTCGCCATGAATGTTTTCAAATATTACCGCCGAGATGTTAGATTGGGTTAGGTTAGGTTATATTACGTTATTGAAGTATATAAAGGTCCCACGGAGACGTAGAGGCCAACAAGCCAGGAATGTGTTCAAATATTACCGCGGAGATGTTAGGTTGGGTTAGGTTAGGTTATATTACGTTATTGATGTATATAAAGGTCCCACGGAGACGTAGAGGCCAACAAGCCAGGAATGTGATCAAATATTACCGCCGAGTTGTTAGGTTGGGTTAGGGTAGGTTATATTACGTTATTGATGTATATAAAGCTCCCACAGAGACGTTGAGGCCAACTCGCCAGGAATGTGGTCAAATATTACCGCCGAGATGTTATTTTGGGTTAGGATAGGTTATATTACGTTATTGATGTATATAAAGGTCCCACGGAGACGTAGAGTCCAACAAGCCAGGAATGTGTTCAAATATTACCGCCGAGATGTTAGATTGGGTTAGGTTAGGTTATATTACCTTATTGATGTATATAAAGGTCCCACGGAGACGTAGAGGCCAACAAGCCAGGAATTTGTTCAAATATTACCGCGGAGATGTTAGGTTGGGTTAGGTTAGGTTATATTACGTTATAGATGTATATAAAGTTCCCACGGAGACGTAGAGGCCAACAAGCCAGGAATACGTTCAAATATTACCGTCGAGATGTTAGATTGGGTCAGGTTAGGCTATATTACGTTATTGATGTATATAAAGACCGCACGGAGACGGAGAAGCCAACTCGCCAGGAATGTTGTCAAATATTACCGCCGAGATTTTAGGTTGTGTTAGGTTAGGTTATATAACGTTATTGATGTATATAAAGGTCCCACGGAGACGTAGAGGCCAACAAGCCAGGAATGTGTTCAAATATTACCGCCGAGATGTTAGATTGGGTTAGGTTAGGTTATATTACGTTATTGATGTATATAAAGATCCCACGAATACGTAGAGGCCAACTCGCCAGGAATGTTGTCAAATATTACCGCCGAGATGATAGGTTGGGTTAGGTTAGGTTATATTACGTTATTGATATATATAAATGTACCACGGAGTGGTAGAGGCCAACTCGCCATGAATGTTTTCAAATATTACCGCCGAGATGTTAGGTTGGGTTAGGTTAGGTTATATTACGTTATAGATGTATATAAAGGTCCCACGGAGACGTAGAGGCCAACAAGCCAGGAATGTGTTCAAATATTACCTAGGTTGGGTTAGGTTAGGTTATATTACGTTACTGATGTATATAAATGTAGGACGGAGAGGTAGAGGCCAACTCGCCATGAATGTTTTCAAATATGACCGCCGAGATGTTAAGTTGGGTTAGGTTAGGTTATATTACGTTATAGATGTATATAAAGGTCCCACGGAGACGTAGAGGCCAACAAGACAGGAATGTGTTCAAATATTACCGCCGAGATGTTAGGTTGGCTTAGGTTAGGTTATATTACGTTATAGATGTATATAAAGTTCCCACGGAGAGGTAGAGGCCAACTCGCCAGGAATGTTGCCAAATATTACCGCCGAGATGATAGGTTGGGTTAGGTTAGGTTATATTACGTTATTGATGTATATAAATGTACCACGGAGAGGTAGAGGCCAACTCGCCATGAATGTTTTCAAATATTACCGCCGAGATGTTAGGTTGGGTTAGGTTAGGTTATATTACGTTATAGATGTATATAAAGGTCCCACGGAGACGCAGAGGCCAACAAGCCAGGAATACGTTCAAATATTACCGTCGAGATGTTAGATTGGGTCAGGTTAGGCTATATTACGTTATTGATGTATATAAAGATCGCACGGAGACGGAGAAGCCACCTCGCCAGGAATGTTGTCAAATATTACCGCCGAGATTTTAGGTTGTGTTAGGTTAGGTTATATAACGTTATTGATGTATATAAAGGTCCCACGGAGACGTAGAGGCCAACTCGCCAGGAATGTTGTCAAATATTACCGCCGAGATGATAGGTTGGGTTAGGTTAGGTTATATTACGTTGTTGATGTATATAAATATCCCACGGAGACGTAGAGGCCAACAAGCCAGGAATGTGTTCAAATATTACCGCCGAGATGTTAGGTTGGGTTAGGTTAGGTTATATTACGTTATAGATGTATATAAAGATCCCACGGAGACGTAGAGGCCAACTCGCCATGAATGTTTTCAAATATTACCGCCGAGATGTTAGGTTGCGTTAGGTTAGGTTATATTACGTTATAGACGTATATAAAGGTCACACGGATACGCAGAGGCCAACAAGCCAGGAATACGTTCAAATATTACCGTCGAGATGTTAGATTGGGTCAGGTTAGGCTATATTACGTTATTGATGTATATAAAGATCGCACGGAGACGGAGAAGCCAACTCGCCAGGAATGTTGTCAAATATTACCGCCGAGATGATAGGTTGGGTTAGGTTAGGTTATATTACGTTGTTGATGTATATAAATATCCCACGGAGACGTAGAGGCCAACAAGCCAGGAATGTGTTCAAATATTACCGCCGAGATGTTAGGTTGGGTTAGGTTAGGTTATATTACGTTATAGATGTATATAAAGATCCCACGGAGACGTAGAGGCCAACTCGCCATGAATGTTTTCAAATATTACCGCCGAGATGTTAGGTTGCGTTAGGTTAGGTTATATTACGTTATAGACGTATATAAAGGTCACACGGATACGTAGAGGCCAACAAGCCAGGAATGTGTTCAAATATTACCGCCGAGATGTTAGGTTGGGTTAGGTTAGGTTATATTACGTTATAGATGTATATAAAGTTCCCACGGAGACGTAGAGGCCAACAGGCCAGGAATGTGTTCAAATATTACCGCCGAGATGTTAGATTGGGTTAGGTTAGGTTATATTACGTTATTGATGTATATAAAGATCCCACGGAGACGTAGAGGCCAACTCGCCAGGAATGTTGTCAAATATTACCGCCGAGATGATAGGTTGTGTTATGTTAGGTTATATTTCGTTATTGATGTTTATGAAGGTCAAACGGAGACGTAGAGGCCAACTCGCCAGTAATGTTGTCAAATATTACCGCCGAGATGTTAGATTGGGTTAGGTTAGGTTATATTACGTTATTGATGTATATAAAGATCCCACGGAGACGTAGAGGCCAACAAGCCAGGAATGTCTTCAAATATTACCGCCGAGACGTTAGGCTGGGTTAGGTTCGGTTATATAACGTTATTGATGTATATAAAGGTCCCACGGAGACGTAGAGGCCAACAAGCCAGGAATGTGTTCAAATATTACCGCCGAGATGTTAGATTGGGTTAGGTTAGGTTATATTACGTTATTGATGTATATAAAGATCCCACGGAGACGTAGAGGCCAACAAGCCAGGAATGTCTTCAAATATTACCGCCGAGATGTTAGGTTGGGTTAGGTTCTGTTATATAACGTTATTGATGTATATAAAGGTCCCACGGAGACGTACAGGCCAACAAGCCAGGAATGTGTTCAAATATTACCGCCGAGATGGTAGATTGGGTTAGGTTAGGTTATATTACGTTATTGATGTATATAAAGATCCCACGAATACGTAGAGGCCAACTCGCCAGGAATGTTGTCAAATATTACCGCCGTGATGATAGGTTGGGTTAGGTTAGGTTATATTACGTTATAGATGTATATAAAGTTCCCACGGAGACGTAGAGGCCAACAAGCCAGGAATACGTTCAAATATTACCGTCGAGATGTTAGATTGGGTCAGGTTAGGCTATATTACGTTATTGATGTATATAAAGATCGCACGGAGACGGAGAAGCCAACTCGCCAGGAATGTTGTCAAATATTACCGCCGAGATTTTAGGTTGTGTTAGGTTAGGTTATATAACGTTATTGATGTATATAAAGGTCCCACGGAGACGTAGAGGCCAACTCGCCAGGAATGTTGCCAAATATTACCGCCGAGATGATAGGTTGGGTTAGGTTAGGTTATATTACGTTGTTGATGTATATAAATATCCCACGGAGACGTAGAGGCCAACAAGCCAGGAATGTGTTCAAATATTACCGCCGAGATGTTAGGTTGGGTTAGGTTAGGTTATATTACGTTATAGATGTATATAAAGATCCCACGGAGACGTAGAGGCCAACTCGCCATGAATGTTTTCAAATATTACCGCCGAGATGTTAGGTTGCGTTAGGTTAGGTTATATTACGTTATAGACGTATATAAAGGTCACACGGATACGTAGAGGCCAACAAGCCAGGAATGTGTTCAAATATTACCGCCGAGATGTTAGGTTGGGTTAGGTTAGGTTATATTACGTTATAGATGTATATAAAGTTCCCACAGAGACGTAGAGGCCAACAGGCCAGGAATGTGTTCAAATATTACCGCCGAGATGTTAGATTGGGTTAGGTTAGGTTATATTACGTTATTGATGTATATAAAGATCCCACGGAGACGTAGAGGCCAACTCGCCAGGAATGTTGTCAAATATTACCGCCGAGATGGTAGGTTGGGTTAGGTTAGGTTATATTACGTTATTGATGTATATGAAGGTCCCACGGAGACGTAGAGGCCAACAAGCCAGGAATGTGTTCAAATATTACCTCCGAGATGTTAGGTTGGGTTAGGTTAGGTTATATTACGTTATAGACGTATATAAAGGTCACACGGATACGTAGAGGCCAACAAGCCAGGAATGTGTTCAAATATTACCGCCGAGATGTTAGGTTGGGTTAGTTTAGGTTATATTACGTTATAGATATATATAAAGTTCCCACGGAGACGTAGAGGCCAACAGGCCAGGAATGTGTTCAAATATTACCGCCGAGATGTTAGATTGGGTTAGGTTAGGTTATATTACGTTATTGATGTATATAAAGATCCCACGGAGACGTAGAGGCCAACAAGCCAGGAATGTCTTCAAATATTACCGGAAAAATTGTTAGTTTGGGTTAGGTTCGGTTATATAACGTTATTGATGTATATAAATATCCCACGGAGACGTAGAGGCCAACAAGCCGGGAATGTGTTCAAATAATACCGCCGAGATGTTAGGTTGGGTTAGGTTAGGTTATATTACGTTATAGATGTATATAAAGATCCCACGGAGACGTAGAGGCCAACAAGCCAGAATGTCTTTAAATATTACCGCCGAGATGTTAGGTTGGTTTAGGTTAGGTTATATTACGTTATAGATGTATATAAAGGTCCCACGGAGACGTAGAGGCCAACAAGACAGGAATGTGTTCAAATATTACCGCCGAGATGTTAGGTTGGCTTAGGTTAGGTTATATTACGTTATAGATATATATAAAGTTCCCACGGAGAGGTAGAGGCCAACTCGCCAGGAATGTTGTCAAATATTACCGCCGAGATGATAGGTTGGGTTAGGTTAGGTTATATTACGTTATAGATGTATATAAAGGTCCCACGGAGACGTAGAGGCCAACTCGCCATGAATGTTTTCAAATATTACCGCCGAGATGCTAGATTGGGTTAGGTTAGGTTATATTACGTTATTGATGTATATAAAGATCCCACGGAGACGTAGAGGCCAACTCGCCAGGAATGTTGTCAAATATTACCGCCGAGATGATAGGTTGGGTTAGGTTAGGTTATATTACGTTATTGATGTATATGAAGGTCCCACGGAGACGTAGAGGCCAACAAGCCAGGAATGTGTTCAAATATTACCTCCGAGATGTTAGGTTGGGTTAGGTTAGGTTATATTACGTTATAGACGTATATAAAGGTCACACGGATACGTAGAGGCCAACAAGCCAGGAATGTGTTCAAATATTACCGCCGAGATGTTAGGTTGGGTTAGTTTAGGTTATATTACGTTATAGATGTATATAAAGTTCCCACGGAGACGTAGAGGCCAACAGGCCAGGAATGTGTTCAAATATTACCGCCGAGATGTTAGATTGGGTTAGGTTAGGTTATATTACGTTATTGATGTATATAAAGATCCCACGGAGACGTAGAGGCCAACAAGCCAGAATGTCTTTAAATATTACCGCCGAGATGTTAGGTTGGTTTAGGTTAGGTTATATTACGTTATAGATGTATATAAAGGTCCCACGGAGACGTAGAGGCCAACAAGACAGGAATGTGTTCAAATATTACCGCCGAGATGTTAGGTTGGCTTAGGTTAGGTTATATTACGTTATAGATATATATAAAGTTCCCACGGAGAGGTAGAGGCCAACTCGCCAGGAATGTTGTTAAATATTACCGCCGAGATGATAGGTTGGGTTAGGTTAGGTTATATTACGTTATAGATGTATATAAAGGTCCCACGGAGGCGTAGAGGCCAACAAGCCAGGAATGTGTTCAAATATTACCGCGGAGATGTTAGGTTGGGTTAGGTTAGGTTATATTACGTTATTGATGTATATAAAGGTCCCACGGAGACGTAGAGGCCAACAAGCCAGGAATGTGATCAAATATTACCGCCGAGTTGTTAGGTTGGGTTAGGGTAGGTTATATTACGTTATTGATGTATATAAAGCTCCCACAGAGACGTAGAGGCCAACTCGCCAGGAATGTGGTCAAATATTACCGCCGAGATGTTATTTTGGGTTAGGATAGGTTATATTACGTTATTGATGTATATAAAGGTCCCACGGAGACGTAGAGTCCAACAAGCCAGGAATGTGTTCAAATATTACCGCCGAGATGTTAGATTGGGTTAGGTTAGGTTATATTACGTTATAGATGTATATAAAGGTCCCACGGAGACGTAGAGGCCAACAAGACAGGAATGTGTTCAAATATTACCGCCGAGATGTTAGGTTGGCTTAGGTTAGGTTATATTACGTTATAGATGTATATAAAGTTCCCACGGAGAGGTAGAGGCCAACTCGCCAGGAATGTTGCCAAATATTACCGCCGAGATGATAGGTTGGGTTAGGTTAGGTTATATTACGTTATTGATGTATATAAATGTACCACGGAGAGGTAGAGGCCAACTCGCCATGAATGTTTTCAAATATTACCGCCGAGATGTTAGGTTGGGTTAGGTTAGGTTATATTACGTTATAGATGTATATAAAGGTCCCACGGAGACGCAGAGGCCAACAAGCCAGGAATGTTGTCAAATATTACCGCCGAGATGGTAGGTTGGGTTAGGTTAGGTTATATTACGTTATTGATGTATATGAAGGTCCCACGGAGACGTAGAGGCCAACAAGCCAGGAATGTGTTCAAATATTACCTCCGAGATGTTAGGTTGGGTTAGGTTAGGTTATATTACGTTATAGACGTATATAAAGGTCACACGGATACGTAGAGGCCAACAAGCCAGGAATGTGTTCAAATATTACCGCCGAGATGTTAGGTTGGGTTAGTTTAGGTTATATTACGTTATAGATATATATAAAGTTCCCACGGAGACGTAGAGGCCAACAGGCCAGGAATGTGTTCAAATATTACCGCCGAGATGTTAGATTGGGTTAGGTTAGGTTATATTACGTTATTGATGTATATAAAGATCCCACGGAGACGTAGAGGCCAACAAGCCAGGAATGTCTTCAAATATTACCGGAAAAATTGTTAGTTTGGGTTAGGTTCGGTTATATAACGTTATTGATGTATATAAATATCCCACGGAGACGTAGAGGCCAACAAGCCGGGAATGTGTTCAAATAATACCGCCGAGATGTTAGGTTGGGTTAGGTTAGGTTATATTACGTTATAGATGTATATAAAGATCCCACGGAGACGTAGAGGCCAACAAGCCAGAATGTCTTTAAATATTACCGCCGAGATGTTAGGTTGGTTTAGGTTAGGTTATATTACGTTATAGATGTATATAAAGGTCCCACGGAGACGTAGAGGCCAACAAGACAGGAATGTGTTCAAATATTACCGCCGAGATGTTAGGTTGGCTTAGGTTAGGTTATATTACGTTATAGATATATATAAAGTTCCCACGGAGAGGTAGAGGCCAACTCGCCAGGAATGTTGTCAAATATTACCGCCGAGATGATAGGTTGGGTTAGGTTAGGTTATATTACGTTATAGATGTATATAAAGGTCCCACGGAGACGTAGAGGCCAACTCGCCATGAATGTTTTCAAATATTACCGCCGAGATGCTAGATTGGGTTAGGTTAGGTTATATTACGTTATTGATGTATATAAAGATCCCACGGAGACGTAGAGGCCAACTCGCCAGGAATGTTGTCAAATATTACCGCCGAGATGATAGGTTGGGTTAGGTTAGGTTATATTACGTTATTGATGTATATGAAGGTCCCACGGAGACGTAGAGGCCAACAAGCCAGGAATGTGTTCAAATATTACCTCCGAGATGTTAGGTTGGGTTAGGTTAGGTTATATTACGTTATTGATGTATATAAAGCTCCCACAGAGACGTAGAGGCCAACTCGCCAGGAATGTGGTCAAATATTACCGCCGAGATGTTATTTTGGGTTAGGATAGGTTATATTACGTTATTGATGTATATAAAGGTCCCACGGAGACGTAGAGTCCAACAAGCCAGGAATGTGTTCAAATATTACCGCCGAGATGTTAGATTGGGTTAGGTTAGGTTATATTACGTTATAGATGTATATAAAGGTCCCACGGAGACGTAGAGGCCAACAAGACAGGAATGTGTTCAAATATTACCGCCGAGATGTTAGGTTGGCTTAGGTTAGGTTATATTACGTTATAGATGTATATAAAGTTCCCACGGAGAGGTAGAGGCCAACTCGCCAGGAATGTTGCCAAATATTACCGCCGAGATGATAGGTTGGGTTAGGTTAGGTTATATTACGTTATTGATGTATATAAATGTACCACGGAGAGGTAGAGGCCAACTCGCCATGAATGTTTTCAAATATTACCGCCGAGATGTTAGGTTGGGTTAGGTTAGGTTATATTACGTTATAGATGTATATAAAGGTCCCACGGAGACGCAGAGGCCAACAAGCCAGGAATGTCTTCAAATATTACCGCCGAGATGATAGGTTGTGTTATGTTAGGTTATATTTCGTTATTGATGTTTATGAAGGTCAAACGGAGACGTAGAGTCCAACTCGCCAGTAATGTTGTCAAATATTACCTCCGAGATGATAGGTTGGGTTAGGTTAGGTTATATTTCGTTATTGATGTATATGAAGGTCCGACGGAGACGTAGAGGCCAACTCGCCATGAATGTTTTCAGATATTACCGCCGAGATGTTAGGTTGGGTTAGGTTAGGTTATATTACTTTATAGATGTATATAAAGGTCCCACGGAGACGTAGAGGCCAACAAGCCAGGAATGTGTTCAAATATTACCGCCGAGATGTTAGGTTGGGTTAGGTTAGGTTATATTACGTTATAGATGTATATAAAGTTCCCACGGAGACGTAGAGGCCAACTCGCCAGGTATGTTTTCTAATATTACCGCCGAGATGTTAGGTTGGGTTAGGTTAGGTTATATTACGTTATTGATGTATAAAAAGATCCCACGGAGACGGAGAAGCCAACTCGCCAGGAATGTTGTCAAATATTACCGCCGAGATGTTAGGTTGTGTTAGGTTAGGTTATATTACGTTATTGATGTATATAAATATCCCACGGAGACGTAGAGGCCAACAAGCCAGGAATGTGTTCAAATGTTACCGCCGAGATGTTAGGTTGGGTTAGGTTAGGTTATATTACGTTATAGATGTATATAACGATCCCACGGAGACGTAGAGGCCAACTCGCCATGAATGCTTTCAAATATTACCGCCGAGATGTTCGGTTGGCTTAGGTTAGGTCATATTACGTTATTGATGTATATAAAGATCCCACGGAGACGTAGAGGCCAACAAGCCAGGAATGTGTTCAAATATTACCGCCGAGATGTTAGATTGGGTTAGGTTAGGTTATATTACGTTATTGATGTATGTAAAGATCCCACGGAGACGTAGAGGCCAACAAGCCAGGAATGTCTTCAAATATTACCGCAGAGATGTTAGGTTGGGTTAGGTTCTGTTATATATCGTTATTGATGTATATAAAGGTCCCACGGAGACGTAGAGGCCAACAAGCCAGGAATGTGTTCAAATATTACCGCCGAGATGTTAGATTGGGTTAGGTTAGGTTATATTACGTTATAGATGTATATAAAGGTCCCACGGAGACGTAGAGGCCAACAAGCAAGGAATGTGTTCAAATATTACCACCGAGATGTTAGGTTGGGTTAGGTTAGGTTATATTACGTTATAGATGTATATAAAGTTCCCACGGAGACGTAGAGGCCAACAAGCCAGGAATGTGTTCAAATATTACCGCCGAGATGTTAGATTGGGTTAGGTTAGGTTATATTACGTTATTGATGTATATAAAGATCCCACGGAGACGTAGAGGCCAACAAGCCAGGAATGTCTTCAAATATTACCGCCGAGACGTTAGGCTGGGTTAGGTTCGGTTATATAACGTTATTGATGTATATAAAGGTCCCACGGAGACGTAGAGGCCAACAAGCCAGGAATGTGTTCAAATATTACCGCGGAGATGTTAGGTTGGGTTAGGTTAGGTTATATTACGTTATTGATGTATATAAAGGTCCCACGGAGACGTAGAGGACAACAAGCCAGGAATGTGATCAAATATTACCGCCGAGTTGTTAGGTTGGGTTAGGGTAGGTTATATTACGTTATTGATGTATATAAAGCTCCCACAGAGACGTTGAGGCCAACTCGCCAGGAATGTGGTCAAATATTACCGCCGAGATGTTATTTTGGGTTAGGATTGGTTATATTACGTTATTGATGTATATAAAGGTCCCACGGAGACGTAGAGTCCAACAAGCCAGGAATGTGTTCAAATATTGCCGCCGAGATGTTAGATTGGGTTAGGTTAGGTTATATTACCTTATCGATGTATATAAAGGTCCCACGGAGACGTAGAGGCCAACAAGCCAGGAATTTGTTCAAATATTACCGCGGAGATGTTAGGTTGGGTTAGGTTAGGTTATATTACGTTATAGATGTATATAAAGTTCCCACGGAGACGTAGAGGCCAACAAGCCAGGAATACGTTCAAATATTACCGTCGAGATGTTAGATTGGGTCAGATTAGGCTATATTACGTTATTGATGTATATAAAGACCGCACGGAGACGGAGAAGCCAACTCGCCAGGAATGTTGTCAAATATTACCGCCGAGATTTTAGGTTGTGTTAGGTTAGGTTATATAACGTTATTGATGTATATAAAGGTCCCACGGAGACGTAGAGGCCAACTCGCCAGGAATGTTGTCAAATATTACCGCCGAGATGATAGGTTGTGTTATGTTAGGTTATATTTCGTTATTGATGTTTATGAAGGTCAAACGGAGACGTAGAGGCCAACTCGCCAGTAATGTTGTCAAATATTACCGCCGAGATGTTAGATTGGGTTAGGTTAGGTTATATTACGTTATTGATGTATATAAAGATCCCACGGAGACGTAGAGGCCAACAAGCCAGGAATGTGTTCAAATATTACCGCCGAGATGTTAGATTGGGTTAGGTTAGGTTACATTACGTTATTGATGTATATAAAGATCCCACGGAGACGTAGAGGCCAACAAGCCAGGAATGTGTTCAAATATTACCGCCGAGATGTTAGATTGGGTTAGGTTAGGTTATATTACGTTATTGATGTATATAATGATCCCACGGAGACGTAGAGGCCAACAAGCCAGGAATGTCTTGAAATATTACCGCCGAGACGTTAGGCTGGGTTAGGTTCGGTTATATAACGTTATTGATGTATATAAAGGTCCCACGGAGACTTAGAGGCCAACAAGCCAGGAATGTCTTCAAATATTACCGCCGAGATGTTAGGTTGGGTTAGGTTCTGTTATATAACGTTATTGATGTATATAAAGGCCCCACGGAGACGTAGATGCCAACAAGCCAGGAATGTGTTCAAATATTACCGCCGAGAAGTTAGATTGGGTTAGGTTAGGTTATATTACGTTATTGATGTATATAAAGATCCCACGAATACGTAGAGGCCAACTCGCCAGGAATGTTGTCAAATATTACCGCCGAGATGATAGGTTGGGTTAGGTTAGGTTATATTACGTTATTGATATATATATATGTACCACGGAGTGGTAGAGGCCAACTCGCCATGAATGTTTTCAAATATTACCGCCGAGATGTTAGGTTGGGTTAGGTTAGGTTATATTACGTTATAGATGTATATAAAGGTCCCACGGAGACGTAGAGGCCAACAAGCCAGGAATGTGTTCAAATATTACCTAGGTTGGGTTAGGTTAGGTTATATTACGTTATTGATGTATATAAATGTACGACGGAGAGGTAGAGGCCAACTCGCCAGGAATGTTGTCAAATATTACCGCCGAGATGATAGGTTGTGTTATGTTAGGTTATATTTCGTTATTGATGTTTATGAAGGTCAAACGGAGACGTAGAGGCCAACTCGCCAGTAATGTTGTCAAATATTACCGCCGAGATGTTAGATTGGGTTAGGTTAGGTTATATTACGTTATTGATGTATATAAAGATCCCACGGAGACGTAGAGGCCAACAAGCCAGGAATGTGTTCAAATATTACCGCCGAGATGTTAGATTGGGTTAGGTTAGGTTATATTACGTTATTGATGTATATAAAGATCCCACGGAGACGTAGAGGCCAACAAGCCAGGAATGTGTTCAAATATTACCGCCGAGATGTTAGATTGGGTTAGGTTAGGTTATATTACGTTATTGATGTATATAATGATCCCACGGAGACGTAGAGGCCAACAAGCCAGGAATGTCTTGAAATATTACCGCCGAGACGTTAGGCTGGGTTAGGTTCGGTTATATAACGTTATTGATGTATATAAAGGTCCCACGGAGACTTAGAGGCCAACAAGCCAGGAATGTCTTCAAATATTACCGCCGAGATGTTAGGTTGGGTTAGGTTCTGTTATATAACGTTATTGATGTATATAAAGGCCCCACGGAGACGTAGAGGCCAACAAGCCAGGAATGTGTTCAAATATTACCGCCGAGAAGTTAGATTGGGTTAGGTTAGGTTATATTACGTTATTGATGTATATAAAGATCCCACGAATACGTAGAGGCCAACTCGCCAGGAATGTTGTCAAATATTACCGCCGAGATGATAGGTTGGGTTAGGTTAGGTTATATTACGTTATTGATATATATATATGTACCACGGAGTGGTAGAGGCCAACTCGCCATGAATGTTTTCAAATATTACCGCCGAGATGTTAGGTTGGGTTAGGTTAGGTTATATTACGTTATAGATGTATATAAAGGTCCCACGGAGACGTAGAGGCCAACAAGCCAGGAATGTGTTCAAATATTACCTAGGTTGGGTTAGGTTAGGTTATATTACGTTATTGATGTATATAAATGTACGACGGAGAGGTAGAGGCCAACTCGCCATGAATGTTTTCAAATATTACCGCCGAGATGTTAAGTTGGGTTAGGTTAGGTTATATTACGTTATAGATGTATATAAAGGTCCCACGGAGACGTAGAGGCCAACAAGACAGGAATGTGTTCAAATATTACCGCCGAGATGTTAGGTTGGCTTAGGTTAGGTTATATTACGTTATAGATGTATATAAAGTTCCCACGGAGAGGTAGAGGCCAACTCGCCAGGAATGTTGTCAAATATTACCGCCGAGATGATAGGTTGGGTTAGGTTAGGTTATATTACGTTATTGATGTATATAAATGTACCACGGAGAGGTAGAGGCCAACTCGCCATGAATGTTTTCAAATATTACCGCCGAGATGTTAGGTTGGGTTAGGTTAGGTTATATTACGTTATAGATGTATATAAAGGTCCCACGGAGACGCAGAGGCCAACAAGCCAGGAATGTCTTCAAATATTACCGCCGAGATGTTAGGTTGGGTTAGGTTAGGTTATATTACGTTATTGATGTATATAAATATCCCACGGAGACGTAGAGGCCAACAAGCCAGGAATGTGTTCAAATGTTACCGCTGAGATGTTAGGTTGGGTTAGGTTAGGTTATATTACGTTATAGATGTATATAACGATCCCACGGAGACGTAGAGGCCAACTCGCCATGAATGTTTTCAAATATTACCGCCGAGATGTTCGGTTGGCTTAGGTTAGGTCATATTACGTTATTGATGTATATAAAGATCCCACGGAGACGTAGAGGCCAACAAGCCAGGAATGTGTTCAAATATTACCGCCGAGATGTTAGATTGGGTTAGGTTAGGTTATCTTACGTTATTGATGTGTATAAAGATCCCACGGAGACGTAGAGGCCAACAAGCCAGGAATGTCTTCAAATATTACCGCAGAGATGTTAGGTTGGGTTAGGTTCTGTTATATATCGTTATTGATGTATATAAAGGTCCCACGGAGACGTAGAGGCCAACAAGCCAGGAATGTGTTCAAATATTACCGCCGAGATGTTAGATTGGGTTAGGTTAGGTTATATTACGTTATAGATGTATATAAAGGTCCCACGGAGACGTAGAGGCCAACAAGCAAGGAATGTGTTCAAATATTACCACCGAGATGTTAGGTTGGGTTAGGTTAGGTTATATTACGTTATAGATGTATATAAAGTTCCCACGGAGACGTAGAGGCCAACAAGCCAGGAATGTCTTCAAATATTACCGCAGAGATGTTAGGTTGGGTTAGGTTCGGTTATATAACGTTATTGATGTATATAAAGGTCCCACGGAGACGTAGAGGCCAACAAGCCAGGAATGTGTTCAAATATTACCGCCGAGATGTTAGATTGGGTTAGGTTAGGTTGTATTACGTTATTGATGTATATAAAGATCCCACGGAGACGTAGAGGCCAACAAGCCAGGAATGTGTTCAAATATTACCGCCGAGATGTTAGATTGGGTTAGGTTAGGTTATATTACGTTATTGATGTATATAAAGATCCCACGGAGACGTAGAGGCCAACAAGCCAGGAATGTCTTGAAATGTTACCGCCGAGACGTTAGGCTGGGTTAGGTTCGGTTATATAACGTTATTGATGTATATAAAGGTCCCACGGAGACGTAGAGGCCAACAAGCCAGGAATGTCTTCAAATATTACCGCCGAGATGTTAGATTGGGTTAGGTTAGGATATATTAAGTTATAGATGTATATAAAGGTCCCACGGAGACGTAGAGGCCAACAAGCAAGGAATGTGTTCAAATGTTACCGCTGAGATGTTAGGTTGGGTTAGGTTAGGTTATATTACGTTATAGATGTATATAAAGTTCCCACGGAGACGTAGAGGCCAACAAGCCAGGAATGTGTTCAAATATTACCGCCGAGATGTTAGATTGGGTTAGGTTAGGTTATATTACGTTATTGATGTATATAAAGATCCCACGGAGACGTAGAGGCCAACAAGCCAGGAATGTCTTCAAATATTACCGCCGAGACGTTAGGCTGGGTTAGGTTCGGTTATATAACGTTATTGATGTATATAAAGGTCCCACGGAGACGTAGAGGCCAACAAGCCAGGAATGTGTTCAAATATTACCGCCGAGATGTTAGATTGGGTTAGGTTAGGTTATATTACGTTATTGATGTATATAAAGATCCCACGGAGACGTAGAGGCCAACAAGCCAGGAATGTGTTCAAATATTACCGCCGAGATGTTAGATTGGGTTAGTTTAGGTTATATTATGTTATTGATGTATATAAAGATCCCACGGAGTCGTAGCGGCCAACTCGCCAGGAATGTTGTCAAATATTACCGCCGAGATGATAGGTTGGGTTAGGTTAGGTTATATTACGTTATTGATGTATATAAATGTACCACGGAGAGGTAGAGGCCAACTCGCCATGAATGTTTTCAAATATTACCGCCGAGATGTTAGGTTGGGTTAGGTTAGGTTATATTACGTTATAGATGTATATAACGGTCCCACGGAGACGCAGAGGCCAACAAGCCAGGAATGTCTTCAAATATTACTGCCGAGATGATAGGTTGTGTTATGTTAGGTTATATTTCGTTATTGATGTTTATGAAGGTCAAACGGAGACGTAGGGGCCAACTCGCCAGTAATGTTGTCAAATATTACTGCCGAGATGATAGGTTGGGTTAGGTTAGTTTATATTTCGTTATTGATGTATATGAAGGTCCCACGGAGACGTAGAGGCCAACTCGCCATGAATGTTTTCAGATATTACAGCCGAGATGTTAGGTTGGGTTAGGTTAGGTTATATTACGTTATAGATGTATATAAAGGTCCCACGGAGACGTAGAGGCCAACAAGCCAGGAATGTGTTCAAATATTACCGCCGAGATGTTAGGTTGGGTTAGGTTAGGTTATATTACGTTATAGATGTATATAAAGTTCCCACGGAGACGTAGAGGCCAACAAGCCAGGAATGTGTTCAAATATTACCTAGGTTGGGTTAGGTTAGGTTATATTACGTTATTGATGTATATAAATGTACGACGGAGAGGTAGAGGCCAACTCGCCATGAATGTTTTCAAATATTACCGCCGAGATGTTAGGTTGGGTTAGGTTAGGTTATATTACGTTATAGATGTATATAAAGGTCCCACGGAGACGTAGAGGCCAACAAGACAGGAATGTGTTCAAATATTACCGCCGAGAAGTTAGATTGGGTTAGGTTAGGTTATATTACGTTATTGATGTATATAAAGATCCCACGGAGACGTAGAGGCCAACAAGCCAGGAATGTTGTCAAATATTACCGCCGAGATGATAGGTTGTGTTATGTTAGGTTATATTTCGTTATTGATGTTTATGAAGGTCAAACGGAGACGTAGAGGCCAACTCGCCAGTAATGTTGTCAAATATTACCGCCGAGATGATAGGTTGGGTTAGGTTAGGTTATATTACGTTATTGATGTATATAAAGCTCCCACGGAGACGTAGAGGCCAACTCGCCAGGAATGTTGTCAAATATTACCGCCGAAATGATAGGTTGGGTTAGGTTACGTTATATAACGTTATTGATGTATATAAAGGTCCCACGGAGACGTAGAGGCCAACTCGCCAGTAATGTTGTCAAATATTACGGCCGAGATGATAGGTTGGGTTAGGTTAGGTTATATTACGTTATTGATGTATATAAAGCTCCCACGGAGACGTAGAGGCCAACTCGCCAGGAATGTTGTCAAATATTACCGCCGAAATGATAGGTTGGGTTAGGTTAGGTTATATTACGTTATTGATATATATAAATGTACCACGGAGTGGTAGAGGCCAACTCGCCATGAATGTTTTCAAATATTACCGCCGAGATGTTAGGGTTGGGTTAGGTTAGGTTATATTACGTTATAGATGTATATAAAGGTTCCACGGAGACGTAGTGGCCAACAAGCCAGGAATGTGTTCAAATATGACCTAGGTTGGGTTAAGTTAGGTTATATTACGTTATTGATGTATATAAATGTACGACGGAGAGGTAGAGGCCAACTCGCCAGGAATGTTGTCAAATATTACCGCCGAGATGATAGGTTGGGTTAGGTTAGGTTATATTACGTTATTGATGTATATAAATGTACCACGGAGAGGTAGAGGCCAACTCGCCATGAATGTTTTCAAATATTACCGCCGAGATGTTAGGTTGGGTTAGGTTAGGTTATATTACGTTATAGATGTATATAAAGTTCCCACGGAGACGTAGAGGCCAACAAGCCAGGAATGTGTTCAAATATTACCGCCGAGATGTTAGATTGGGTTAGGTTAGGTTACATTACGTTA
This sequence comes from Xylocopa violacea, assembly GCA_963969225.1. Taxonomy (NCBI): domain Eukaryota; kingdom Metazoa; phylum Arthropoda; class Insecta; order Hymenoptera; family Apidae; genus Xylocopa; species Xylocopa violacea. The sequence goes on along the minus strand of CAXAJV010000548.1, from coordinate 3,221,730 downwards.
TTGATGTATATAAAGATCCCACGGAGACGTAGAGGCCAACAAGCCAGGAATGTCTTCAAATATTACCGCAGAGATGTTAGGTTGGGTTAGGTTCGGTTATATAACGTTATTGATGTATATAAAGGTCCCACGGAGACGTAGAGGCCAACAAGCCAGGAATGTGTTCAAATATTACCGCCGAGATGTTAGATTGGGTTAGGTTAGGTTATATTACGTTATTGATGTATATAAAGATCCCACGGATACGTAGAGGCCAACAAGCCAGGAATGTCTTCAAATATTACCGCAGAGATGTTAGGTTGGGTTAGGTTCGGTTATATAACGTTATTGATGTATATGAAGGTCCCACGGAGACGTAGAGGCCAACTCGCCATGAATGTATTCAAATATTACCGCCGAGATGTTAGGTTGGGTTAGGTTAGGTTATATTACGTTATAGATGTATATAAAGGTCCCACGGAGACGTAGAGGCCAACAAGCAAGGAATGTGTTCAAATATTACCGCCGAGATGTTAGGTTGGGTTAGGTTAGGTTATATTACGTTATAGATGTATATAAAGTTCCCACGGAGACGTAGAGGCCAACAAGCCAGGAATGTGTTCAAATATTACCGCCGAGATGTTAGGTTGGGTTAGGTTCGGTTATATTACGTTATTGATGTATATAAATGTACCACGGAGAGGTAGAGGCCAACTCGCCATGAATGTTTTCAAATATTACCGCCGAGATGTTAGATTGGGTTAGGTTCGGTTATATAACGTTATTGATGTATATAAAGGTCCCACGGAGACGTAGACGCCAACAAGCCAGGAATGTGTTCAAATATTACCACCGAGATGTTAGATTGGGTTAGGTTAGGTTATATTACGTTATTGATGTATATAAAGATCCCACGGGGACGTAGAGGCCAACTCGCCAGGAATGTTGTCAAATATTACCGCCGAGATGATAGGTTGGGTTAGGTTAGGTTATATTACGTTATTGATGTATATAAAGCTCCCACGGAGACGTAGAGGCCAACTCGCCAGGAATGTTGTCAAATATTACCGCCGAAATGATAGGTTGGGTTAGGTTAGGTTATATTACGTTATTGATATATATAAATGTACCACGGAGTGGTAGAGGCCAACTCGCCATGAATGTTTTCAAATATTACCGCCGAGATGTTAGGGTTGGGTTAGGTTAGGTTATATTACGTTATAGATGTATATAAAGGTTCCACGGAGACGTAGTGGCCAACAAGCCAGGAATGTGTTCAAATATGACCTAGGTTGGGTTAAGTTAGGTTATATTACGTTATTGATGTATATAAATGTACGACGGAGAGGTAGAGGCCAACTCGCCAGGAATGTTGTCAAATATTACCGCCGAGATGATAGGTTGGGTTAGGTTAGGTTATATTACGTTATTGATGTATATAAATGTACCACGGAGAGGTAGAGGCCAACTCGCCATGAATGTTTTCAAATATTACCGCCGAGATGTTAGGTTGGGTTAGGTTAGGTTATATTACGTTATAGATGTATATAAAGGTCCCACGGAGAGGTAGAGGCCAACTCGCCATGAATGTTTTCAAATATTACCGCCGAGATGTTAGGTTGGGTTAGGTTAGGTTATATTACGTTATAGATGTATATAAAGGTCCCACGGAGACGTAGAGGCCAACAAGCAAGGAATGTGTTCAAATATTACCGCCGAGATGTTAGGTTGGGTTAGGTTAGGTTATATTACGTTATAGATGTATATAAAGTTCCCACGGAGACGTAGAGGCCAACAAGCCAGGAATGTGTTCAAATATTACCGCCGAGATGTTAGGTTGGGTTAGGTTCGGTTATATTACGTTATTGATGTATATAAATGTACCACGGAGAGGTAGAGGCCAACTCGCCATGAATGTTTTCAAATATTACCGCCGAGATGTTAGATTGGGTTAGGTTCGGTTATATAACGTTATTGATGTATATAAAGGTCCCACGGAGACGTAGACGCCAACAAGCCAGGAATGTGTTCAAATATTACCACCGAGATGTTAGATTGGGTTAGGTTAGGTTATATTACGTTATTGATGTATATAAAGATCCCACGGGGACGTAGAGGCCAACTCGCCAGGAATGTTGTCAAATATTACCGCCGAGATGATAGGTTGGGTTAGGTTAGGTTATATTACGTTATTGATGTATATAAAGCTCCCACGGAGACGTAGAGGCCAACTCGCCAGGAATGTTGTCAAATATTACCGCCGAAATGATAGGTTGGGTTAGGTTAGGTTATATTACGTTATTGATATATATAAATGTACCACGGAGTGGTAGAGGCCAACTCGCCATGAATGTTTTCAAATATTACCGCCGAGATGTTAGGGTTGGGTTAGGTTAGGTTATATTACGTTATAGATGTATATAAAGGTTCCACGGAGACGTAGTGGCCAACAAGCCAGGAATGTGTTCAAATATGACCTAGGTTGGGTTAAGTTAGGTTATATTACGTTATTGATGTATATAAATGTACGACGGAGAGGTAGAGGCCAACTCGCCAGGAATGTTGTCAAATATTACCGCCGAGATGATAGGTTGGGTTAGGTTAGGTTATATTACGTTATTGATGTATATAAATGTACCACGGAGAGGTAGAGGCCAACTCGCCATGAATGTTTTCAAATATTACCGCCGAGATGTTAGGTTGGGTTAGGTTAGGTTATATTACGTTATAGATGTATATAAAGTTCCCACGGAGACGTAGAGGCCAACAAGCCAGGAATGTGTTCAAATATTACCGCCGAGATGTTAGATTGGGTTAGGTTAGGTTACATTACGTTATTGATGTATATAAAGATCCCACGGAGACGTAGAGGCCAACAAGCCAGGAATGTCTTCAAATATTACCGCAGAGATGTTAGGTTGGGTTAGGTTCGGTTATATAACGTTATTGATGTATATAAAGGTCCCACGGAGACGTAGAGGCCAACAAGCCAGGAATGTGTTCAAATATTACCGCCGAGATGTTAGATTGGGTTAGGTTAGGTTATATTACGTTATTGATGTATATAAAGATCCCACGGATACGTAGAGGCCAACAAGCCAGGAATGTCTTCAAATATTACCGCAGAGATGTTAGGTTGGGTTAGGTTCGGTTATATAACGTTATTGATGTATATGAAGGTCCCACGGAGACGTAGAGGCCAACTCGCCATGAATGTATTCAAATATTACCGCCGAGATGTTAGGTTGGGTTAGGTTAGGTTATATTACGTTATAGATGTATATAAAGGTCCCACGGAGACGTAGAGGCCAACAAGCAAGGAATGTGTTCAAATATTACCGCCGAGATGTTAGGTTGGGTTAGGTTAGGTTATATTACGTTATAGATGTATATAAAGTTCCCACGGAGACGTAGAGGCCAACAAGCCAGGAATGTGTTCAAATATTACCGCCGAGATGTTAGGTTGGGTTAGGTTCGGTTATATTACGTTATTGATGTATATAAATGTACCACGGAGAGGTAGAGGCCAACTCGCCATGAATGTTTTCAAATATTACCGCCGAGATGTTAGATTGGGTTAGGTTCGGTTATATAACGTTATTGATGTATATAAAGGTCCCACGGAGACGTAGACGCCAACAAGCCAGGAATGTGTTCAAATATTACCACCGAGATGTTAGATTGGGTTAGGTTAGGTTATATTACGTTATTGATGTATATAAAGATCCCACGGGGACGTAGAGGCCAACTCGCCAGGAATGTTGTCAAATATTACCGCCGAGATGATAGGTTGTGTTATGTTAGGTTATATTTCGTTATTGATGTTTATGAAGGTCAAACGGAGACGTAGAGGCCAACTCGCCAGTAATGTTGTCAAATATTACCGCCGAGATGATAGGTTGGGTTAGGTTAGGTTATATTACGTTATTGATGTATATAAAGCTCCCACGGAGACGTAGAGGCCAACTCGCCAGGAATGTTGTCAAATATTACCGCCGAAATGATAGGTTGGGTTAGGTTAGGTTATATTACGTTATTGATATATATAAATGTACCACGGAGTGGTAGAGGCCAACTCGCCATGAATGTTTTCAAATATTACCGCCGAGATGTTAGGTTGTGTTAGGTTAGGTTATATTACGTTATAGATGTATATAAAGGTCCCGCGGAGACGTAGAGGCCAACAAGCCAGTAATGTCTTCAAATATTACCCCCGAGATGTTAGGTTGGGTTAGGTTACGTTATATAACGTTATTGATGTATATAAAGGTCCCACGGAGACGTAGAGGCCAACTCGCCAGTAATGTTGTCAAATATTACGGCCGAGATGATAGGTTGGGTTAGGTTAGGTTATATTACGTTATTGATGTATATAAAGCTCCCACGGAGACGTAGAGGCCAACTCGCCAGGAATGTTGTCAAATATTACCGCCGAAATGATAGGTTGGGTTAGGTTAGGTTATATTACGTTATTGATATATACAAATGTACCACGGAGTGGTAGAGGCCAACTCGCCATGAATGTTTTCAAATATTACCGCCGAGATGTTAGGGTTGGGTTAGGTTAGGTTATATTACGTTATAGATGTATATAAAGGTTCCACGGAGACGTAGTGGCCAACAAGCCAGGAATGTGTTCAAATATGACCTAGGTTGGGTTAAGTTAGGTTATATTACGTTATTGATGTATATAAATGTACGACGGAGAGGTAGAGGCCAACTCGCCAGGAATGTTGTCAAATATTACCGCCGAGATGATAGGTTGGGTTAGGTTAGGTTATATTACGTTATTGATGTATATAAATGTACCACGGAGAGGTAGAGGCCAACTCGCCATGAATGTTTTCAAATATTACCGCCGAGATGTTAGGTTGGGTTAGGTTAGGTTATATTACGTTATAGATGTATATAAAGTTCCCACGGAGACGTAGAGGCCAACAAGCCAGGAATGTGTTCAAATATTACCGCCGAGATGTTAGATTGGGTTAGGTTAGGTTACATTACGTTATTGATGTATATAAAGATCCCACGGAGACGTAGAGGCCAACAAGCCAGGAATGTCTTCAAATATTACCGCAGAGATGTTAGGTTGGGTTAGGTTCGGTTATATAACGTTATTGATGTATATAAAGGTCCCACGGAGACGTAGAGGCCAACAAGCCAGGAATGTGTTCAAATATTACCGCCGAGATGTTAGATTGGGTTAGGTTAGGTTATATTACGTTATTGATGTATATAAAGATCCCACGGATACGTAGAGGCCAACAAGCCAGGAATGTCTTCAAATATTACCGCAGAGATGTTAGGTTGGGTTAGGTTCGGTTATATAACGTTATTGATGTATATAAAGGTCCCACGGAGACGTAGAGGCCAACAAGACAGGAATGTGTTCAAATATTACCGCCGAGATGTTAGATTGGGTTAGGTTAGGTTATATTACGTTATTGATGTATATAAAGATCCCACGGAGACGTAGAGGCCAACTCGCCAGGAATGTTGTCAAATATTACCGCCGAGATGATAGGTTCGGTTAGGTTAGGTTATATTACGTTACTGATGTATATAAATGTACCACGGAGAGGTAGAGGCCAACTCGCCATGAATGTTTTCAAATATTACCGCCGAGATGTCAGGTTGGGTTAGGTTAGGTTATATTACGTTCTAGATGTATATAAAGGTCCCACGGAGACGTAGAGGCCAACAAGGAAGGAATGTCTTCAAATATTACCGCAGAGATGTTAGGTTGGGTTAGGTTGGGTTATATAACGTTATTGATGTATATAAAGGTCCCACGGAGACGTAGAGGCCAACAAGCCAGGAATGTGTTCAAATATTACCGCCGAGATGTTAGATTGGGTTAGGTTAGGTTATATTACGTTATTGATGTATATAAAGATCCCACGGAGACGTAGAGGCCAACTCGCCAGGAATGCTGTCAAATATTACCGCCGAGATGATAGGTTGTGTTATGTTAGGTTATATTTCGTTATTGACGTTTATGAAGGTCAAACGGAGACGTAGAGGCTAACTCGCCAGTAATGTTGTCAAATATTACCGCCGAGATGATAGGTTGGGTCAGGTTAGGTTATATTTCGTTATTGATGTATATGAAGGTCCCACGGAGACGTAGAGGCCAACTCGCCATGAATGTATTCAAATATTACCGCCGAGATGTTAGGTTGGGTTAGGTTAGGTTATATTACGTTATAGATGTATATAAAGGTCCCACGGAGACGTAGAGGCCAACAAGCAAGGAATGTGTTCAAATATTACCGCCGAGATGTTAGGTTGGGTTAGGTTAGGTTATATTACGTTATAGATGTATATAAAGTTCCCACGGAGACGTAGAGGCCAACAAGCCAGGAATGTGTTCAAATATTACCGCCGAGATGTTAGGTTGGGTTAGGTTCGGTTATATTACGTTATTGATGTATATAAATGTACCACGGAGAGGTAGAGGCCAACTCGCCATGAATGTTTTCAAATATTACCGCCGAGATGTTAGGTTGGGTTAGGTTAGGTTATATTACGTTATAGATGTATATAAAGGTCCCACGGAGACGTAGAGGCCAACAAGCCAGGAATGTCTTCAAATATTACCGCAGAGATGTTAGGTTGGGTTAGGTTGGGTTATATAACGTTATTGATGTATATAAAGGTCCCACGGAGACGTAGAGGCCAACAAGCCAGGAATGTGTTCAAATATTACCGCCGAGATGTTAGATTGGGTTAGGTTAGGTTATATTACGTTATTGATGTATATAAAGATCCCACGGAGACGTAGAGGCCAACTCGCCAGGAATGCTGTCAAATATTACCGCCGAGATGATAGGTTGTGTTATGTTAGGTTATATTTCGTTATTGACGTTTATGAAGGTCAAACGGAGACGTAGAGGCTAACTCGCCAGTAATGTTGTCAAATATTACCGCCGAGATGATAGGTTGGGTTAGGTTAGGTTATATTTCGTTATTGATGTATATGAAGGTCCCACGGAGAGGTAGAGGCCAACTCGCCATGAATGTTTTCAAATATTACCGCCGAGATGTTAGGTTGGGTTAGGTTAGGTTATATTACGTTATAGATGTATATAAAGGTCCCACGGAGACGTAGAGGCCAACAAGACAGGAATGTGTTCAAATATTACCGCCGAGAAGTTAGATTGGGTTAGGTCAGGTTATATTACGTTATTGATGTATATAAAGATCCCACGGAGACGTAGAGGCCAACAAGCCAGGAATGTTGTCAAATATTACCGCCGAGATGATAGGTTGTGTTATGTTAGGTTATATTTCGTTATTGATGTTTATGAAGGTCAAACGGAGACGTAGAGGCTAACTCGCCAGTAATGTTGTCAAATATTACCGCCGAGATGATAGGTTGGGTTAGGTTAGGTTATATTACGTTATTGATGTATATAAAGCTCCCACGGAGACGTAGAGGCCAACTCGCCAGGAATGTTGTCAAATATTACCGCCGAAATGATAGGTTGGGTTAAGTTAGGTTATATTACGTTATGGATATATATAAATGTACCACGGAGTGGTAGAGGCCAACTCGCCATGAATGTTTTCAAATATTACCGCCGAGATGTTAGGTTGTGTTAGGTTAGGTTATATTACGTTATAGATGTATATAAAGGTCCCGCGGAGACGTAGAGGCCAACAAGCCAGTAATGTCTTCAAATATTACCGCCGAGATGTTAGGTTGGGTTAGGTTACGTTATATAACGTTATTGATGTATATAAAGGTCCCACGGAGACGTAGAGGCCAACTCGCCAGTAATGTTGTCAAATATTACGGCCGAGATGATAGGTTGGGTTAGGTTAGGTTATATTACGTTATTGATGTATATAAAGCTCCCACGGAGACGTAGAGGCCAACTCGCCAGGAATGTTGTCAAATATTACCGCCGAAATGATAGGTTGGGTTAGGTTAGGTTATATTACGTTATTGATATATATAAATGTACCACGGAGTGGTAGAGGCCAACTCGCCATGAATGTTTTCAAATATTACCGCCGAGATGTTAGGGTTGGGTTAGGTTAGGTTATATTACGTTATAGATGTATATAAAGGTTCCACGGAGACGTAGTGGCCAACAAGCCAGGAATGTGTTCAAATATGACCTAGGTTGGGTTAAGTTAGGTTATATTACGTTATTGATGTATATAAATGTACGACGGAGAGGTAGAGGCCAACTCGCCAGGAATGTTGTCAAATATTACCGCCGAGATGATAGGTTGGGTTAGGTTAGGTTATATTACGTTATTGATGTATATAAATGTACCACGGAGAGGTAGAGGCCAACTCGCCATGAATGTTTTCAAATATTACCGCCGAGATGTTAGGTTGGATTAGGTTAGGTTATATTACGTTATAGATGTATATAAAGTTCCCACGGAGACGTAGAGGCCAACAAGCCAGGAATGTGTTCAAATATTACCGCCGAGATGTTAGATTGGGTTAGGTTAGGTTATGTTACGTTATTGATGTATATAAAGATCCCACGGATACGTAGAGGCCAACAAGCCAGGAATGTCTTCAAATATTACCGCAGAGATGTTAGGTTGGGTTAGGTTCGGTTATATAACGTTATTGATGTATATAAAGGTCCCACGGAGACGTAGAGGCCAACAAGACAGGAATGTGTTCAAATATTACCGCCGAGATGTTAGATTGGGTTAGGTTAGGTTATATTACGTTATTGATGTATATAAAGATCCCACGGAGACGTAGAGGCCAACTCGCCAGGAATGTTGTCAAATATTACCGCCGAGATGATAGGTTCGGTTAGGTTAGGTTATATTACGTTACTGATGTATATAAATGTACCACGGAGAGGTAGAGGCCAACTCGCCATGAATGTTTTCAAATATTACCGCCGAGATGTTAGGTTGGGTTAGGTTAGGTTATATTACGTTCTAGATGTATATAAAGGTCCCACGGAGACGTAGAGGCCAACAAGGAAGGAATGTCTTCAAATATTACCGCAGAGATGTTAGGTTGGGTTAGGTTGGGTTATATAACGTTATTGATGTATATAAAGGTCCCACGGAGACGTAGAGGCCAACAAGCCAGGAATGTGTTCAAATATTACCACCGAGATGTTAGATTGGGTTAGGTTAGGTTATATTACGTTATTGATGTATATAAAGATCCCACGGAGACGTAGAGGCCAACTCGCCAGGAATGCTGTCAAATATTACCGCCGAGATGATAGGTTGTGTTATGTTAGGTTATATTTCGTTATTGACGTTTATGAAGGTCAAACGGAGACGTAGAGGCTAACTCGCCAGTAATGTTGTCAAATATTACCGCCGAGATGATAGGTTGGGTTAGGTTAGGTTATATTACATTATTGATGTATATAAATGTACCACGGAGAGGTAGAGGCCAACTCGCCATGAATGTTTTCAAATATTACCGCCGAGATGTTAGGTTGGGTTAGGTTAGGTTATATTACGTTATAGATGTATATAAAGTTCCCACGGAGACGTAGAGGCCAACAAGCCAGGAATGTGTTCAAATATTACCGCCGAGATGTTAGATTGGGTTAGGTTAGGTTACATTACGTTATTGATGTATATAAAGATCCCACGGAGACGTAGAGGCCAACAAGCCAGGAATGTCTTCAAATATTACCGCAGAGATGTTAGGTTGGGTTAGGTTCGGTTATATAACGTTATTGATGTATATAAAGGTCCCACGGAGACGTAGAGGCCAACAAGCCAGGAATGTGTTCAAATATTACCGCCGAGATGTTAGATTGGGTTAGGTTAGGTTATATTACGTTATTGATGTATATAAAGATCCCACGGATACGTAGAGGCCAACAAGCCAGGAATGTCTTCAAATATTACCGCAGAGATGTTAGGTTGGGTTAGGTTCGGTTATATTACGTTATTGATGTATATAAAGATCCCACGGAGACGTAGAGGCCAACTCGCCAGGAATGCTGTCAAATATTACCGCCGAGATGATAGGTTGTGTTATGTTAGGTTATATTTCGTTATTGACGTTTATGAAGGTCAAACGGAGACGTAGAGGCTAACTCGCCAGTAATGTTGTCAAATATTACCGCCGAGATGATAGGTTGGGTTAGGTTAGGTTATATTACATTATTGATGTATATAAATGTACCACGGAGAGGTAGAGGCCAACTCGCCATGAATGTTTTCAAATATTACCGCCGAGATGTTAGGTTGGGTTAGGTTAGGTTATATTACGTTATAGATGTATATAAAGTTCCCACGGAGACGTAGAGGCCAACAAGCCAGGAATGTGTTCAAATATTACCGCCGAGATGTTAGATTGGGTTAGGTTAGGTTACATTACGTTATTGATGTATATAAAGATCCCACGGAGACGTAGAGGCCAACAAGCCAGGAATGTCTTCAAATATTACCGCAGAGATGTTAGGTTGGGTTAGGTTCGGTTATATAACGTTATTGATGTATATAAAGGTCCCACGGAGACGTAGAGGCCAACAAGCCAGGAATGTGTTCAAATATTACCGCCGAGATGTTAGATTGGGTTAGGTTAGGTTATATTACGTTATTGATGTATATAAAGATCCCACGGATACGTAGAGGCCAACAAGCCAGGAATGTCTTCAAATATTACCGCAGAGATGTTAGGTTGGGTTAGGTTCGGTTATATAACGTTATTGATGTATATAAAGGTCCCACGGAGACGTAGAGGCCAACAAGACAGGAATGTGTTCAAATATTACCGCCGAGATGTTAGATTGGGTTAGGTTAGGTTATATTACGTTATTGATGTATATAAAGATCCCACGGAGACGTAGAGGCCAACTCGCCAGGAATGTTGTCAAATATTACCGCCGAGATGATAGGTTCGGTTAGGTTAGGTTATATTACGTTACTGATGTATATAAATGTACCACGGAGAGGTAGAGGCCAACTCGCCATGAATGTTTTCAAATATTACCGCCGAGATGTTAGGTTGGGTTAGGTTAGGTTATATTACGTTCTAGATGTATATAAAGGTCCCACGGAGACGTAGAGGCCAACAAGGAAGGAATGTCTTCAAATATTACCGCAGAGATGTTAGGTTGGGTTAGGTTGGGTTATATAACGTTATTGATGTATATAAAGGTCCCACGGAGACGTAGAGGCCAACAAGCCAGGAATGTGTTCAAATATTACCGCCGAGATGTTAGATTGGGTTAGGTTAGGTTATATTACGTTATTGATGTATATAAAGATCCCACGGAGACGTAGAGGCCAACTCGCCAGGAATGCTGTCAAATATTACCGCCGAGATGATAGGTTGTGTTATGTTAGGTTATATTTCGTTATTGACGTTTATGAAGGTCAAACGGAGACGTAGAGGCTAACTCGCCAGTAATGTTGTCAAATATTACCGCCGAGATGATAGGTTGGGTCAGGTTAGGTTATATTTCGTTATTGATGTATATGAAGGTCCCACGGAGACGTAGAGGCCAACTCGCCATGAATGTATTCAAATATTACCGCCGAGATGTTAGGTTGGGTTAGGTTAGGTTATATTACGTTATAGATGTATATAAAGGTCCCACGGAGACGTAGAGGCCAACAAGCAAGGAATGTGTTCAAATATTACCGCCGAGATGTTAGGTTGGGTTAGGTTAGGTTATATTACGTTATAGATGTATATAAAGTTCCCACGGAGACGTAGAGGCCAACAAGCCAGGAATGTGTTCAAATATTACCGCCGAGATGTTAGGTTGGGTTAGGTTCGGTTATATTACGTTATTGATGTATATAAATGTACCACGGAGAGGTAGAGGCCAACTCGCCATGAATGTTTTCAAATATTACCGCCGAGATGTTAGGTTGGGTTAGGTTAGGTTATATTACGTTATAGATGTATATAAAGGTCCCACGGAGACGTAGAGGCCAACAAGCCAGGAATGTCTTCAAATATTACCGCAGAGATGTTAGGTTGGGTTAGGTTGGGTTATATAACGTTATTGATGTATATAAAGGTCCCACGGAGACGTAGAGGCCAACAAGCCAGGAATGTGTTCAAATATTACCGCCGAGATGTTAGATTGGGTTAGGTTAGGTTATATTACGTTATTGATGTATATAAAGATCCCACGGAGACGTAGAGGCCAACTCGCCAGGAATGCTGTCAAATATTACCGCCGAGATGATAGGTTGTGTTATGTTAGGTTATATTTCGTTATTGACGTTTATGAAGGTCAAACGGAGACGTAGAGGCTAACTCGCCAGTAATGTTGTCAAATATTACCGCCGAGATGATAGGTTGGGTTAGGTTAGGTTATATTTCGTTATTGATGTATATGAAGGTCCCACGGAGAGGTAGAGGCCAACTCGCCATGAATGTTTTCAAATATTACCGCCGAGATGTTAGGTTGGGTTAGGTTAGGTTATATTACGTTATAGATGTATATAAAGGTCCCACGGAGACGTAGAGGCCAACAAGACAGGAATGTGTTCAAATATTACCGCCGAGAAGTTAGATTGGGTTAGGTCAGGTTATATTACGTTATTGATGTATATAAAGATCCCACGGAGACGTAGAGGCCAACAAGCCAGGAATGTTGTCAAATATTACCGCCGAGATGATAGGTTGTGTTATGTTAGGTTATATTTCGTTATTGATGTTTATGAAGGTCAAACGGAGACGTAGAGGCTAACTCGCCAGTAATGTTGTCAAATATTACCGCCGAGATGATAGGTTGGGTTAGGTTAGGTTATATTACGTTATTGATGTATATAAAGCTCCCACGGAGACGTAGAGGCCAACTCGCCAGGAATGTTGTCAAATATTACCGCCGAAATGATAGGTTGGGTTAGGTTAGGTTATATTACGTTATGGATATATATAAATGTACCACGGAGTGGTAGAGGCCAACTCGCCATGAATGTTTTCAAATATTACCGCCGAGATGTTAGGTTGTGTTAGGTTAGGTTATATTACGTTATAGATGTATATAAAGGTCCCGCGGAGACGTAGAGGCCAACAAGCCAGTAATGTCTTCAAATATTACCGCCGAGATGTTAGGTTGGGTTAGGTTACGTTATATAACGTTATTGATGTATATAAAGGTCCCACGGAGACGTAGAGGCCAACTCGCCAGTAATGTTGTCAAATATTACGGCCGAGATGATAGGTTGGGTTAGGTTAGGTTATATTACGTTCTAGATGTATATAAAGGTCCCACGGAGACGTAGAGGCCAACAAGGAAGGAATGTCTTCAAATATTACCGCAGAGATGTTAGGGTTGGGTTAGGTTAGGTTATATTACGTTATAGATGTATATAAAGGTTCCACGGAGACGTAGTGGCCAACAAGCCAGGAATGTGTTCAAATATGACCTAGGTTGGGTTAAGTTAGGTTATATTACGTTATTGATGTATATAAATGTACGACGGAGAGGTAGAGGCCAACTCGCCAGGAATGTTGTCAAATATTACCGCCGAGATGATAGGTTGGGTTAGGTTAGGTTATATTACGTTATTGATGTATATAAATGTACCACGGAGAGGTAGAGGCCAACTCGCCATGAATGTTTTCAAATATTACCGCCGAGATGTTAGGTTGGGTTAGGTTAGGTTATATTACGTTATAGATGTATATAAAGTTCCCACGGAGACGTAGAGGCTAACAAGCCAGGAATGTGTTCAAATATTACCGCCGAGATGTTAGATTGGGTTAGGTTAGGTTATATTACGTTATTGATGTATATAAAGATCCCACGGATACGTAGAGGCCAACAAGCCAGGAATGTCTTCAAATATTACCGCAGAGATGTTAGGTTGGGTTAGGTTCGGTTATATAACGTTATTGATGTATATAAAGGTCCCACGGAGACGTAGAGGCCAACAAGACAGGAATGTGTTCAAATATTACCGCCGAGATGTTAGATTGGGTTAGGTTAGGTTATATTACGTTATTGATGTATATAAAGATCCCACGGAGACGTAGAGGCCAACTCGCCAGGAATGTTGTCAAATATTACCGCCGAGATGATAGGTTCGGTTAGGTTAGGTTATATTACGTTACTGATGTATATAAATGTACCACGGAGAGGTAGAGGCCAACTCGCCATGAATGTTTTCAAATATTACCGCCGAGATGTTAGGTTGGGTTAGGTTAGGTTATATTACGTTCTAGATGTATATAAAGGTCCCACGGAGACGTAGAGGCCAACAAGGAAGGAATGTCTTCAAATATTACCGCAGAGATGTTAGGTTGGGTTAGGTTGGGTTATATAACGTTATTGATGTATATAAAGGTCCCACGGAGACGTAGAGGCCAACAAGCCAGGAATGTGTTCAAATATTACCACCGAGATGTTAGATTGGGTTAGGTTAGGTTATATTACGTTATTGATGTATATAAAGATCCCACGGAGACGTAGAGGCCAACTCGCCACGAATGCTGTCAAATATTACCGCCGAGATGATAGGTTGTGTTATGTTAGGTTATATTTCGTTATTGACGTTTATGAAGGTCAAACGGAGACGTAGAGGCTAACTCGCCAGTAATGTTGTCAAATATTACCGCCGAGATGATAGGTTGGGTTAGGTTAGGTTATATTACATTATTGATGTATATAAATGTACCACGGAGAGGTAGAGGCCAACTCGCCATGAATGTTTTCAAATATTACCGCCGAGATGTTAGGTTGGGTTAGGTTAGGTTATATTACGTTATAGATGTATATAAAGTTCCCACGGAGACGTAGAGGCCAACAAGCCAGGAATGTGTTCAAATATTACCGCCGAGATGTTAGATTGGGTTAGGTTAGGTTACATTACGTTATTGATGTATATAAAGATCCCACGGAGACGTAGAGGCCAACAAGCCAGGAATGTCTTCAAATATTACCGCAGAGATGTTAGGTTGGGTTAGGTTCGGTTATATAACGTTATTGATGTATATAAAGGTCCCACGGAGACGTAGAGGCCAACAAGCCAGGAATGTGTTCAAATATTACCGCCGAGATGTTAGATTGGGTTAGGTTAGGTTATATTACGTTATTGATGTATATAAAGATCCCACGGATACGTAGAGGCCAACAAGCCAGGAATGTCTTCAAATATTACCGCAGAGATGTTAGGTTGGGTTAGGTTCGGTTATATAACGTTATTGATGTATATAAAGGTCCCACGGAGACGTAGAGGCCAACAAGACAGGAATGTGTTCAAATATTACCGCCGAGATGTTAGATTGGGTTAGGTTAGGTTATATTACGTTATTGATGTATATAAAGATCCCACGGAGACGTAGAGGCCAACTCGCCAGGAATGTTGTCAAATATTACCGCCGAGATGATAGGTTCGGTTAGGTTAGGTTATATTACGTTACTGATGTATATAAATGTACCACGGAGAGGTAGAGGCCAACTCGCCATGAATGTTTTCAAATATTACCGCCGAGATGTTAGGTTGGGTTAGGTTAGGTTATATTACGTTCTAGATGTATATAAAGGTCCCACGGAGACGTAGAGGCCAACAAGGAAGGAATGTCTTCAAATATTACCGCAGAGATGTTAGGTTGGGTTAGGTTGGGTTATATAACGTTATTGATGTATATAAAGGTCCCACGGAGACGTAGAGGCCAACAAGCCAGGAATGTGTTCAAATATTACCGCCGAGATGTTAGATTGGGTTAGGTTAGGTTATATTACGTTATTGATGTATATAAAGATCCCACGGAGACGTAGAGGCCAACTCGCCAGGAATGCTGTCAAATATTACCGCCGAGATGATAGGTTGTGTTATGTTAGGTTATATTTCGTTATTGACGTTTATGAAGGTCAAACGGAGACGTAGAGGCTAACTCGCCAGTAATGTTGTCAAATATTACCGCCGAGATGATAGGTTGGTTTAGGTTAGGTTATATTTCGTTATTGATGTATATGAAGGTCCCACGGAGACGTAGAGGCCAACTCGCCATGAATGTATTCAAATATTACCGCCGAGATGTTAGGTTGGGTTAGGTTAGGTTATATTACGTTATAGATGTATATAAAGGTCCCACGGAGACGTAGAGGCCAACAAGCAAGGAATGTGTTCAAATATTACCGCCGAGATGTTAGGTTGGGTTAGGTTAGGTTATATTACGTTATAGATGTATATAAAGTTCCCACGGAGACGTAGAGGCCAACAAGCCAGGAATGTGTTCAAATATTACCGCC
This sequence comes from Xylocopa violacea, assembly GCA_963969225.1. Taxonomy (NCBI): domain Eukaryota; kingdom Metazoa; phylum Arthropoda; class Insecta; order Hymenoptera; family Apidae; genus Xylocopa; species Xylocopa violacea. The sequence continues at coordinate 3,205,573 of CAXAJV010000548.1, read as the reverse complement.
GAGATGTTAGGTTGGGTTAGGTTCGGTTATATTACGTTATTGATGTATATAAATGTACCACGGAGAGGTAGAGGCCAACTCGCCATGAATGTTTTCAAATATTACCGCCGAGATGTTAGGTTGGGTTAGGTTAGGTTATATTACGTTATAGATGTATATAAAGGTCCCACGGAGACGTAGAGGCCAACAAGCCAGGAATGTCTTCAAATATTACCGCAGAGATGTTAGGTTGGGTTAGGTTGGGTTATATAACGTTATTCATGTATATAAAGGTCCCACGGAGACGTAGAGGCCAACAAGCCAGGAATGTGTTCAAATATTACCGCCGAGATGTTAGATTGGGTTAGGTTAGGTTATATTACGTTATTGATGTATATAAAGATCCCACGGAGACGTAGAGGCCAACTCGCCAGGAATGCTGTCAAATATTACCGCCGAGATGATAGGTTGTGTTATGTTAGGTTATATTTCGTTATTGACGTTTATGAAGGTCAAACGGAGACGTAGAGGCTAACTCGCCAGTAATGTTGTCAAATATTACCGCCGAGATGATAGGTTGGGTTAGGTTAGGTTATATTTCGTTATTGATGTATATGAAGGTCCCACGGAGAGGTAGAGGCCAACTCGCCATGAATGTTTTCAAATATTACCGCCGAGATGTTAGGTTGGGTTAGGTTAGGTTATATTACGTTATAGATGTATATAAAGGTCCCACGGAGACGTAGAGGCCAACAAGACAGGAATGTGTTCAAATATTACCGCCGAGAAGTTAGATTGGGTTAGGTTAGGTTATATTACGTTATTGATGTATATAAAGATCCCACGGAGACGTAGAGGCCAACAAGCCAGGAATGTTGTCAAATATTACCGCCGAGATGATAGGTTGTGTTATGTTAGGTTATATTTCGTTATTGATGTTTATGAAGGTCAAACGGAGACGTAGAGGCCAACTCGCCAGTAATGTTGTCAAATATTACCGCCGAGATGATAGGTTGGGTTAGGTTAGGTTATATTACGTTATTGATGTATATAAAGCTCCCACGGAGACGTAGAGGCCAACTCGCCAGGAATGTTGTCAAATATTACCGCCGAAATGATAGGTTGGGTTAGGTTAGGTTATATTACGTTATTGATATATATAAATGTACCACGGAGTGGTAGAGGCCAACTCGCCATGAATGTTTTCAAATATTACCGCCGAGATGTTAGGTTGTGTTAGGTTAGGTTATATTACGTTATAGATGTATATAAAGGTCCCGCGGAGACGTAGAGGCCAACAAGCCAGTAATGTCTTCAAATATTACCGCCGAGATGTTAGGTTGGGTTAGGTTACGTTATATAACGTTATTGATGTATATAAAGGTCCCACGGAGACGTAGAGGCCAACTCGCCAGTAATGTTGTCAAATATTACGGCCGAGATGATAGGTTGGGTTAGGTTAGGTTATATTACATTATTGATGTATATAAATGTACCACGGAGAGGTAGAGGCCAACTCGCCATGAATGTTTTCAAATATTACCGCCGAGATGTTAGGTTGGGTTAGGTTAGGTTATATTACGTTATAGATGTATATAAAGTTCCCACGGAGACGTAGAGGCCAACAAGCCAGGAATGTGTTCAAATATTACCGCCGAGATGTTAGATTGGGTTAGGTTAGGTTACATTACGTTATTGATGTATATAAAGATCCCACGGAGACGTAGAGGCCAACAAGCCAGGAATGTCTTCAAATATTACCGCAGAGATGTTAGGTTGGGTTAGGTTCGGTTATATAACGTTATTGATGTATATAAAGGTCCCACGGAGACGTAGAGGCCAACAAGCCAGGAATGTGTTCAAATATTACCGCCGAGATGTTAGATTGGGTTAGGTTAGGTTATATTACGTTATTGATGTATATAAAGATCCCACGGATACGTAGAGGCCAACAAGCCAGGAATGTCTTCAAATATTACCGCAGAGATGTTAGGTTGGGTTAGGTTCGGTTATATAACGTTATTGATGTATATAAAGGTCCCACGGAGACGTAGAGGCCAACAAGACAGGAATGTGTTCAAATATTACCGCCGAGATGTTAGATTGGGTTAGGTTAGGTTATATTACGTTATTGATGTATATAAAGATCCCACGGAGACGTAGAGGCCAACTCGCCAGGAATGTTGTCAAATATTACCGCCGAGATGATAGGTTCGGTTAGGTTAGGTTATATTACGTTACTGATGTATATAAATGTACCACGGAGAGGTAGAGGCCAACTCGCCATGAATGTTTTCAAATATTACCGCCGAGATGTTAGGTTGGGTTAGGTTAGGTTATATTACGTTCTAGATGTATATAAAGGTCCCACGGAGACGTAGAGGCCAACAAGGAAGGAATGTCTTCAAATATTACCGCAGAGATGTTAGGTTGGGTTAGGTTGGGTTATATAACGTTATTGATGTATATAAAGGTCCCACGGAGACGTAGAGGCCAACAAGCCAGGAATGTGTTCAAATATTACCGCCGAGATGTTAGATTGGGTTAGGTTAGGTTATATTACGTTATTGATGTATATAAAGATCCCACGGAGACGTAGAGGCCAACTCGCCAGGAATGCTGTCAAATATTACCGCCGAGATGATAGGTTGTGTTATGTTAGGTTATATTTCGTTATTGACGTTTATGAAGGTCAAACGGAGACGTAGAGGCTAACTCGCCAGTAATGTTGTCAAATATTACCGCCGAGATGATAGGTTGGGTTAGGTTAGGTTATATTTCGTTATTGATGTATATGAAGGTCCCACGGAGACGTAGAGGCCAACTCGCCATGAATGTATTCAAATATTACCGCCGAGATGTTAGGTTGGGTTAGGTTAGGTTATATTACGTTATAGATGTATATAAAGGTCCCACGGAGACGTAGAGGCCAACAAGCAAGGAATGTGTTCAAATATTACCGCCGAGATGTTAGGTTGGGTTAGGTTAGGTTATATTACGTTATAGATGTATATAAAGTTCCCACGGAGACGTAGAGGCCAACAAGCCAGGAATGTGTTCAAATATTACCGCCGAGATGTTAGGTTGGGTTAGGTTCGGTTATATTACGTTATTGATGTATATAAATGTACCACGGAGAGGTAGAGGCCAACTCGCCATGAATGTTTTCAAATATTACCGCCGAGATGTTAGGTTGGGTTAGGTTAGGTTATATTACGTTATAGATGTATATAAAGGTCCCACGGAGACGTAGAGGCCAACAAGCCAGGAATGTCTTCAAATATTACCGCAGAGATGTTAGGTTGGGTTAGGTTGGGTTATATAACGTTATTCATGTATATAAAGGTCCCACGGAGACGTAGAGGCCAACAAGCCAGGAATGTGTTCAAATATTACCGCCGAGATGTTAGATTGGGTTAGGTTAGGTTATATTACGTTATTGATGTATATAAAGATCCCACGGAGACGTAGAGGCCAACTCGCCAGGAATGCTGTCAAATATTACCGCCGAGATGATAGGTTGTGTTATGTTAGGTTATATTTCGTTATTGACGTTTATGAAGGTCAAACGGAGACGTAGAGGCTAACTCGCCAGTAATGTTGTCAAATATTACCGCCGAGATGATAGGTTGGGTTAGGTTAGGTTATATTTCGTTATTGATGTATATGAAGGTCCCACGGAGAGGTAGAGGCCAACTCGCCATGAATGTTTTCAAATATTACCGCCGAGATGTTAGGTTGGGTTAGGTTAGGTTATATTACGTTATAGATGTATATAAAGGTCCCACGGAGACGTAGAGGCCAACAAGACAGGAATGTGTTCAAATATTACCGCCGAGAAGTTAGATTGGGTTAGGTTAGGTTATATTACGTTATTGATGTATATAAAGATCCCACGGAGACGTAGAGGCCAACAAGCCAGGAATGTTGTCAAATATTACCGCCGAGATGATAGGTTGTGTTATGTTAGGTTATATTTCGTTATTGATGTTTATGAAGGTCAAACGGAGACGTAGAGGCCAACTCGCCAGTAATGTTGTCAAATATTACCGCCGAGATGATAGGTTGGGTTAGGTTAGGTTATATTACGTTATTGATGTATATAAAGCTCCCACGGAGACGTAGAGGCCAACTCGCCAGGAATGTTGTCAAATATTACCGCCGAAATGATAGGTTGGGTTAGGTTAGGTTATATTACGTTATTGATATATATAAATGTACCACGGAGTGGTAGAGGCCAACTCGCCATGAATGTTTTCAAATATTACCGCCGAGATGTTAGGTTGTGTTAGGTTAGGTTATATTACGTTATAGATGTATATAAAGGTCCCGCGGAGACGTAGAGGCCAACAAGCCAGTAATGTCTTCAAATATTACCGCCGAGATGTTAGGTTGGGTTAGGTTACGTTATATAACGTTATTGATGTATATAAAGGTCCCACGGAGACGTAGAGGCCAACTCGCCAGTAATGTTGTCAAATATTACGGCCGAGATGATAGGTTGGGTTAGGTTAGGTTATATTACGTTATTGATGTATATAAAGCTCCCACGGAGACGTAGAGGCCAACTCGCCAGGAATGTTGTCAAATATTACCGCCGAAATGATAGGTTGGGTTAGGTTAGGTTATATTACGTTATTGATATATATAAATGTACCACGGAGTGGTAGAGGCCAACTCGCCATGAATGTTTTCAAATATTACCGCCGAGATGTTAGGGTTGGGTTAGGTTATGTTATATTACGTTATAGATGTATATAAAGGTTCCACGGAGACGTAGTGGCCAACAAGCCAGGAATGTGTTCAAATATGACCTAGGTTGGCTTAAGTTAGGTTATATTACGTTATTGATGTATATAAATGTACGACGGAGAGGTAGAGGCCAACTCGCCAGGAATGTTGTCAAATATTACCGCCGAGATGATAGGTTGGGTTAGGTTAGGTTATATTACGTTATTGATGTATATAAATGTACCACGGAGAGGTAGAGGCCAACTCGCCATGAATGTTTTCAAATATTACCGCCGAGATGTTAGGTTGGGTTAGGTTAGGTTATATTACGTTATAGATGTATATAAAGTTCCCACGGAGACGTAGAGGCCAACAAGCCAGGAATGTGTTCAAATATTACCGCCGAGATGTTAGATTGGGTTAGGTTAGGTTATATTACGTTATTGATGTATATAAAGATCCCACGGATACGTAGAGGCCAACAAGCCAGGAATGTCTTCAAATATTACCGCAGAGATGTTAGGTTGGGTTAGGTTCGGTTATATAACGTTATTGATGTATATAAAGGTCCCACGGAGACGTAGAGGCCAACAAGACAGGAATGTGTTCAAATATTACCGCCGAGATGTTAGATTGGGTTAGGTTAGGTTATATTACGTTATTGATGTATATAAAGATCCCACGGAGACGTAGAGGCCAACTCGCCAGGAATGTTGTCAAATATTACCGCCGAGATGATAGGTTCGGTTAGGTTAGGTTATATTACGTTACTGATGTATATAAATGTACCACGGAGAGGTAGAGGCCAACTCGCCATGAATGTTTTCAAATATTACCGCCGAGATGTTAGGTTGGGTTAGGTTAGGTTATATTACGTTCTAGATGTATATAAAGGTCCCACGGAGACGTAGAGGCCAACAAGGAAGGAATGTCTTCAAATATTACCGCAGAGATGTTAGGTTGGGTTAGGTTGGGTTATATAACGTTATTGATGTATATAAAGGTCCCACGGAGACGTAGAGGCCAACAAGCCAGGAATGTGTTCAAATATTACCGCCGAGATGTTAGATTGGGTTAGGTTAGGTTATATTACGTTATTGATGTATATAAAGATCCCACGGAGACGTAGAGGCCAACTCGCCTGGAATGCTGTCAAATATTACCGCCGAGATGATAGGTTGTGTTATGTTAGGTTATATTTCGTTATTGACGTTTATGAAGGTCAAACGGAGACGTAGAGGCTAACTCGCCAGTAATGTTGTCAAATATTACCGCCGAGATGATAGGTTGGGTTAGGTTAGGTTATATTTCGTTATTGATGTATATGAAGGTCCCACGGAGACGTAGAGGCCAACTCGCCATGAATGTATTCAAATATTACCGCCGAGATGTTAGGTTGGGTTAGGTTAGGTTATATTACGTTATAGATGTATATAAAGGTCCCACGGAGACGTAGAGGCCAACAAGCAAGGAATGTGTTCAAATATTACCGCCGAGATGTTAGGTTGGGTTAGGTTAGGTTATATTACGTTATAGATGTATATAAAGTTCCCACGGAGACGTAGAGGCCAACAAGCCAGGAATGTGTTCAAATATTACCGCCGAGATGTTAGGTTGGGTTAGGTTCGGTTATATTACGTTATTGATGTATATAAATGTACCACGGAGAGGTAGAGGCCAACTCGCCATGAATGTTTTCAAATATTACCGCCGAGATGTTAGGTTGGGTTAGGTTAGGTTATATTACGTTATAGATGTATATAAAGGTCCCACGGAGACGTAGAGGCCAACAAGCCAGGAATGTCTTCAAATATTACCGCAGAGATGTTAGGTTGGGTTAGGTTGGGTTATATAACGTTATTGATGTATATAAAGGTCCCACGGAGACGTAGAGGCCAACAAGCCAGGAATGTGTTCAAATATTACCGCCGAGATGTTAGATTGGGTTAGGTTAGGTTATATTACGTTATTGATGTATATAAAGATCCCACGGAGACGTAGAGGCCAACTCGCCAGGAATGCTGTCAAATATTACCGCCGAGATGATAGGTTGTGTTATGTTAGGTTATATTTCGTTATTGACGTTTATGAAGGTCAAACGGAGACGTAGAGGCTAACTCGCCAGTAATGTTGTCAAATATTACCGCCGAGATGATAGGTTGGGTTAGGTTAGGTTATATTTCGTTATTGATGTATATGAAGGTCCCACGGAGACGTAGAGGCCAACTCGCCATGAATGTATTCAAATATTACCGCCGAGATGTTAGGTTGGGTTAGGTTAGGTTATATTACGTTATAGATGTATATAAAGGTCCCACGGAGACGTAGAGGCCAACAAGCAAGGAATGTGTTCAAATATTACCGCCGAGATGTTAGGTTGGGTTAGGTTAGGTTATATTACGTTATAGATGTATATAAAGTTCCCACGGAGACGTAGAGGCCAACAAGCCAGGAATGTGTTCAAATATTACCGCCGAGATGTTAGGTTGGGTTAGGTTCGGTTATATTACGTTATTGATGTATATAAATGTACCACGGAGAGGTAGAGGCCAACTCGCCATGAATGTTTTCAAATATTACCGCCGAGATGTTAGGTTGGGTTAGGTTAGGTTATATTACGTTATAGATGTATATAAAGGTTCCACGGAGACGTAGTGGCCAACAAGCCAGGAATGTGTTCAAATATGACCTAGGTTGGGTTAAGTTAGGTTATATTACGTTATTGATGTATATAAATGTACGACGGAGAGGTAGAGGCCAACTCGCCAGGAATGTTGTCAAATATTACCGCCGAGATGATAGGTTGGGTTAGGTTAGGTTATATTACGTTATTGATGTATATAAATGTACCACGGAGAGGTAGAGGCCAACTCGCCATGAATGTTTTCAAATATTACCGCCGAGATGTTAGGTTGGGTTAGGTTAGGTTATATTACGTTATAGATGTATATAAAGTTCCCACGGAGACGTAGAGGCCAACAAGCCAGGAATGTGTTCAAATATTACCGCCGAGATGTTAGATTGGGTTAGGTTAGGTTACATTACGTTATTGATGTATATAAAGATCCCACGGAGACGTAGAGGCCAACAAGCCAGGAATGTCTTCAAATATTACCGCAGAGATGTTAGGTTGGGTTAGGTTCGGTTATATAACGTTATTGATGTATATAAAGGTCCCACGGAGACGTAGAGGCCAACAAGCCAGGAATGTGTTCAAATATTACCGCCGAGATGTTAGATTGGGTTAGGTTAGGTTATATTACGTTATAGATGTATATAAAGTTCCCACGGAGACGTAGAGGCCAACAAGCCAGGAATGTGTTCAAATATTACCGCCGAGATGTTAGGTTGGGTTAGGTTCGGTTATATTACGTTATTGATGTATATAAATGTACCACGGAGAGGTAGAGGCCAACTCGCCATGAATGTTTTCAAATATTACCGCCGAGATGTTAGGTTGGGTTAGGTTAGGTTATATTACGTTATAGATGTATATAAAGGTCCCACGGAGACGTAGAGGCCAACAAGCCAGGAATGTCTTCAAATATTACCGCAGAGATGTTAGGTTGGGTTAGGTTGGGTTATATAACGTTATTGATGTATATAAAGGTCCCACGGAGACGTAGAGGCCAACAAGCCAGGAATGTGTTCAAATATTACCGCCGAGATGTTAGATTGGGTTAGGTTAGGTTATATTACGTTATTGATGTATATAAAGATCCCACGGAGACGTAGAGGCCAACTCGCCTGGAATGCTGTCAAATATTACCGCCGAGATGATAGGTTGTGTTATGTTAGGTTATATTTCGTTATTGACGTTTATGAAGGTCAAACGGAGACGTAGAGGCTAACTCGCCAGTAATGTTGTCAAATATTACCGCCGAGATGATAGGTTGGGTTAGGTTAGGTTATATTTCGTTATTGATGTATATAAAGTTCCCACGGAGACGTAGAGGCCAACAAGCCAGGAATGTGTTCAAATATTACCGCCGAGATGTTAGATTGGGTTAGGTTAGGTTACATTACGTTATTGATGTATATAAAGATCCCACGGAGACGTAGAGGCCAACAAGCCAGGAATGTCTTCAAATATTACCGCAGAGATGTTAGGTTGGGTTAGGTTCGGTTATATAACGTTATTGATGTATATAAAGGTCCCACGGAGACGTAGAGGCCAACAAGCCAGGAATGTGTTCAAATATTACCGCCGAGATGTTAGATTGGGTTAGGTTAGGTTATATTACGTTATAGATGTATATAAAGTTCCCACGGAGACGTAGAGGCCAACAAGCCAGGAATGTGTTCAAATATTACCGCCGAGATGTTAGGTTGGGTTAGGTTCGGTTATATTACGTTATTGATGTATATAAATGTACCACGGAGAGGTAGAGGCCAACTCGCCATGAATGTTTTCAAATATTACCGCCGAGATGTTAGGTTGGGTTAGGTTAGGTTATATTACGTTATAGATGTATATAAAGGTCCCACGGAGACGTAGAGGCCAACAAGCCAGGAATGTCTTCAAATATTACCGCAGAGATGTTAGGTTGGGTTAGGTTGGGTTATATAACGTTATTGATGTATATAAAGGTCCCACGGAGACGTAGAGGCCAACAAGCCAGGAATGTGTTCAAATATTACCGCCGAGATGTTAGATTGGGTTAGGTTAGGTTATATTACGTTATTGATGTATATAAAGATCCCACGGAGACGTAGAGGCCAACTCGCCAGGAATGCTGTCAAATATTACCGCCGAGATGATAGGTTGTGTTATGTTAGGTTATATTTCGTTATTGACGTTTATGAAGGTCAAACGGAGACGTAGAGGCTAACTCGCCAGTAATGTTGTCAAATATTACCGCCGAGATGATAGGTTGGGTTAGGTTAGGTTATATTTCGTTATTGATGTATATGACGGTCCCACGGAGAGGTAGAGGCCAACTCGCCATGAATGTTTTCAAATATTACCGCCGAGATGTTAGGTTGGGTTAGGTTAGGTTATATTACGTTATAGATGTATATAAAGGTCCCACGGAGACGTAGAGGCCAACAAGACAGGAATGTGTTCAAATATTACCGCCGAGAAGTTAGATTGGGTTAGGTTAGGTTATATTACGTTATTGATGTATATAAAGATCCCACGGAGACGTAGAGGCCAACAAGCCAGGAATGTTGTCAAATATTACCGCCGAGATGATAGGTTGTGTTATGTTAGGTTATATTTCGTTATTGATGTTTATGAAGGCCAAACGGAGACGTAGAGGCCAACTCGCCAGGAATGTTGTCAAATATTACCGCCGAAATGATAGGTTGGGTTAGGTTAGGTTATATTACGTTATTGATATATATAAATGTACCACGGAGTGGTAGAGGCCAACTCGCCATGAATGTTTTCAAATATTACCGCCGAGATGTTAGGGTTGGGTTAGGTTAGGTTATATTACGTTATAGATGTATATAAAGGTTCCACGGAGACGTAGTGGCCAACAAGCCAGGAATGTGTTCAAATATGACCTAGGTTGGGTTAAGTTAGGTTATATTACGTTATTGATGTATATAAATGTACGACGGAGAGGTAGAGGCCAACTCGCCAGGAATGTTGTCAAATATTACCGCCGAGATGATAGGTTGGGTTAGGTTAGGTTATATTACGTTATTGATGTATATAAATGTACCACGGAGAGGTAGAGGCCAACTCGCCATGAATGTTTTCAAATATTACCGCCGAGATGTTAGGTTGGGTTAGGTTAGGTTATATTACGTTATAGATGTATATAAAGTTCCCACGGAGACGTAGAGGCCAACAAGCCAGGAATGTGTTCAAATATTACCGCCGAGATGTTAGATTGGGTTAGGTTAGGTTATATTACGTTATTGATGTATATAAAGATCCCACGGATACGTAGAGGCCAACAAGCCAGGAATGTCTTCAAATATTACCGCAGAGATGTTAGGTTGGGTTAGGTTCGGTTATATAACGTTATTGATGTATATAAAGGTCCCACGGAGACGTAGAGGCCAACAAGACAGGAATGTGTTCAAATATTACCGCCGAGATGTTAGATTGGGTTAGGTTAGGTTATATTACGTTATTGATGTATATAAAGATCCCACGGAGACGTAGAGGCCAACTCGCCAGGAATGTTGTCAAATATTACCGCCGAGATGATAGGTTCGGTTAGGTTAGGTTATATTACGTTACTGATGTATATAAATGTACCACGGAGAGGTAGAGGCCAACTCGCCATGAATGTTTTCAAATATTACCGCCGAGATGTTAGGTTGGGTTAGGTTAGGTTAAATTACGTTATAGATGTATATAAAGGTCCCACGGAGACGTAGAGGCCAACAAGGAAGGAATGTCTTCAAATATTACCGCAGAGATGTTAGGTTGGGTTAGGTTGGGTTATATAACGTTATTGATGTATATAAAGGTCCCACGGAGACGTAGAGGCCAACAAGCCAGGAATGTGTTCAAATATTACCACCGAGATGTTAGATTGGGTTAGGTTAGGTTATATTACGTTATTGATGTATATAAAGATCCCACGGAGACGTAGAGGCCAACTCGCCAGGAATGCTGTCAAATATTACCGCCGAGATGATAGGTTGTGTTATGTTAGGTTATATTTCGTTATTGACGTTTATGAAGGTCAAACGGAGACGTAGAGGCTAACTCGCCAGTAATGTTGTCAAATATTACCGCCGAGATGATAGGTTGGGTTAGGTTAGGTTATATTACGTTATTGATGTATATAAATGTACCACGGAGAGGTAGAGGCCAACTCGCCATGAATGTTTTCAAATATTACCGCCGAGATGTTAGGTTGGGTTAGGTTAGGTTATATTACGTTATAGATGTATATAAAGTTCCCACGGAGACGTAGAGGCCAACAAGCCAGGAATGTGTTCAAATATTACCGCCGAGATGTTAGATTGGGTTAGGTTAGGTTACATTACGTTATTGATGTATATAAAGATCCCACGGAGACGTAGAGGCCAACAAGCCAGGAATGTCTTCAAATATTACCGCAGAGATGTTAGGTTGGGTTAGGTTCGGTTATATAACGTTATTGATGTATATAAAGGTCCCACGGAGACGTAGAGGCCAACAAGCCAGGAATGTGTTCAAATATTACCGCCGAGATGTTAGATTGGGTTAGGTTAGGTTATATTACGTTATTGATGTATATAAAGATCCCACGGATACGTAGAGGCCAACAAGCCAGGAATGTCTTCAAATATTACCGCAGAGATGTTAGGTTGGGTTAGGTTCGGTTATATAACGTTATTGATGTATATAAAGGTCCCACGGAGACGTAGAGGCCAACAAGACAGGAATGTGTTCAAATATTACCGCCGAGATGTTAGATTGGGTTAGGTTAGGTTATATTACGTTATTGATGTATATAAAGATCCCACGGAGACGTAGAGGCCAACTCGCCAGGAATGTTGTCAAATATTACCGCCGAGATGATAGGTTCGGTTAGGTTAGGTTATATTACGTTACTGATGTATATAAATGTACCACGGAGAGGTAGAGGCCAACTCGCCATGAATGTTTTCAAATATTACCGCCGAGATGTTAGGTTGGGTTAGGTTAGGTTATATTACGTTCTAGATGTATATAAAGGTCCCACGGAGACGTAGAGGCCAACAAGGAAGGAATGTCTTCAAATATTACCGCAGAGATGTTAGGTTGGGTTAGGTTGGGTTATATAACGTTATTGATGTATATAAAGGTCCCACGGAGACGTAGAGGCCAACAAGCCAGGAATGTGTTCAAATATTACCGCCGAGATGTTAGATTGGGTTAGGTTAGGTTATATTACGTTATTGATGTATATAAAGATCCCACGGAGACGTAGAGGCCAACTCGCCAGGAATGCTGTCAAATATTACCGCCGAGATGATAGGTTGTGTTATGTTAGGTTATATTTCGTTATTGACGTTTATGAAGGTCAAACGGAGACGTAGAGGCTAACTCGCCAGTAATGTTGTCAAATATTACCGCCGAGATGATAGGTTGGGTTAGGTTAGGTTATATTTCGTTATTGATGTATATGAAGGTCCCACGGAGACGTAGAGGCCAACTCGCCATGAATGTATTCAAATATTACCGCCGAGATGTTAGGTTGGGTTAGGTTAGGTTATATTACGTTATAGATGTATATAAAGGTCCCACGGAGACGTAGAGGCCAACAAGCAAGGAATGTGTTCAAATATTACCGCCGAGATGTTAGGTTGGGTTAGGTTAGGTTATATTACGTTATAGATGTATATAAAGTTCCCACGGAGACGTAGAGGCCAACAAGCCAGGAATGTGTTCAAATATTACCGCCGAGATGTTAGGTTGGGTTAGGTTCGGTTATATTACGTTATTGATGTATATAAATGTACCACGGAGAGGTAGAGGCCAACTCGCCATGAATGTTTTCAAATATTACCGCCGAGATGTTAGGTTGGGTTAGGTTAGGTTATATTACGTTATAGATGTATATAAAGGTCCCACGGAGACGTAGAGGCCAACAAGCCAGGAATGTCTTCAAATATTACCGCAGAGATGTTAGGTTGGGTTAGGTTGGGTTATATAACGTTATTGATGTATATAAAGGTCCCACGGAGACGTAGAGGCCAACAAGCCAGGAATGTGTTCAAATATTACCGCCGAGATGTTAGATTGGGTTAGGTTAGGTTATATTACGTTATTGATGTATATAAAGATCCCACGGAGACGTAGAGGCCAACTCGCCAGGAATGCTGTCAAATATTACCGCCGAGATGATAGGTTGTGTTATGTTAGGTTATATTTCGTTATTGACGTTTATGAAGGTCAAACGGAGACGTAGAGGCTAACTCGCCAGTAATGTTGTCAAATATTACCGCCGAGATGATAGGTTGGGTTAGGTTAGGTTATATTTCGTTATTGATGTATATGAAGGTCCCACGGAGAGGTAGAGGCCAACTCGCCATGAATGTTTTCAAATATTACCGCCGAGATGTTAGGTTGGGTTAGGTTAGGTTATATTACGTTATAGATGTATATAAAGGTCCCACGGAGACGTAGAGGCCAACAAGACAGGAATGTGTTCAAATATTACCGCCGAGAAGTTAGATTGGGTTAGGTTAGGTTATATTACGTTATTGATGTATATAAAGATCCCACGGAGACGTAGAGGCCAACAAGCCAGGAATGTTGTCAAATATTACCGCCGAGATGATAGGTTGTGTTATGTTAGGTTATATTTCGTTATTGATGTTTATGAAGGTCAAACGGAGACGTAGAGGCCAACTCGCCAGTAATGTTGTCAAATATTACCGCCGAGATGATAGGTTGGGTTAGGTTAGGTTATATTACGTTATTGATGTATATAAAGCTCCCACGGAGACGTAGAGGCCAACTCGCCAGGAATGTTGTCAAATATTACCGCCGAAATGATAGGTTGGGTTAGGTTAGGTTATATTACGTTATTGATATATATAAATGTACCACGGAGTGGTAGAGGCCAACTCGCCATGAATGTTTTCAAATATTACCGCCGAGATGTTAGGTTGTGTTAGGTTAGGTTATATTACGTTATAGATGTATATAAAGGTCCCGCGGAGACGTAGAGGCCAACAAGCCAGTAATGTCTTCAAATATTACCGCCGAGATGTTAGGTTGGGTTAGGTTACGTTATATAACGTTATTGATGTATATAAAGGTCCCACGGAGACGTAGAGGCCAACTCGCCAGTAATGTTGTCAAATATTACGGCCGAGATGATAGGTTGGGTTAGGTTAGGTTATATTACGTTATTGATGTATATAAAGCTCCCACGGAGACGTAGAGGCCAACTCGCCATGAATGTTTTCAAATATTACCGCCGAGATGTTAGGTTGGGTTAGGTTAGGTTATATTACGTTATAGATGTATATAAAGGTCCCACGGAGACGTAGAGGCCAACAAGACAGGAATGTGTTCAAATATTACCGCCGAGAAGTTAGATTGGGTTAGGTTAGGTTATATTACGTTATTGATGTATATAAAGATCCCACGGAGACGTAGAGGCCAACAAGCCAGGAATGTTGTCAAATATTACCGCCGAGATGATAGGTTGTGTTATGTTAGGTTATATTTCGTTATTGATGTTTATGAAGGTCAAACGGAGACGTAGAGGCCAACTCGCCAGTAATGTTGTCAAATATTACCGCCGAGATGATAGGTTGGGTTAGGTTAGGTTATATTACGTTATTGATGTATATAAAGCTCCCACGGAGACGTAGAGGCCAACTCGCCAGGAATGTTGTCAAATATTACCGCCGAAATGATAGGTTGGGTTAGGTTAGGTTATATTACGTTATTGATATATATAAATGTACCACGGAGTGGTAGAGGCCAACTCGCCATGAATGTTTTCAAATATTACCGCCGAGATGTTAGGTTGTGTTAGGTTAGGTTATATTACGTTATAGATGTATATAAAGGTCCCGCGGAGACGTAGAGGCCAACAAGCCAGTAATGTCTTCAAATATTACCGCCGAGATGTTAGGTTGGGTTAGGTTACGTTATATAACGTTATTGATGTATATAAAGGTCCCACGGAGACGTAGAGGCCAACTCGCCAGTAATGTTGTCAAATATTACGGCCGAGATGATAGGTTGGGTTAGGTTAGGTTATATTACGTTATTGATGTATATAAAGCTCCCACGGAGACGTAGAGGCCAACTCGCCAGGAATGTTGTCAAATATTACCTCCGAAATGATAGGTTGGGTTATTGTTAGGTTATATTACGTTATTGATATATATAAATGTACCACGGAGTGGTAGAGGCCAACTCGCCATGAATGTTTTCAAATATTACCGCCGAGATGTTAGGGTTGGGTTAGGTTAGGTTATATTACGTTATAGATGTATATAAAGGTTCCACGGAGACGTAGTGGCCAACAAGCCAGGAATGTGTTCAAATATGACCTAGGTTGGGTTAAGTTAGGTTATATTACGTTATTGATGTATATAAATGTACGACGGAGAGGTAGAGGCCAACTCGCCAGGAATGTTGTCAAATATTACCGCCGAGATGATAGGTTGGGTTAGGTTAGGTTATATTACGTTATTGATGTATATAAATGTACCACGGAGAGGTAGAGGCCAACTCGCCATGAATGTTTTCAAATATTACCGCCGAGATGTTAGGTTGGGTTAGGTTAGGTTATATTACGTTATAGATGTATATAAAGTTCCCACGGAGACGTAGAGGCCAACAAGCCAGGAATGTGTTCAAATATTACCGCCGAGATGTTAGATTGGGTTAGGTTAGGTTATATTACGTTATTGATGTATATAAAGATCCCACGGATACGTAGAGGCCAACAAGCCAGGAATGTCTTCAAATATTACCGCAGAGATGTTAGGTTGGGTTAGGTTCGGTTATATAACGTTATTGATGTATATAAAGGTCCCACGGAGACGTAGAGGCCAACAAGACAGGAATGTGTTCAAATATTACCGCCGAGATGTTAGATTGGGTTAGGTTAGGTTATATTACGTTATTGATGTATATAAAGATCCCACGGAGACGTAGAGGCCAACTCGCCAGGAATGTTGTCAAATATTACCGCCGAGATGATAGGTTCGGTTAGGTTAGGTTATATTACGTTACTGATGTATATAAATGTACCACGGAGAGGTAGAGGCCAACTCGCCATGAATGTTTTCAAATATTACCGCCGAGATGTTAGGTTGGGTTAGGTTAGGTTATATTACGTTCTAGATGTATATAAAGGTCCCACGGAGACGTAGAGGCCAACAAGGAAGGAATGTCTTCAAATATTACCGCAGAGATGTTAGGTTGGGTTAGGTTGGGTTATATAACGTTATTGATGTATATAAAGGTCCCACGGAGACGTAGAGGCCAACAAGCCAGGAATGTGTTCAAATATTACCGCCGAGATGTTAGATTGGGTTAGGTTAGGTTATATTACGTTATTGATGTATATAAAGATCCCACGGAGACGTAGAGGCCAACTCGCCAGGAATGCTGTCAAATATTACCGCCGAGATGATAGGTTGTGTTATGTTAGGTTATATTTCGTTATTGACGTTTATGAAGGTCAAACGGAGACGTAGAGGCTAACTCGCCAGTAATGTTGTCAAATATTACCGCCGAGATGATAGGTTGGGTTAGGTTAGGTTATATTTCGTTATTGATGTATATGAAGGTCCCACGGAGACGTAGAGGCCAACTCGCCATGAATGTATTCAAATATTACCGCCGAGATGTTAGGTTGGGTTAGGTTAGGTTATATTACGTTATAGATGTATATAAAGGTCCCACGGAGACGTAGAGGCCAACAAGCAAGGAATGTGTTCAAATATTACCGCCGAGATGTTAGGTTGGGTTAGGTTAGGTTATATTACGTTATAGATGTATATAAAGTTCCCACGGAGACGTAGAGGCCAACAAGCCAGGAATGTGTTCAAATATTACCGCCGAGATGTTAGGTTGGGTTAGGTTCGGTTATATTACGTTATTGATGTATATAAATGTACCACGGAGAGGTAGAGGCCAACTCGCCATGAATGTTTTCAAATATTACCGCCGAGATGTTAGGTTGGGTTAGGTTAGGTTATATTACGTTATAGATGTATATAAAGGTCCCACGGAGACGTAGAGGCCAACAAGCCAGGAATGTCTTCAAATATTACCGCAGAGATGTTAGGTTGGGTTAGGTTGGGTTATATAACGTTATTGATGTATATAAAGGTCCCACGGAGACGTAGAGGCCAACAAGCCAGGAATGTGTTCAAATATTACCGCCGAGATGTTAGATTGGGTTAGGTTAGGTTATATTACGTTATTGATGTATATAAAGATCCCACGGAGACGTAGAGGCCAACTCGCCAGGAATGCTGTCAAATATTACCGCCGAGATGATAGGTTGTGTTATGTTAGGTTATATTTCGTTATTGACGTTTATGAAGGTCAAACGGAGACGTAGAGGCTAACTCGCCAGTAATGTTGTCAAATATTACCGCCGAGATGATAGGTTGGGTTAGGTTAGGTTATATTTCGTTATTGATGTATATGAAGGTCCCACGGAGACGTAGAGGCCAACTCGCCATGAATGTATTCAAATATTACCGCCGAGATGTTAGGTTGGGTTAGGTTAGGTTATATTACGTTATAGATGTATATAAAGGTCCCACGGAGACGTAGAGGCCAACAAGCAAGGAATGTGTTCAAATATTACCGCCGAGATGTTAGGTTGGGTTAGGTTAGGTTATATTACGTTATAGATGTATATAAAGTTCCCACGGAGACGTAGAGGCCAACAAGCCAGGAATGTGTTCAAATATTACCGCCGAGATGTTAGGTTGGGTTAGGTTCGGTTATATTACGTTATTGATGTATATAAATGTACCACGGAGAGGTAGAGGCCAACTCGCCATGAATGTTTTCAAATATTACCGCCGAGATGTTAGGTTGGGTTAGGTTAGGTTATATTACGTTATAGATGTATATAAAGGTTCCACGGAGACGTAGTGGCCAACAAGCCAGGAATGTGTTCAAATATGACCTAGGTTGGGTTAAGTTAGGTTATATTACGTTATTGATGTATATAAATGTACGACGGAGAGGTAGAGGCCAACTCGCCAGGAATGTTGTCAAATATTACCGCCGAGATGATAGGTTGGGTTAGGTTAGGTTATATTACGTTATTGATGTATATAAATGTACCACGGAGAGGTAGAGGCCAACTCGCCATGAATGTTTTCAAATATTACCGCCGAGATGTTAGGTTGGGTTAGGTTAGGTTATATTACGTTATAGATGTATATAAAGTTCCCACGGAGACGTAGAGGCCAACAAGCCAGGAATGTGTTCAAATATTACCGCCGAGATGTTAGATTGGGTTAGGTTAGGTTACATTACGTTATTGATGTATATAAAGATCCCACGGAGACGTAGAGGCCAACAAGCCAGGAATGTCTTCAAATATTACCGCAGAGATGTTAGGTTGGGTTAGGTTCGGTTATATAACGTTATTGATGTATATAAAGGTCCCACGGAGACGTAGAGGCCAACAAGCCAGGAATGTGTTCAAATATTACCGCCGAGATGTTAGATTGGGTTAGGTTAGGTTATATTACGTTATTGATGTATATAAAGATCCCACGGATACGTAGAGGCCAACAAGCCAGGAATGTCTTCAAATATTACCGCAGAGATGTTAGGTTGGGTTAGGTTCGCTTATATAACGTTATTGATGTATATAAAGGTCCCACGGAGACGTAGAGGCCAACAAGACAGGAATGTGTTCAAATATTACCGCCGAGATGTTAGCTTGGGTTAGGTTAGGTTATATTACGTTATTGATGTATATAAAGATCCCACGGAGACGTAGAGGCCAACTCGCCAGGAATGTTGTCAAATATTACCGCCGAGATGATAGGTTCGGTTAGGTTAGGTTATATTACGTTACTGATGTATATAAATGTACCACGGAGAGGTAGAGGCCAACTCGCCATGAATGTTTTCAAATATTACCGCCGAGATGTTAGGTTGGGTTAGGTTAGGTTATATTACGTTCTAGATGTATATAAAGGTCCCACGGAGACGTAGAGGCCAACAAGGAAGGAATGTCTTCAAATATTACCGCAGAGATGTTAGGTTGGGTTAGGTTGGGTTATATAACGTTATTGATGTATATAAAGGTCCCACGGAGACGTAGAGGCCAACAAGCCAGGAATGTGTTCAAATATTACCGCCGAGATGTTAGATTGGGTTAGGTTAGGTTATATTACGTTATTGATGTATATAAAGATCCCACGGAGACGTAGAGGCCAACTCGCCAGGAATGCTGTCAAATATTACCGCCGAGATGATAGGTTGTGTTATGTTAGGTTATATTTCGTTATTGACGTTTATGAAGGTCAAACGGAGACGTAGAGGCTAACTCGCCAGTAATGTTGTCAAATATTACCGCCGAGATGATAGGTTGGGTTAGGTTAGGTTATATTTCGTTATTGATGTATATGAAGGTCCCACGGAGACGTAGAGGCCAACTCGCCATGAATGTATTCAAATATTACCGCCGAGATGTTAGGTTGGGTTAGGTTAGGTTATATTACGTTATAGATGTATATAAAGGTCCCACGGAGACGTAGAGGCCAACAAGCAAGGAATGTGTTCAAATATTACCGCCGAGATGTTAGGTTGGGTTAGGTTAGGTTATATTACGTTATAGATGTATATAAAGTTCCCACGGAGACGTAGAGGCCAACAAGCCAGGAATGTGTTCAAATATTACCGCCGAGATGTTAGGTTGGGTTAGGTTCGGTTATATTACGTTATTGATGTATATAAATGTACCACGGAGAGGTAGAGGCCAACTCGCCATGAATGTTTTCAAATATTACCGCCGAGATGTTAGGTTGGGTTAGGTTAGGTTATATTACGTTATAGATGTATATAAAGGTCCCACGGAGACGTAGAGGCCAACAAGCCAGGAATGTCTTCAAATATTACCGCAGAGATGTTAGGTTGGGTTAGGTTGGGTTATATAACGTTATTGATGTATATAAAGGTCCCACGGAGACGTAGAGGCCAACAAGCCAGGAATGTGTTCAAATATTACCGCCGAGATGTTAGATTGGGTTAGGTTAGGTTATATTACGTTATTGATGTATATAAAGATCCCACGGAGACGTAGAGGCCAACTCGCCAGGAATGCTGTCAAATATTACCGCCGAGATGATAGGTTGTGTTATGTTAGGTTATATTTCGTTATTGACGTTTATGAAGGTCAAACGGAGACGTAGAGGCTAACTCGCCAGTAATGTTGTCAAATATTACCGCCGAGATGATAGGTTGGGTTAGGTTAGGTTATATTTCGTTATTGATGTATATGAAGGTCCCACGGAGACGTAGAGGCCAACTCGCCATGAATGTATTCAAATATTACCGCCGAGATGTTAGGTTGGGTTAGGTTAGGTTATATTACGTTATAGATGTATATAAAGGTCCCACGGAGACGTAGAGGCCAACAAGCAAGGAATGTGTTCAAATATTACCGCCGAGATGTTAGGTTGGGTTAGGTTAGGTTATATTACGTTATAGATGTATATAAAGTTCCCACGGAGACGTAGAGGCCAACAAGCCAGGAATGTGTTCAAATATTACCGCCGAGATGTTAGGTTGGGTTAGGTTCGGTTATATTACGTTATTGATGTATATAAATGTACCACGGAGAGGTAGAGGCCAACTCGCCATGAATGTTTTCAAATATTACCGCCGAGATGTTAGGTTGGGTTAGGTTAGGTTATATTACGTTATAGATGTATATAAAGGTTCCACGGAGACGTAGTGGCCAACAAGCCAGGAATGTGTTCAAATATGACCTAGGTTGGGTTAAGTTAGGTTATATTACGTTATTGATGTATATAAATGTACGACGGAGAGGTAGAGGCCAACTCGCCAGGAATGTTGTCAAATATTACCGCCGAGATGATAGGTTGGGTTAGGTTAGGTTATATTACGTTATTGATGTATATAAATGTACCACGGAGAGGTAGAGGCCAACTCGCCATGAATGTTTTCAAATATTACCGCCGAGATGTTAGGTTGGGTTAGGTTAGGTTATATTACGTTATAGATGTATATAAAGTTCCCACGGAGACGTAGAGGCCAACAAGCCAGGAATGTGTTCAAATATTACCGCCGAGATGTTAGATTGGGTTAGGTTAGGTTACATTACGTTATTGATGTATATAAAGATCCCACGGAGACGTAGAGGCCAACAAGCCAGGAATGTCTTCAAATATTACCGCAGAGATGTTAGGTTGGGTTAGGTTCGGTTATATAACGTTATTGATGTATATAAAGGTCCCACGGAGACGTAGAGGCCAACAAGCCAGGAATGTGTTCAAATATTACCGCCGAGATGTTAGATTGGGTTAGGTTAGGTTATATTACGTTATTGATGTATATAAAGATCCCACGGATACGTAGAGGCCAACAAGCCAGGAATGTCTTCAAATATTACCGCAGAGATGTTAGGTTGGGTTAGGTTCGCTTATATAACGTTATTGATGTATATAAAGGTCCCACGGAGACGTAGAGGCCAACAAGACAGGAATGTGTTCAAATATTACCGCCGAGATGTTAGCTTGGGTTAGGTTAGGTTATATTACGTTATTGATGTATATAAAGATCCCACGGAGACGTAGAGGCCAACTCGCCAGGAATGTTGTCAAATATTACCGCCGAGATGATAGGTTCGGTTAGGTTAGGTTATATTACGTTACTGATGTATATAAATGTACCACGGAGAGGTAGAGGCCAACTCGCCATGAATGTTTTCAAATATTACCGCCGAGATGTTAGGTTGGGTTAGGTTAGGTTATATTACGTTCTAGATGTATATAAAGGTCCCACGGAGACGTAGAGGCCAACAAGGAAGGAATGTCTTCAAATATTACCGCAGAGATGTTAGGTTGGGTTAGGTTGGGTTATATAACGTTATTGATGTATATAAAGGTCCCACGGAGACGTAGAGGCCAACAAGCCAGGAATGTGTTCAAATATTACCGCCGAGATGTTAGATTGGGTTAGGTTAGGTTATATTACGTTATTGATGTATATAAAGATCCCACGGAGACGTAGAGGCCAACTCGCCAGGAATGCTGTCAAATATTACCGCCGAGATGATAGGTTGTGTTATGTTAGGTTATATTTCGTTATTGACGTTTATGAAGGTCAAACGGAGACGTAGAGGCTAACTCGCCAGTAATGTTGTCAAATATTACCGCCGAGATGATAGGTTGGGTTAGGTTAGGTTATATTTCGTTATTGATGTATATGAAGGTCCCACGGAGACGTAGAGGCCAACTCGCCATGAATGTATTCAAATATTACCGCCGAGATGTTAGGTTGGGTTAGGTTCGGTTATATTACGTTATTGATGTATATAAATGTACCACGGAGAGGTAGAGGCCAACTCGCCATGAATGTTTTCAAATATTACCGCCGAGATGTTAGGTTGGGTTAGGTTAGGTTATATTACGTTATAGATGTATATAAAGGTCCCACGGAGACGTAGAGGCCAACAAGCCAGGAATGTCTTCAAATATTACCGCAGAGATGTTAGGTTGGGTTAGGTTCGGTTATATTACGTTATTGATGTATATAAATGTACCACGGAGAGGTAGAGGCCAACTCGCCATGAATGTTTTCAAATATTACCGCCGAGATGTTAGGTTGGGTTAGGTTAGGTTATATTACGTTATAGATGTATATAAAGGTCCCACGGAGACGTAGAGGCCAACAAGCCAGGAATGTCTTCCAATATTACCGCAGAGATGTTAGGTTGGGTTAGGTTGGGTTATATAACGTTATTGATGTATATAAAGGTCCCACGGAGACGTAGAGGCCAACAAGGAAGGAATGTCTTCAAATATTACCGCAGAGATGTTAGGTTGGGTTAGGTTGGGTTATATAACGTTATTGATGTATATAAAGGTCCCACGGAGACGTAGAGGCCAACAAGCCAGGAATGTGTTCAAATATTACCGCCGAGATGTTAGATTGGGTTAGGTTAGGTTATATTACGTTATTGATGTATATAAAGATCCCACGGAGACGTAGAGGCCAACTCGCCAGTAGTGTTGTCAAATATTACCGCCGAGATGATAGGTTGGGTTAGGTTAGGTTATATTACGTTATTGATGTATATAAAGCTCCCACGGAGACGTAGAGGCCAACTCGCCAGGAATGTTGTCAAATATTACCGCCGAAATGATAGGTTGGGTTAGGTTAGGTTATATTACGTTATTGATATATATAAATGTACCACGGTGTGGTAGAGGCCAACTCGCCATGAATGTTTTCAAATATTACCGCCGAGATGTTAGGTTGGGTTAGGTTAGGTTATATTACGTTATAGATGTATATAAAGGTCCCACGGAGACGTAGAGGCCAACAAGACAGGAATGTGTTCAAATATTACCGCCGAGATGTTAGATTGGGTTAGGTTAGGTTATATTACGTTATTGATGTATATAAAGATCCCACGGAGACGTAGAGGCCAACTCACCAGGAATGTTGTCAAATATTACCGCCGAGATGATAGGTTCGGTTAGGTTAGGTTATATTACGTTACTGATGTATATAAATGTACCACGGAGAGGTAGAGGCCAACTCGCCATGAATGTTTTCAAATATTACCGCCGAGATGTTAGGTTGGGTTAGGTTAGGTTATATTACGTTACTGATGTATATAAAGATCCCACGGATACGTAGAGGCCAACATGCCAGGAATGTCTTCAAATATTACCGCAGAGATGTTAGGTTGGGTTAGGTTCGGTTATATAACGTTATTGATGTATATAAAGGTCCCACGGAGACGTAGAGGCCAACAAGACAGGAATGTGTTCAAATATTACCGCCGAGATGTTAGATTGGGTTAGGTTAGGTTATATTTCGTTATTGACGTTTATGAAGGTCAAACGGAGACGTAGAGGCTAACTCGCCAGTAATGTTGTCAAATATTACCGCCGAGATGATAGGTTGGGTTAGGTTAGGTTATATTTCGTTATTGATGTATATGAAGGTCCCACGGCGACGTAGAGGCCAACTCGCCATGAATGTATTCAAATATTACCGCCGAGATGTTAGGTTGGGTTAGGTTAGGTTATATTACGTTATAGATGTATATAAAGGTCCCACGGAGACGTAGAGGCCAACAAGCAAGGAATGTGTTCAAATATTACCGCCGAGATGTTAGGTTGGGTTAGGTTAGGTTATATTACGTTATAGATGTATATAAAGTTCCCACGGAGACGTAGAGGCCAACAAGCCAGGAATGTGTTCAAATATTACCGCCGAGATGTTAGGTTGGGTTAGGTTCGGTTATATTACGTTATTGATGTATATAAATGTACCACGGAGAGGTAGAGGCCAACTCGCCATGAATGTTTTCAAATATTACCGCCGAGATGTTAGGTTGGGTTAGGTTAGGTTATATTACGTTATAGATGTATATAAAGGTCCCACGGAGACGTAGAGGCCAACAAGCCAGGAATGTCTTCAAATATTACCGCAGAGATGTTAGGTTGGGTTAGGTTGGGTTATATAACGTTATTGATGTATATAAAGGTCCCACGGAGACGTAGAGGCCAACAAGCCAGGAATGTGTTCAAATATTACCGCCGAGATGTTAGATTGGGTTAGGTTAGGTTATATTACGTTATTGATGTATATAAAG
This sequence comes from Xylocopa violacea, assembly GCA_963969225.1. NCBI lineage: Eukaryota > Metazoa > Arthropoda > Insecta > Hymenoptera > Apidae > Xylocopa > Xylocopa violacea. Next base: position 3,180,614 of record CAXAJV010000548.1, on the reverse strand, counting down.
ATCCCACGGAGACGTAGAGGCCAACTCGCCAGGAATGCTGTCAAATATTACCGCCGAAATGATAGGTTGTGTTATGTTAGGTTATATTTCGTTATTGACGTTTATGAAGGTCAAACGGAGACGTAGAGGCTAACTCGCCAGTAATGTTGTCAAATATTACCGCCGAGATGATAGGTTGGGTTAGGTTAGGTTATATTTCGTTATTGATGTATATGAATGTCCCACGGAGACGTAGAGGCCAACTCGCCATGAATGTATTCAAATATTACCGCCGAGATGTTAGGTTGGGTTAGGTTAGGTTATATTACGTTATAGATGTATATAAAGGTCCCACGGAGACGTAGAGGCCAACAAGCAAGGAATGTGTTCAAATATTACCGCCGAGATGTTAGGTTGGGTTAGGTTAGGTTATATTACGTTATAGATGTATATAAAGTTCCCACGGAGACGTAGAGGCCAACAAGCCAGGAATGTGTTCAAATATTACCGCCGAGATGTTAGGTTGGGTTAGGTTCGGTTATATTACGTTATTGATGTATATAAATGTACCACGGAGAGGTAGAGGCCAACTCGCCATGAATGTTTTCAAATATTACCGCTGAGATGTTAGGTTGGGTTAGGTTAGGTTATATTACGCTATAGATGTATATAAAGGTCCCACGGAGACGTAGAGGCCAACAAGCCAGGAATGTCTTCAAATATTACCGCAGAGATGTTAGGTTGGGTTAGGTTGGGTTATATAACGTTATTGATGTATATAAAGGTCCCACGGAGACGTAGACGCCAACAAGCCAGGAATGTGATCAAATATTACCACCGAGACGTTAGATTGGGTTAGGTTAGGTTATATTACGTTATTGATGTATATAAAGATCCCACGGGGACGTAGAGGCCAACTCGCCAGGAATGTTGTCAAATATTACCGCCGAGATGATAGGTTGTGTTATGTTAGGTTATATTTCGTTATTGATGTTTATGAAGGTCAAACGGAGACGTAGAGGCCAACTTGCCAGTAATGTTGTCAAATATTACCGCCGAGATGATAGGTTGGGTTAGGTTAGGTTATATTACGTTATTGATGTATATAAAGCTCCCACGGAGACGTAGAGGCCAACTCGCCAGGAATGTTGTCAAATATTACCGCCGAAATGATAGGTTGGGTTAGGTTAGGTTATATTACGTTATTGATATATATAAATGTACCACGGTGTGGTAGAGGCCAACTCGCCATGAATGTTTTCAAATATTACCGCCGAGATGTTAGGGTTGGGTTAGGTTAGGTTATATTACGTTATAGATGTATATAAAGGTTCCACGGAGACGTAGTGGCCAACAAGCCAGGAATGTGTTCAAATATTACCGCCGAGATGTTAGATTGGGTTAGGTTAGGTTATATTACGTTATTGATGTATATAAAGATCCCACGGAGACGTAGAGGCCAACTCGCCAGGAATGTTGTCAAATATTACCGCCGAGATGATAGGTTCGGTTAGGTTAGGTTATATTACGTTACTGATGTATATAAATGTACCACGGAGAGGTAGAGGCCAACTCGCCATGAATGTTTTCAAATATTACCGCCGAGATGTTAGGTTGGGTTAGGTTAGGTTATATTACGTTATAGATGTATATAAAGGTCCCACGGAGACGTAGAGGCCAACAAGAAAGCAATGTCTTCAAATATTACCGCAGAGATGTTAGGTTGGGTTAGGTTGGGTTATATAACGTTATTGATGTATATAAAGGTCCCACGGAGACGTAGAGGCCAACAAGCCAGGAATGTGTTCAAATATTACCGCCGAGATGTTAGATTGGGTTAGGTTAGGTTATATTACGTTATTGATGTATATAAAGATCCCACGGAGACGTAGAGGCCAACTCGCCAGGAATGCTGTCAAATATTACCGCCGAGATGATAGGTTGTGTTATGTTAGGTTATATTTCGTTATTGACGTTTATGAAGGTCAAACGGAGACGTAGAGGCTAACTCGCCAGTAATGTTGTCAAATATTACCGCCGAGATGATAGGTTGGGTTAGGTTAGGTTATATTTCGTTATTGATGTATATGAAGGTCCCACGGAGACGTAGAGGCCAACTCGCCATGAATGTATTCAAATATTACCGCCGAGATGTTAGGTTGGGTTAGGTTAGGTTATATTACGTTATTGATGTATATAAAGATCCCACGGATACGTAGAGGCCAACATGCCAGGAATGTCTTCAAATATTACCGCAGAGATGTTAGGTTGGGTTAGGTTCGGTTATATAACGTTATTGATGTATATAAAGGTCCCACGGAGACGTAGAGGCCAACAAGACAGGAATGTGTTCAAATATTACCGCCGAGATGTTAGATTGGGTTAGGTTAGGTTATATTTCGTTATTGACGTTTATGAAGGTCAAACGGAGACGTAGAGGCTAACTCGCCAGTAATGTTGTCAAATATTACCGCCGAGATGATAGGTTGGGTTAGGTTAGGTTATATTTCGTTATTGATGTATATGAAGGTCCCACGGAGACGTAGAGGCCAACTCGCCATGAATGTATTCAAATATTACCGCCGAGATGTTAGGTTGGGTTAGGTTAGGTTATATTACGTTATAGATGTATATAAAGGTCCCACGGAGACGTAGAGGCCAACAAGCAAGGAATGTGTTCAAATATTACCGCCGAGATGTTAGGTTGGGTTAGGTTAGGTTATATTACGTTATAGATGTATATAAAGTTCCCACGGAGACGTAGAGGCCAACAAGCCAGGAATGTGTTCAAATATTACCGCCGAGATGTTAGGTTGGGTTAGGTTCGGTTATATTACGTTATTGATGTATATAAATGTACCACGGAGAGGTAGAGGCCAACTCGCCATGAATGTTTTCAAATATTACCGCCGAGATGATAGGTTGTGTTATGTTAGGTTATATTTCGTTATTGACGTTTATGAAGGTCAAACGGAGACGTAGAGGCTAACTCGCCAGTAATGTTGTCAAATATTACCGCCGAGATGATAGGTTGGGTTAGGTTAGGTTATATTTCGTTATTGATGTATATGAAGGTCCCACGGAGACGTAGAGGCCAACTCGCCATGAATGTTTTCAAATATTACCGCCGAGATGTTAGGTTGGGTTAGGTTAGGTTATATTACGTTATGGATGTATATAAAGGTCCCACGGAGACGTAGAGGCCAACTCGCCAGGTATGTTTTCTAATATTACCGCCGAGATGTTAGGTTGGGTTAGGTTAGGTTATATTACGTTATTGATGTATAAAAAGATCCCACGGAGACGGAGAAACCAACTCGCCAGGAATGTTGTCAAATATTACCGCCGAGACGTTAGGCTGGGTTAGGTTCGGTTATATAACGTTATTGATGTATATAAAGGTGCCACGGAGACGTAGAGGCCAACAAGCCAGGAAGGTGTTCAAATATTACCGCCGAGATGTTAGATTGGGTTAGGTTGGGTTATATAACGTTATTGATGTATATAAAGGTCCCACGGAGACGTAGAGGCCGACAAGCCAGGAATGTGTTCAAATATTACCGCCGAGATGTTAGATTGGGTTAGGTTAGGTTATATTACGTTATTGATGTATATAAAGATCCCACGGAGACGTAGAGGCCAACTCGCCAGGAATGCTGTCAAATATTACCGCCGAGATGATAGGTTGTGTTATGTTAGGTTATATTTCGTTATTGACGTTTATGAAGGTCAAACGGAGACGTAGAGGCTAACTCGCCAGTAATGTTGTCAAATATTACCGCCGAGATGATAGGTTGGGTTAGGTTAGGTTATATTTCGTTATTGATGTATATGAAGGTCCCACGGAGACGTAGAGGCCAACTCGCCATGAATGTATTCAAATATTACCGCCGAGATGTTAGGTTGGGTTAGGTTAGGTTATATTACGTTATAGATGTATATAAAGGTCCCACGGAGACGTAGAGGCCAACAAGCAAGGAATGTGTTCAAATATTACCGCCGAGATGTTAGGTTGGGTTAGGTTAGGTTATATTACGTTATAGATGTATATAAAGTTCCCACGGAGACGTAGAGGCCAATAAGCCAGGAATGTGTTCAAATATTACCGCCGAGATGTTAGGTTGGGTTAGGTTCGGTTATATTACGTTATTGATGTATATAAATGTACCACGGAGAGGTAGAGGCCAACTCGCCATGAATGTTTTCAAATATTACCGCCGAGATGTTAGGTTGGGTTAGGTTAGGTTATATTACGTTATAGATGTATATAAAGGTCCCACGGAGACGTAGAGGCCAACAAGCCAGGAATGTCTTCAAATATTACCGCCGAGATGTTAGGTTGGGTTAGGTTACGTTATATAACGTTATTGATGTATATAAAGGTCCCACGGAGACGTAGAGGCCAACTCGCCAGTAATGTTGTCAAATATTACGGCCGAGATGATAGGTTGGGTTAGGTTAGGTTATATTACGTTATTGATGTATATAAAGCTCCCACGGAGACGTAGAGGCCAACTCGCCAGGAATGTTGTCAAATATTACCGCCGAAATGATAGGTTGGGTTAGGTTAGGTTATATTACGTTATTGATATATATATAAATGTACCACGGAGTGGTAGAGGCCAACTCGCCATGAATGTTTTCAAATATTACCGCCGAGATGTTAGGGTTGGGTTAGGTTAGGTTATATTACGTTATAGATGTATATAAAGGTTCCACGGAGACGTAGTGGCCAACAAGCCAGGAATGTGTTCAAATATGACCTAGGTTGGGTTAAGTTAGGTTATATTACGTTATTGATGTATATAAATGTACGACGGAGAGGTAGAGGCCAACTCGCCAGGAATGTTGTCAAATATTACCGCCGAGATGATAGGTTGGGTTAGGTTAGGTTATATTACGTTATTGATGTATATAAATGTACCACGGAGAGGTAGAGGCCAACTCGCCATGAATGTTTTCAAATATTACCGCCGAGATGTTAGGTTGGGTTAGGTTAGGTTATATTACGTTATAGATGTATATAAAGTTCCCACGGAGACGTAGAGGCCAACAAGCCAGGAATGTGTTCAAATATTACCGCCGAGATGTTAGGTTGGGTTAGGTTCGGTTATATTACGTTATTGATGTATATAAATGTACCACGGAGAGGTAGAGGCCAACTCGCCATGAATGTTTTCAAATATTACCGCCGAGATGTTAGGTTGGGTTAGGTTAGGTTATATTACGTTATAGATGTATATAAAGGTCCCACGGAGACGTAGAGGCCAACAAGCCAGGAATGTCTTCAAATATTACCGCAGAGATGTTAGGTTGGGTTAGGTTGGGTTATATAACGTTATTGATGTATATAAAGGTCCCACGGAGACGTAGACGCCAACAAGCCAGGAATGTGTTCAAATATTACCACCGAGATGTTAGATTGGGTTAGGTTAGGTTATATTACGTTATTGATGTATATAAAGATCCCACGGGGACGTAGAGGCCAACTCGCCAGGAATGCTGTCAAATATTACCGCCGAGATGATAGGTTGTGTTATGTTAGGTTATATTTCGTTATTGACGTTTATGAAGGTCAAACGGAGACGTAGAGGCTAACTCGCCAGTAATGTTGTCAAATATTACCGCCGAGATGATAGGTTGGGTTAGGTTAGGTTATATTACGTTATAGATGTATATAAAGGTTCCACGGAGACGTAGTGGCCAACAAGCCAGGAATGTGTTCAAATATGACCTAGGTTGGGTTAAGTTAGGTTATATTACGTTATTGATGTATATAAATGTACGACGGAGAGGTAGAGGCCAACTCGCCAGGAATGTTGTCAAATATTACCGCCGAGATGATAGGTTGGGTTAGGTTAGGTTATATTACGTTATTGATGTATATAAATGTACCACGGAGAGGTAGAGGCCAACTCGCCATGAATGTTTTCAAATATTACCGCCGAGATGTTAGGTTGGGTTAGGTTAGGTTATATTACGTTATAGATGTATATAAAGTTCCCACGGAGACGTAGAGGCCAACAAGCCAGGAATGTGTTCAAATATTACCGCCGAGATGTTAGATTGGGTTAGGTTAGGTTACATTACGTTATTGATGTATATAAAGATCCCACGGAGACGTAGAGGCCAACAAGCCAGGAATGTCTTCAAATATTACCGCAGAGATGTTAGGTTGGGTTAGGTTCGGTTATATAACGTTATTGATGTATATAAAGGTCCCACGGAGACGTAGAGGCCAACAAGCCAGGAATGTGTTCAAATATTACCGCCGAGATGTTAGATTGGGTTAGGTTAGGTTATATTACGTTATTGATGTATATAAAGATCCCACGGATACGTAGAGGCCAACAAGCCAGGAATGTCTTCAAATATTACCGCAGAGATGTTAGGTTGGGTTAGGTTCGGTTATATAACGTTATTGATGTATATAAAGGTCCCACGGAGACGTAGAGGCCAACAAGACAGGAATGTGTTCAAATATTACCGCCGAGATGTTAGATTGGGTTAGGTTAGGTTATATTACGTTATTGATGTATATAAAGATCCCACGGAGACGTAGAGGCCAACTCGCCAGGAATGTTGTCAAATATTACCGCCGAGATGATAGGTTCGGTTAGGTTAGGTTATATTACGTTACTGATGTATATAAATGTACCACGGAGAGGTAGAGGCCAACTCGCCATGAATGTTTTCAAATATTACCGCCGAGATGTTAGGTTGGGTTAGGTTAGGTTATATTACGTTCTAGATGTATATAAAGGTCCCACGGAGACGTAGAGGCCAACAAGGAAGGAATGTCTTCAAATATTACCGCGGAGATGTTAGGTTGGGTTAGGTTGGGTTATATAACGTTATTGATGTATATAAAGGTCCCACGGAGACGTAGAGGCCAACAAGCCAGGAATGTGTTGAAATATTACCGCCGAGATGTTAGATTGGGTTAGGTTAGGTTATATTACGTTATTGATGTATATAAAGATCCCACGGAGACGTAGAGGCCAACTCGCCAGGAATGCTGTCAAATATTTCCGCCGAGATGATAGGTTGTGTTATGTTAGGTTATATTTCGTTATTGACGTTTATGAAGGTCAAACGGAGACGTAGAGGCTAACTCGCCAGTAATGTTGTCAAATATTACCGCCGAGATGATAGATTGGGTTAGGTTAGGTTATATTTCGTTATTGATGTATATGAAGGTCCCACGGAGACGTAGAGGCCAACTCGCCATGAATGTATTCAAATATTACCGTCGAGATGTTAGGTTGGGTTAGGTTAGGTTATATTACGTTATAGATGTATATAAAGGTCCCACGGAGACGTAGAGGCCAACAAGCAAGGAATGTGTTCAAATATTACCGCCGAGATGTTAGGTTGGGTTAGGTTAGGTTATATTACGTTATAGATGTATATAAAGTTCCCACGGAGACGTAGAGGCCAACAAGCCAGGAATGTGTTCAAATATTACCGCCGAGATGTTAGGTTGGGTTAGGTTCGGTTATATTACGTTATTGATGTATATAAATGTACCACGGAGAGGTAGAGGCCAACTCGCCATGAATGTTTTCAAATATTACCGCCGAGATGTTAGGTTGGGTTAGGTTAGGTTATATTACGTTATAGATGTATATAAAGGTCCCACGGAGACGTAGAGGCCAACAAGCCAGGAATGTCTTCAAATATTACCGCAGAGATGTTAGGTTGGGTTAGGTTGGGTTATATAACGTTATTGATGTATATAAAGGTCCCACGGAGACGTAGAGGCCAACAAGCCAGGAATGTGTTCAAATATTACCGCCGAGATGTTAGATTGGGTTAGGTTAGGTTATATTACGTTATTGATGTATATAAAGATCCCACGGAGACGTAGAGGCCAACTCGCCAGGAATGCTGTCAAATATTCCCGCCGAGATGATAGGTTGTGTTATGTTAGGTTATATTTCGTTATTGACGTTTATGAAGGTCAAACGGAGACGTAGAGGCTAACTCGCCAGTAATGTTGTCAAATATTACCGCCGAGATGATAGGTTGGGTTAGGTTAGGTTATATTTCGTTATTGATGTATATGAAGGTCCCACGGAGACGTAGAGGCCAACTCGCCATGAATGTATTCAAATATTACCGCCGAGATGTTAGGTTGGGTTAGGTTAGGTTATATTACGTTATAGATGTATATAAAGGTCCCACGGAGACGTAGAGGCCAACAAGCAAGGAATGTGTTCAAATATTACCGCCGAGATGTTAGGTTGGGTTAGGTTAGGTTATATTACGTTATAGATGTATATAAAGTTCCCACGGAGACGTAGAGGCCAACAAGCCAGGAATGTGTTCAAATATTACCGCCGAGATGTTAGGTTGGGTTAGGTTCGGTTATATTACGTTATTGATGTATATAAATGTACCACGGAGAGGTAGAGGCCAACTCGCCATGAATGTTTTCAAATATTACCGCCGAGATGTTAGGTTGGGTTAGGTTAGGTCATATTACGTTATAGATGTATATAAAGGTCCCACGGAGACGTAGAGGCCAACAAGCCAGGAATGTCTTCAAATATTACCGCAGAGATGTTAGGTTGGGTTAGGTTGGGTTATATAACGTTATTGATGTATATAAAGGTCCCACGGAGACGTAGACGCCAACAAGCCAGGAATGTGTTCAAATATTACCACCGAGATGTTAGATTGGGTTAGGTTAGGTTATATTACGTTATTGATGTATATAAAGATCCCACGGGGACGTAGAGGCCAACTCGCCAGGAATGTTGTCAAATATTACCGCCGAGATGATAGGTTGTGTTATGTTAGGTTATATTTCGTTATTGATGTTTATGAAGGTCAAACGGAGACGTAGAGGCCAACTCGCCAGTAATGTTGTCAAATATTACCGCCGAGATGATAGGTTGGGTTAGGTTAGGTTATATTACGTTATTGATGTATATAAAGCTCCCACGGAGACGTAGAGGCCAACTCGCCAGGAATGTTGTCAAATATTACCGCCGAAATGATAGGTTGGGTTAGGTTAGGTTATATTACGTTATTGATGTATATAAAGATCCCACGGAGACGTAGAGGCCAACAAGCCAGGAATGTCTTCAAATATTACCGCCGAGACGTTAGGCTGGGTTAGGTTCGGTTATATAACGTTATTGATGTATATAAAGGTCCCACGGAGACGTAGAGGCCAACTCGCCAGGAATGCTGTCAAATATTACCGCCGAGATGATAGGTTGTGTTATGTTAGGTTATATTTCGTTATTGACGTTTATGAAGGTCAAACGGAGACGTAGAGGCTAACTCGCCAGTAATGTTGTCAAATATTACCGCCGAGATGATAGGTTGGGTTAGGTTAGGTTATATTTCGTTATTGATGTATATGAAGGTCCCACGTAGACGTAGAGGCCAACTCGCCATGAATGTATTCAAATATTACCGCCGAGATGTTAGGTTGGGTTAGGTTAGGTTATATTACGTTATAGATGTATATAAAGGTCCCACGGAGACGTAGAGGCCAACAAGCAAGGAATGTGTTCAAATATTACCGCCGAGATGTTAGGTTGGGTTAGGTTAGGTTATATTACGTTATAGATGTATATAAAGTTCCCACGGAGACGTAGAGGCCAACAAGCCAGGAATGTGTTCAAATATTACCGCCGAGATGTTAGGTTGGGTTAGGTTCGGTTATATTACGTTATTGATGTATATAAATGTACCACGGAGAGGTAGAGGCCAACTCGCCATGAATGTTTTCAAATATTACCGCCGAGATGTTAGGTTGGGTTAGGTTAGGTCATATTACGTTATAGATGTATATAAAGGTCCCACGGAGACGTAGAGGCCAACAAGCCAGGAATGTCTTCAAATATTACCGCAGAGATGTTAGGTTGGGTTAGGTTGGGTTATATAACGTTATTGATGTATATAAAGGTCCCACGGAGACGTAGACGCCAACAAGCCAGGAATGTGTTCAAATATTACCACCGAGATGTTAGATTGGGTTAGGTTAGGTTATATTACGTTATTGATGTATATAAAGATCCCACGGGGACGTAGAGGCCAACTCGCCAGGAATGTTGTCAAATATTACCGCCGAGATGATAGGTTGTGTTATGTTAGGTTATATTTCGTTATTGATGTTTATGAAGGTCAAACGGAGACGTAGAGGCCAACTCGCCAGTAATGTTGTCAAATATTACCGCCGAGATGATAGGTTGGGTTAGGTTAGGTTATATTACGTTATTGATGTATATAAAGCTCCCACGGAGACGTAGAGGCCAACTCGCCAGGAATGTTGTCAAATATTACCGCCGAAATGATAGGTTGGGTTAGGTTAGGTTATATTACGTTATTGATATATATAAATGTACCACGGTGTGGTAGAGGCCAACTCGCCATGAATGTTTTCAAATATTACCGCCGAGATGTTAGGTTGGGTTAGGTTAGGTTATATTACGTTATTGATGTATATAAAGATCCCACGGAGACGTAGAGGCCAACAAGCCAGGAATGTCTTCAAATATTACCGCCGAGACGTTAGGCTGGGTTAGGTTCGGTTATATAACGTTATTGATGTATATAAAGGTCCCACGGAGACGTAGAGGCCAACAAGCCAGGAAGGTGATCAAATATTACCGCCGAGATGTTAGGTTGGGTTAGGTTAGGTTATATTACGTTATAGATGTATATAAAGCTCCCGCGGAGACGTAGTGGCCAACAAGCCAGGAATGTGTTCAAATATTACCTAGGTTGGGTTAGGTTAGGTTATATTACGTTATTGATGTATATAAATGTACGACGGAGAGGTAGAGGCCAACTCGCCATGAATGTTTTCAAATATTACCGCCGAGATGTTAGGTTGGGTTAGGTTAGGTTATATTACGTTATAGATGTATATAAAGGTCCCACGGAGACGTAGAGGCCAACAAGACAGGAATGTGTTCAAATATTACCGCCGAGAAGTTAGATTGGGTTAGGTTAGGTTATATTACGTTATTGATGTATATAAAGATCCCACGGAGACGTAGAGGCCAACAAGCCAGGAATGTTGTCAAATATTACCGCCGAGATGATAGGTTGTGTTATGTTAGGTTATATTTCGTTATTGATGTTTATGAAGGTCAAACGGAGACGTAGAGGCCAACTCGCCAGTAATGTTGTCAAATATTACCGCCGAGATGATAGGTTGGGTTAGGTTAGGTTATATTACGTTATTGATGTATATAAAGCTCCCACGGAGACGTAGAGGCCAACTCGCCAGGAATGTTGTCAAATATTACCGCCGAAATGATAGGTTGGGTTAGGTTAGGTTATATTACGTTATTGATATATATAAATGTACCACGGAGTGGTAGAGGCCAACTCGCCATGAATGTTTTCAAATATTACTGCCGAGATGTTAGGTTGTGTTAGGTTAGGTTATATTACGTTATAGATGTATATAAAGGTCCCGCGGAGACGTAGAGGCCAACAAGCCAGTAATGTCTTCAAATATTACCGCCGAGATGTTAGGTTGGGTTAGGTTACGTTATATAACGTTATTGATGTATATAAAGGTCCCACGGAGACGTAGAGGCCAACTCGCCAGTAATGTTGTCAAATATTACGGCCGAGATGATAGGTTGGGTTAGGTTAGGTTATATTACGTTATTGATGTATATAAAGCTCCCACGGAGACGTAGAGGCCAACTCGCCAGGAATGTTGTCAAATATTACCGCCGAAATGATAGGTTGGGTTAGGTTAGGTTATATTACGTTATTGATATATATAAATGTACCACGGAGTGGTAGAGGCCAACTCGCCATGAATGTTTTCAAATATTACCGCCGAGATGTTAGGGTTGGGTTAGGTTAGGTTATATTACGTTATAGATGTATATAAAGGTTCCACGGATACGTAGAGGCCAACAAGCCAGGAATGTCTTCAAATATTACCGCAGAGATGTTAGGTTGGGTTAGGTTCGGTTATATAACGTTATTGATGTATATAAAGGTCCCACGGAGACGTAGAGGCCAACAAGACAGGAATGTGTTCAAATATTACCGCCGAGATGTTAGATTGGGTTAGGTTAGGTTATATTACGTTATTGATGTATATAAAGATCCCACGGAGACGTAGAGGCCAACTCGCCAGGAATGTTGTCAAATATTACCGCCGAGATGATAGGTTCGGTTAGGTTAGGTTATATTACGTTACTGATGTATATAAATGTACCACGGAGAGGTAGAGGCCAACTCGCCATGAATGTTTTCAAATATTACCGCCGAGATGTTAGGTTGGGTTAGGTTAGGTTATATTACGTTCTAGATGTATATAAAGGTCCCACGGAGACGTAGAGGCCAACAAGGAAGGAATGTCTTCAAATATTACCGCAGAGATGTTAGGTTGGGTTAGGTTGGGTTATATAACGTTATTGATGTATATAAAGGTCCCACGGAGACGTAGAGGCCAACAAGCCAGGAATGTGTTCAAATATTACCGCCGAGATGTTAGATTGGGTTAGGTTAGGTTATATTACGTTATTGATGTATATAAAGATCCCACGGAGACGTAGAGGCCAACTCGCCAGGAATGCTGTCAAATATTACCGCCGAGATGATAGGTTGTGTTATGTTAGGTTATATTTCGTTATTGACGTTTATGAAGGTCAAACGGAGACGTAGAGGCTAACTCGCCAGTAATGTTGTCAAATATTACCGCCGAGATGATAGGTTGGGTTAGGTTAGGTTATATTTCGTTATTGATGTATATGAAGGTCCCACGGAGACGTAGAGGCCAACTCGCCATGAATGTATTCAAATATTACCGCCGAGATGTTAGGTTGGGTTAGGTTAGGTTATATTACGTTATAGATGTATATAAAGGTCCCACGGAGACGTAGAGGCCAACAAGCAAGGAATGTGTTCAAATATTACCGCCGAGATGTTAGGTTGGGTTAGGTTAGGTTATATTACGTTATAGATGTATATAAAGTTCCCACGGAGACGTAGAGGCCAACAAGCCAGGAATGTGTTCAAATATTACCGCCGAGATGTTAGGTTGGGTTAGGTTCGGTTATATTACGTTATTGATGTATATAAATGTACCACGGAGAGGTAGAGGCCAACTCGCCATGAATGTTTTCAAATATTACCGCCGAGATTTTAGGTTGGGTTAGGTTAGGTTATATTACGTTATAGATGTATATAAAGGTCCCACGGAGACGTAGAGGCCAACAAGCCAGGAATGTCTTCAAATATTACCGCAGAGATGTTAGGTTGGGTTAGGTTGGGTTATATAACGTTATTGATGTATATAAAGGTCCCACGGAGACGTAGACGCCAACAAGCCAGGAATGTGTTCAAATATTACCACCGAGATGTTAGATTGGGTTAGGTTAGGTTATATTACGTTATTGATGTATATAAAGATCCCACGGGGACGTAGAGGCCAACTCGCCAGGAATGCTGTCAAATATTACCGCCGAGATGATAGGTTGTGTTATGTTAGGTTATATTTCGTTATTGACGTTTATGAAGGTCAAACGGAGACGTAGAGGCTAACTCGCCAGTAATGTTGTCAAATATTACCGCCGAGATGATAGGTTGGGTTAGGTTAGGTTATATTTCGTTATTGATGTATATGAAGGTCCCACGGAGACGTAGAGGCCAACTCGCCATGAATGTTTTCAAATATTACCGCCGAGATGTTAGGTTGGGTTAGGTTAGGTTATATTACGTTATGGATGTATATAAAGGTCCCACGGAGACGTAGAGGCCAACTCGCCAGGTATGTTTTCTAATATTACCGCCGAGATGTTAGGTTGGGTTAGGTTAGGTTATATTACGTTATTGATGTATAAAAAGATCCCACGGAGACGGAGAAACCAACTCGCCAGGAATGTTGTCAAATATTACCGCCGAGACGTTAGGCTGGGTTAGGTTCGGTTATATAACGTTATTGATGTATATAAAGGTCCCACGGAGACGTAGAGGCCAACTCGCCAGGAATGTTGTCAAATATTACCGCCGAGATGATAGGTTCGGTTAGGTTAGGTTATATTACGTTACTGATGTATATAAATGTACCACGGAGAGGTAGAGGCCAACTCGCCATGAATGTTTTCAAATATTACCGCCGAGATGTTAGGTTGGGTTAGGTTAGGTTATATTACGTTCTAGATGTATATAAAGGTCCCACGGAGACGTAGAGGCCAACAAGGAAGGAATGTCTTCAAATATTACCGCAGAGATGTTAGGTTGGGTTAGGTTGGGTTATATAACGTTATTGATGTATATAAAGGTCCCACGGAGACGTAGAGGCCAACAAGCCAGGAATGTGTTCAAATATTACCGCCGAGATGTTAGATTGGGTTAGGTTAGGTTATATTACGTTATTGATGTATATAAAGATCCCACGGAGACGTAGAGGCCAACTCGCCAGGAATGCTGTCAAATATTACCGCCGAGATGATAGGTTGTGTTATGTTAGGTTATATTTCGTTATTGACGTTTATGAAGGTCAAACGGAGACGTAGAGGCTAACTCGCCAGTAATGTTGTCAAATATTACCGCCGAGATGATAGGTTGGGTTAGGTTAGGTTATATTTCGTTATTGATGTATATGAAGGTCCCACGGAGACGTAGAGGCCAACTCGCCATGAATGTATTCAAATATTACCGCCGAGATGTTAGGTTGGGTTAGGTTAGGTTATATTACGTTATAGATGTATATAAAGGTCCCACGGAGACGTAGAGGCCAACAAGACAGGAATGTGTTCAAATATTACCGCCGAGATGTTAGGTTGGGTTAGGTTAGGTTATATTACGTTATAGATGTATATAAAGTTCCCACGGAGACGTAGAGGCCAACAAGCCAGGAATGTGTTCAAATATTACCGCCGAGATGTTAGGTTGGGTTAGGTTCGGTTATATTACGTTATTGATGTATATAAATGTACCACGGAGAGGTAGAGGCCAACTCGCCATGAATGTTTTCAAATATTACCGCCGAGATGTTAGGTTGGGTTAGGTTAGGTTATATTACGTTATAGATGTATATAAAGGTCCCACGGAGACGTAGAGGCCAACAAGCCAGGAATGTCTTCAAATATTACCGCAGAGATGTTAGGTTGGGTTAGGTTGGGTTATATAACGTTATTGATGTATATAAAGGTCCCACGGAGACGTAGACGCCAACAAGCCAGGAATGTGTTCAAATATTACCACCGAGATGTTAGATTGGGTTAGGTTAGGTTATATTACGTTATTGATGTATATAAAGATCCCACGGGGACGTAGAGGCCAACTCGCCAGGAATGCTGTCAAATATTACCGCCGAGATGATAGGTTGTGTTATGTTAGGTTATATTTCGTTATTGACGTTTATGAAGGTCAAACGGAGACGTAGAGGCTAACTCGCCAGTAATGTTGTCAAATATTACCGCCGAGATGATAGGTTGGGTTAGGTTAGGTTATATTTCGTTATTGATGTATATGAAGGTCCCACGGAGACGTAGAGGCCAACTCGCCATGAATGTTTTCAAATATTACCGCCGAGATGTTAGGTTGGGTTAGGTTAGGTTATATTACGTTATGGATGTATATAAAGGTCCCACGGAGACGTAGAGGCCAACTCGCCAGGTATGTTTTCTAATATTACCGCCGAGATGTTAGGTTGGGTTAGGTTAGGTTATATTACGTTATTGATGTATAAAAAGATCCCACGGAGACGGAGAAACCAACTCGCCAGGAATGTTGTCAAATATTACCGCCGAGACGTTAGGCTGGGTTAGGTTCGGTTATATAACGTTATTGATGTATATAAAGGTCCCACGGAGACGTAGAGGCCAACAAGCCAGGAAGGTGTTCAAATATTACCGCCGAGATGTTAGATTGGGTTAGGTTAGGTTATATTACGTTATTGATGTATATAAAGATCCCACGGAGACGTAGAGGCCAACAAGCCAGGAATGTCTTCAAATATTACCGCAGAGATGTTAGGTTGGGTTAGGTTCGGTTATATAACGTTATTGATGTATATAAAGGTCCCACGGAGACGTAGAGGCCAACAAGCCAGGAATGTGTTCAAATATTACCGCCGAGATGTTAGATTGGGTTAGGTTAGGTTATATTACGTTATTGATGTATATAAAGATCCCACGGAGACGTAGAGGCCAACAAGCCAGGAATGTCTTCAAATATTACCGCAGAGATGTTAGGTTGGGTTAGGTTGGGTTATATAACGTTATTGATGTATATAAAGGTCCCACGGAGACGTAGAGTCCAACAAGCCAGGAATGTGTTCAAATATTACCGCCGAGATGTTAGATTGGGTTAGGTTAGGTTATATTACCTTATTGATGTATATAAAGTTCCCACGGAGACGTAGAGGCCAACAGGCCAGGAATGTGTTCAAATATTACCGCCGAGATGTTAGATTGGGTTAGGTTAGGTTATATTACGTTATTGATGTATATAAAGATCCCACGGAGACGTAGAGGCCAACAAGCCAGGAATGTCTTCAAATATTACCGCAGAGATGTTAGTTTGGGTTAGGTTCGGTTATATAACGTTATTGATGTATATAAATATCCCACGGAGACGTAGAGGCCAACAAGCCAGGAATGTGTTCAAATAATACCGCCGAGATGTTAGGTTGGGTTAGGTTAGGTTATATTACGTTATAGATGTATATAAAGATCCCACGGAGACGTAGAGTCCAACAAGCCAGGATGTCTTCAAATATTACCGCCGAGATATTAGGTTGGTTTAGGTTAGGTTATATTACGTTATTGATGTATATAAAGATCCCACGGAGACGTAGAGGCCAACAAGTCAGGAATGTGTTCAAATATTACCGCGGAGATGTTAGGTTGGGTTAGGTTAGGTTATATTACGTTATTGATGTATATAAAGGTCCCACGGAGACGTAGAGGCCAACAAGCTAGGAACGTGATCAAATATTACCGCCGAGTTGTTAGGTTGGGTTAGGGTAGGTTATATTACGTTATTGATGTATATAAAGCTCCCACAGAGACGTTGAGGCCAACTCGCCAGGAATGTGGTCAAATATTACCGCCGAGATGTTATTTTGGGTTAGGATAGGTTATATTACGTTATTGATGTATATAAAGGTCCCACGGAGACGTAGAGTCCAACAAGCCAGGAATGTGTTCAAATATTACCGCCGAGATGTTAGATTGGGTTAGGTTAGGTTATATTACCTTATTGATGTATATAAAGGTCCCACGGAGACGTAGAGGCCAACAAGCCAGGAATTTGTTCAAATATTACCGCGGAGATGTTAGGTTGGGTTAGGTTAGGTTATATTACGTTATAGATGTATATAAAGTTCCCACGGAGACGTAGAGGCCAACAAGCCAGGAATACGTTCAAATATTACCGTCGAGATGTTAGATTGGGTCAGGTTAGGCTATATTACGTTATTGATGTATATAAAGATCGCACGGAGACGGAGAAGCCAACTCGCCAGGAATGTTGTCAAATATTACCGCCGAGATTTTAGGTTGTGTTAGGTTAGCTTATATAACGTTATTGATGTATATAAAGGTCCCACGGAGACGTAGAGGCCAACTCGCCAGGAATGTTGTCAAATATTACCGCCGAGATGATAGGTTGTGTTATGTTAGGTTATATTTCGTTATTGATGTTTATGAAGGTCAAACGGAGACGTAGAGGCCAACTCGCCAGTAATGTTGTCAAATATTACCGCCGAGATGTTAGATTGGGTTAGGTTAGGTTATATTACGTTATTGATGTATATAAAGGTCCCACGGAGACGTAGAGGCCAACAAGCCAGGAATGTGATCAAATATTACCGCCGAGTTGTTAGGTTGGGTTAGGGTAGGTTATATTACGTTATTGATGTATATAAAGCTCCCACAGAGACGTTGAGGCCAACTCGCCAGGAATGTGGTCAAATATTACCGCCGAGATGTTATTTTGGGTTAGGATAGGTTATATTACGTTATTGATGTATATAAAGGTCCCACGGAGACGTAGAGTCCAACAAGCCAGGAATGTGTTCAAATATTACCGCCGAGATGTTAGATTGGGTTAGGTTAGGTTATATTACCTTATTGATGTATATAAAGGTCCCACGGAGACGTAGAGGCCAACAAGCCAGGAATTTGTTCAAATATTACCGCGGAGATGTTAGGTTGGGTTAGGTTAGGTTATATTACGTTATAGATGTATATAAAGTTCCCACGGAGACGTAGAGGCCAACAAGCCAGGAATACGTTCAAATATTACCGTCGAGATGTTAGATTGGGTCAGGTTAGGCTATATTACGTTATTGATGTATATAAAGATCGCACGGAGACGGAGAAGCCAACTCGCCAGGAATGTTGTCAAATATTACCGCCGAGATTTTAGGTTGTGTTAGGTTAGGTTATATAACGTTATTGATGTATATAAAGGTCCCACGGAGACGTAGAGGCCAACTCGCCAGGAATGTTGTCAAATATTACCGCCGAGATGATAGGTTGGGTTAGGTTAGGTTATATTACGTTGTTGATGTATATAAATATCCCACGGAGACGTAGAGGCCAACAAGCCAGGAATGTGTTCAAATATTACCGCCGAGATGTTAGGTTGGGTTAGGTTAGGTTATATTACGTTATAGATGTATATAAAGATCCCACGGAGACGTAGAGGCCAACTCGCCATGAATGTTTTCAAATATTACCGCCGAGATGTTAGGTTGCGTTAGGTTAGGTTATATTACGTTATAGACGTATATAAAGGTCACACGGATACGTAGAGGCCAACAAGCCAGGAATGTGTTCAAATATTACCGCCGAGACGTTAGGTTGGGTTAGGTTAGGTTATATTACGTTATAGATGTATATAAAGTTCCCACGGAGACGTAGAGGCCAACAGGCCAGGAATGTGTTCAAATATTACCGCCGAGATGTTAGATTGGGTTAGGTTAGGTTATATTACGTTATTGATGTATATAAAGATCCCACGGAGACGTAGAGGCCAACTCGCCAGGAATGTTGTCAAATATTACCGCCGAGATGATAGGTTGGGTTAGGTTAGGTTATATTACGTTATTGATGTATATGAAGGTCCCACGGAGGCGTAGAGGCCAACAAGCCAGGAATGTGTTCAAATATTAGCTCCGAGATGTTAGGTTGGGTTAGGTTAGGTTATATTACGTTATAGACGTATATAAAGGTCACACGGATACGTAGAGGCCAACAAGCCAGGAATGTGTTCAAATATTACCGCCGAGATGTTAGGTTGGGTTAGTTTAGGTTATATTACGTTATAGATGTATATAAAGTTCCCACGGAGACGTAGAGGCCAACAGGCCAGGAATGTGTTCAAATATTACCGCCGAGATGTTAGATTGGGTTAGGTTAGGTTATATTACGTTATTGATGTATATAAAGATCCCACGGAGACGTAGAGGCCAACAAGCCAGGAATGTCTTCAAATATTACCGGAAAAATTGTTAGTTTGGGTTAGGTTCGGTTATATAACGTTATTGATGTATATAAATATCCCACGGAGACGTAGAGGCCAACAAGCCAGGAATGTGTTCAAATAATACCGCCGAGATGTTAGGTTGGGTTAGGTTAGGTTATATTACGTTATAGATGTATATAAAGATCCCACGGAGACATAGAGGCCAACAAGCCAGAATGTCTTTAAATATTACCGCCGAGATGTTAGGTTGGTTTAGGTTAGGTTATATTACGTTATAGATGTATATAAAGGTCCCACGGAGACGTAGAGGCCAACAAGACAGGAATGTGTTCAAATATTACCGCCGAGATGTTAGGTTGGCTTAGGTTAGGTTATATTACGTTATAGATGTATATAAAGTTCCCACAGAGAGGTAGAGGCCAACTCGCCAGGAATGTTGTCAAATATTACCGCCGAGATGATAGGTTGGGTTAGGTTAGGTTATATTACGTTATAGATGTATATAAAGGTCCCACGGAGACGTAGAGGCCAACTCGCCATGAATGTTTTCAAATATTACCCCCGAGATGTTAGATTGGGTTAGGTTAGCTTATATTACGTTATTGAAGTATATAAAGGTCCCACGGAGACGTAGAGGCCAACAAGCCAGGAATGTGTTCAAGTATTACCGCGGAGATGTTAGGTTGGGTTAGGTTAGGTTATATTACGTTATTGATGTATATAAAGGTCCCACGGAGACGTAGAGGCCAACAAGCCAGGAATGTGATCAAATATTACCGCCGAGTTGTTAGGTTGGGTTAGGGTAGGTTATATTACGTTATTGATGTATATAAAGCTCCCACAGAGACGTTGAGGCCAACTCGCCAGGAATGTGGTCAAATATTACCGCCGAGATGTTATTTTGGGTTAGGATAGGTTATATTACGTTATTGATGTATATAAAGGTCCCACGGAGACGTAGAGGCCAACAAGCCAGGAATGTGTTCAAATATTACCGCCGAGATGTTAGATTGGGTTAGGTTAGGTTATATAACGTTATTGATGTATATAAAGGTCCCACGGAGACGTAGAGGCCAACTCGCCAGGAATGTTGTCAAATATTACCGCCGAGATGATAGGTTGTGTTATGTTAGGTTATATTTCGTTATTGATGTTTATGAAGGTCAAACGGAGACGTAGAGGCCAACTCGCCAGTAATGTTGTCAAATATTACCGCCGAGATGTTAGATTGGGTTAGGTTAGGTTATATTACGTTATTGATGTATATAAAGATCCCACGGAGACGTAGAGGCCAACAAGCCAGGAATGTGTTCAAATATTACCGCCGAGATGTTAGATTGGGTTAGGTTAGGTTATATTACGTTATTGATGTATATAAAGATCCCACGGAGACGCAGATGCCAACAAGCCAGGAATGTCTTCAAATATTACCGCCGAGACGTTAGGCTGGGTTAGGTTCGGTTATATAACGTTATTGATGTATATAAAGGTCCCACGGAGACGTAGAGGCCAACTCGCCAGGAATGTTGTCAAATATTACCGCCGAGATGATAGGTTGGGTTAGGTTAGGTTATATTACGTTATTGATGTATATGAAGGTCCCACGGAGGCGTAGAGGCCAACAAGCCAGGAATGTGTTCAAATATTAGCTCCGAGATGTTAGGTTGGGTTAGGTTAGGTTATATTACGTTATAGACGTATATAAAGGTCACACGGATACGTAGAGGCCAACAAGCCAGGAATGTGTTCAAATATTACCGCCGAGATGTTAGGTTGGGTTAGTTTAGGTTATATTACGTTATAGATGTATATAAAGTTCCCACGGAGACGTAGAGGCCAACAGGCCAGGAATGTGTTCAAATATTACCGCCGAGATGTTAGATTGGGTTAGGTTAGGTTATATTACGTTATTGATGTATATAAAGATCCCACGGAGACGTAGAGGCCAACAAGCCAGGAATGTCTTCAAATATTACCGGAAAAATTGTTAGTTTGGGTTAGGTTCGGTTATATAACGTTATTGATGTATATAAATATCCCACGGAGACGTAGAGGCCAACAAGCCAGGAATGTGTTCAAATAATACCGCCGAGATGTTAGGTTGGGTTAGGTTAGGTTATATTACGTTATAGATGTATATAAAGATCCCACGGAGACGTAGAGGCCAACAAGCCAGAATGTCTTTAAATATTACCGCCGAGATGTTAGGTTGGTTTAGGTTAGGTTATATTACGTTATAGATGTATATAAAGGTCCCACGGAGACGTAGAGGCCAACAAGACAGGAATGTGTTCAAATATTACCGCCGAGATGTTAGGTTGGCTTAGGTTAGGTTATATTACGTTATAGATGTATATAAAGTTCCCACAGAGAGGTAGAGGCCAACTCGCCAGGAATGTTGTCAAATATTACCGCCGAGATGATAGGTTGGGTTAGGTTAGGTTATATTACGTTATAGATGTATATAAAGGTCCCACGGAGACGTAGAGGCCAACTCGCCATGAATGTTTTCAAATATTACCCCCGAGATGTTAGATTGGGTTAGGTTAGGTTATATTACGTTATTGAAGTATATAAAGGTCCCACGGAGACGTAGAGGCCAACAAGCCAGGAATGTGTTCAAGTATTACCGCGGAGATGTTAGGTTGGGTTAGGTTAGGTTATATTACGTTATTGATGTATATAAAGGTCCCACGGAGACGTAGAGGCCAACAAGCCAGGAATGTGATCAAATATTACCGCCGAGTTGTTAGGTTGGGTTAGGGTAGGTTATATTACGTTATTGATGTATATAAAGCTCCCACAGAGACGTTGAGGCCAACTCGCCAGGAATGTGGTCAAATATTACCGCCGAGATGTTATTTTGGGTTAGGATAGGTTATATTTCGTTATTGATGTTTATGAAGGTCAAACGGAGACGTAGAGGCCAACTCGCCAGTAATGTTGTCAAATATTACCGCCGAGATGTTAGATTGGGTTAGGTTAGGTTATATTACGTTATTGATGTATATAAAGATCCCACGGAGACGTAGAGGCCAACAAGCCAGGAATGTGTTCAAATATTACCGCCGAGATGTTAGATTGGGCTAGGTTAAGTTATATTACGTTATAGATGTATATAAAGGTCCCACGGAGACGTAGAGGCCAACAAGACAGGAATGTGTTCAAATATTACCGCCGAGATGTTAGGTTGCGTTAGGTTAGGTTATATTACGTTATAGACGTATATAAAGGTCACACGGATACGTAGAGGCCAACAAGCCAGGAATGTGTTCAAATATTACCGCCGAGATGTTAGGTTGGGTTAGGTTAGGTTATATTACGTTATAGATGTATATAAAGTTCCCACGGAGACGTAGAGGCCAACAGGCCAGGAATGTGTTCAAATATTACCGCCGAGATGTTAGGTTGGCTTAGGTTAGGTTATATTACGTTATAGATGTATATAAGGTTCCCACGGAGAGGTAGAGGCCAACTCGCCAGGAATGTTGTCAAATATTACCGCCGAGATGATAGGTTGGGTTAGGTTAGGTTATATTACGTTATTGATGTATATAAATGTACGACGGAGAGGTAGAGGCCAACTCGCCATGAATGTTTTCAAATATTACCGCCGAGATGTTAGGTTGGGTTAGGTTAGGTTATATTACGTTATAGATGTATATAAAGGTCCCACGGAGACGTAGAGGCCAACAAGACAGGAATGTGTTCAAATATTACCGCCGAGATGTTAGGTTGCGTTAGGTTAGGTTATATTACGTTATAGACGTATATAAAGGTCACACGGATACGTAGAGGCCAACAAGCCAGGAATGTGTTCAAATATTACCGCCGAGATGTTAGGTTGGGTTAGGTTAGGTTATATTACGTTATAGATGTATATAAAGGTCCCACGGAGACGTAGAGGCCAACAAGACAGGAATGTGTTCAAATATTACCGCCGAGATGTTAGGTTGGCTTAGGTTAGGTTATATTACGTTATAGATGTATATAAGGTTCCCACGGAGAGGTAGAGGCCAACTCGCCAGGAATGTTGTCAAATATTACCGCCGAGATGATAGGTTGGGTTAGGTTAGGTTATATTACGTTATTGATGTATATAAATGTACGACGGAGAGGTAGAGGCCAACTCGCCATGAATGTTTTCAAATATTACCGCCGAGATGTTAGGTTGGGTTAGGTTAGGTTATATTACGTTATAGATGTATATAAAGGTCCCACGGAGACGCAGAGGCCAACAAGCCAGGAATGTCTTCAAATATTACCGCCGAAATGATAGGTTGTGTTATGTTAGGTTATATTTCGTTATTGATGTTTATGAAGGTCAAACGGAGACGTAGAGGCCAACTCGCCAGTAATGTTGTCAAATATTACCGCCGAGATGTTAGATTGGGTTAGGTTAGGTTATATTACGTTATTGATGTATATAAAGATCCCACGGAGACGTAGAGGCCAACAAGCCAGGAATGTGTTCAAATATTACCGCCGAGATGTTAGATTGGGCTAGGTTAGGTTATATTACGTTATTGATGTATATAAAGATCCCACGAATACGTAGAGGCCAACTCGCCCGGAATGTTGTCAAATATTACCGCCGAGATGATAGGTTGGGTTAGGTTAGGTTATATTACGTTATTGATATATATAAATGTACCACGGAGTGATAGAGGCCAACTCGCCATGAATGTTTTCAAATATTACCGCCGAGATGTTAGGTTGGGTTAGGTTAGGTTATATTACGTTATAGATGTATATAAAGGTCCCACGGAGACGTAGAGGCCAACAAGCCAGGAATGTGTTCAAATATTACCTAGGTTGGGTTAGGTTAGGTTATATTACGTTATTGATGTATATAAGTGTACGACGGAGAGGTAGAGGCCAACTCGCCATGAATGTTTTCAAATATTACCGCCGAGATGTTAAGTTGGGTTAGGTTAGGTTATATTACGTTATAGATGTATATAAAGGTCCCACGGAGACGTAGAGGCCAACAAGACAGGAATGTGTTCAAATATTACCGCCGAGATGTTAGGTTGCGTTAGGTTAGGTTATATTACGTTATAGACGTATATAAAGGTCACACGGATACGTAGAGGCCAACAAGCCAGGAATGTGTTCAAATATTACCGCCGAGATGTTAGGTTGGGTTAGGTTAGGTTATATTACGTTATAGATGTATATAAAGTTCCCACGGAGACGTAGAGGCCAACAGGCCAGGAATGTGTTCAAATATTACCGCCGAGCTGTTAGATTGGGTTAGGTTAGGTTATATTACGTTATTGATGTATATAAAGATCCCACGGAGACGTAGAGGCCAACTCGCCAGGAATGTTGTCAAATATTACCGCCGAGATGATAGGTTGGGTTAGGTTAGGTTATATTACGTTATTGATGTATATGAAGGTCCCACGGAGACGTAGAGGCCAACAAGCCAGGAATGTGTTCAAATATTACCGCCGAGATGTTAGGTTGCGTTAGGTTAGGTTATATTACGTTATAGACGTATATAAAGGTCACACGGATACGTAGAGGCCAACAAGCCAGGAATGTGTTCAAATATTACCGCCGAGATGTTAGGTTGGGTTAGGTTAGGTTATATTACGTTATAGATGTATATAAAGGTCCCACGGAGACGTAGAGGCCAACAAGACAGGAATGTGTTCAAATATTACCGCCGAGATGTTAGGTTGGCTTAGGTTAGGTTATATTACGTTATAGATGTATATAAGGTTCCCACGGAGAGGTAGAGGCCAACTCGCCAGGAATGTTGTCAAATATTACCGCCGAGATGATAGGTTGGGTTAGGTTAGGTTATATTACGTTATTGATGTATATAAAGCTCCCACGGAGACGTAGAGGCCAACTCGCCAGGAATGTTTTCAAATATTACCGCCGAGATGTTAAGTTGGGTTAGGTTAGGTTATATTACGTTATAGATGTATATAAAGGTCCCACGGAGACGTAGAGGCCAACAAGACAGGAATGTGTTCAAATATTACCGCCGAGATGTTAGGTTGGCTTAGGTTAGGTTATATTACGTTATAGATGTATATAAGGTTCCCACGGAGAGGTAGAGGCCAACTCGCCAGGAATGTTGTCAAATATTACCGCCGAGATGATAGGTTGGGTTAGGTTAGGTTATATTACGTTATTGATGTATATAAATGTACGACGGAGAGGTAGAGGCCAACTCGCCATGAATGTTTTCAAATATTACCGCCGAGATGTTAGGTTGGGTTAGGTTAGGTTATATTACGTTATAGATGTATATAAAGGTCCCACGGAGACGCAGAGGCCAACAAGCCAGGAATGTCTTCAAATATTACCGCCGAGATGATAGGTTGTGTTATGTTAGGTTATATTTCGTTATTGATGTTTATGAAGGTCAAACGGAGACGTAGAGGCCAACTCGCCAGTAATGTTGTCAAATATTACCGCCGAGATGTTAGATTGGGTTAGGTTAGGTTATATTACGTTATTGATGTATATAAAGATCCCACGGGGACGTAGAGGCCAACAAGCCAGGAATGTGTTCAAATATTACCGCCGAGATGTTAGATTGGGCTAGGTTAGGTTATATTACGTTATTGATGTATATAAAGATCCCACGAATACGTAGAGGCCAACTCGCCCGGAATGTTGTCAAATATTACCGCCGAGATGATAGGTTGGGTTAGGTTAGGTTATATTACGTTATTGATATATATAAATGTACCACGGAGTGATAGAGGCCAACTCGCCATGAATGTTTTCAAATATTACCGCCGAGATGTTAGGTTGGGTTAGGTTAGGTTATATTACGTTATAGATGTATATAAAGGTCCCACGGAGACGTAGAGGCCAACAAGCCAGGAATGTGTTCAAATATTACCTAGGTTGGGTTAGGTTAGGTTATATTACGTTATTGATGTATATAAATGTACGACGGAGAGGTAGAGGCCAACTCGCCATGAATGTTTTCAAATATTACCGCCGAGATGTTAAGTTGGGTTAGGTTAGGTTATATTACGTTATAGATGTATATAAAGGTCCCACGGAGACGTAGAGGCCAACAAGACAGGAATGTGTTCAAATATTACCGCCGAGATGTTAGGTTGCGTTAGGTTAGGCTATATTACGTTATAGACGTATATAAAGGTCACTCGGATACGTAGAGGCCAACAAGCCAGGAATGTGTTCAAATATTACCGCCGAGATGTTAGGTTGGGTTAGGTTAGGTTATATTACGTTATAGATGTATATAAAGTTCCCACGGAGACGTAGAGGCCAACAGGCCAGGAATGTGTTCAAATATTACCGCCGAGATGTTAGGTTGGCTTAGGTTAGGTTATATTACGTTATAGATGTATATAAGGTTCCCACGGAGAGGTAGAGGCCAACTCGCCAGGAATGTTGTCAAATATTACCGCCGAGATGATAGGTTGGGTTAGGTTAGGTTATATTACGTTATTGATGTATATAAATGTACGACGGAGAGGTAGAGGCCAACTCGCCATGAATGTTTTCAAATATTACCGCCGAGATGTTAGGTTGGGTTAGGTTAGGTTATATTACGTTATAGATGTATATAAAGGTCCCACGGAGACGTAGAGGCCAACAAGACAGGAATGTGTTCAAATATTACCGCCGAGATGTTAGGTTGCGTTAGGTTAGGTTATATTACGTTATAGACGAATATAAAGGTCACACGGATACGTAGAGGCCAACAAGCCAGGAATGTGTTCAAATATTACCGCCGAGATGTTAGGTTGGGTTAGGTTAGGTTATATTACGTTATAGATGTATATAAAGGTCCCACGGAGACGTAGAGGCCAACAAGACAGGAATGTGTTCAAATATTACCGCCGAGATGTTAGGTTGGCTTAGGTTAGGTTATATTACGTTATAGATGTATATAAGGTTCCCACGGAGAGGTAGAGGCCAACTCGCCAGGAATGTTGTCAAATATTACCGCCGAGATGATAGGTTGGGTTAGGTTAGGTTATATTACGTTATTGATGTATATAAATGTACGACGGAGAGGTAGAGGCCAACTCGCCATGAATGTTTTCAAATATTACCGCCGAGATGTTAGGTTGGGTTAGGTTAGGTTATATTACGTTATAGATGTATATAAAGGTCCCACGGAGACGTAGAGGCCAACAAGCCAGGAATGTGTTCAAATATTACCTAGGTTGGGTTAGGTTAGGTTATATTACGTTATTGATGTATATAAGTGTACGACGGAGAGGTAGAGGCCAACTCGCCATGAATGTTTTCAAATATTACCGCCGAGATGTTAAGTTGGGTTAGGTTAGGTTATATTACGTTATAGATGTATATAAAGGTCCCACGGAGACGTAGAGGCCAACAAGACAGGAATGTGTTCAAATATTACCGCCGAGATGTTAGGTTGCGTTAGGTTAGGTTATATTACGTTATAGACGTATATAAAGGTCACACGGATACGTAGAGGCCAACAAGCCAGGAATGTGTTCAAATATTACCGCCGAGATGTTAGGTTGGGTTAGGTTAGGTTATATTACGTTATAGATGTATATAAAGTTCCCACGGAGACGTAGAGGCCAACAGGCCAGGAATGTGTTCAAATATTACCGCCGAGCTGTTAGATTGGGTTAGGTTAGGTTATATTACGTTATTGATGTATATAAAGATCCCACGGAGACGTAGAGGCCAACTCGCCAGGAATGTTGTCAAATATTACCGCCGAGATGATAGGTTGGGTTAGGTTAGATTATATTACGTTATTGATGTATATGAAGGTCCCACGGAGACGTAGACGCCAACAAGCCAGGAATGTGTTCAAATATTACCTCCGAGATGTTAGGTTGGGTTAGGTTAGGTTATATTACGTTATAGACGTATATAAAGGTCACACGGATACGTAGACGCCAACAAGCCAGGAATGTGTTCAAATATTACCGCCGAGATGTTAGGTTGGGTTAGTTTAGGTTATATTACGTTATAGATGTATATAAAGTTCCCACGGAGACGTAGAGGCCAACAGGCCAGGAATGTGTTCAAATATTACCGCCGAGATGTTAGATTGGGTTAGGTTAGGTTATATTACGTTATTGATGTATATAAAGATCCCACGGAGACGTAGAGGCCAACAAGCCAGGAATCTCTTCAAATATTACCGGAAAAATTGTTAGTTTGGGTTAGGTTCGGTTATATAACGTTATTGATGTATATAAATATCCCACGGAGACGTAGAGGCCAACAAGCCAGAATGTCTTTAAATATTACCGCCGAGATGTTAGGTTGGTTTAGGTTAGGTTATATTACGTTATAGATGTATATAAAGGTCCCACGGAGACGTAGAGGCCAACAAGACAGGAATGTGTTCAAATATTACCGCCGAGATGTTAGGTTGGCTTAGGTTAGGTTATATTACGTTATTGATGTATATAAAGATCCCACGAATACGTAGAGGCCAACTCGCCAGGAATGTTGTCAAATATTACCGCCGAGATGATAGGTTGGGTTAGCTTGTGTTATATTACGTTATTGATATATATAAATGTACCACGGAGTGGTAGAGGCCAACTCGCCATGAATGTTTTCAAATATTACCGCCGAGATGTTAGGTTGGGTTAGGTTAGGTTATATTACGTTATAGATGTATATAAAGGTCCCACGGAGACGTAGAGGCCAACAAGCCAGGAATGTGTTCAAATATTACCTAGGTTGGGTTAGGTTAGGTTATATTACGTTATTGATGTATATAAATGTACGACGGAGAGGTAGAGGCCAACAAGCCAGGAATGTCTTCAAATATTACCGCCGAGATGATAGGTTGTGTTATGTTAGGTTATATTTCGTTATTGATGTTTATGAAGGTCAAACGGAGACGTAGAGGCCAACTCGCCAGTAATGTTGTCAAATATTACCGCCGAGATGTTAGATTGGGTTAGGTTAGGTTATATTACGTTATTGATGTATATAAAGATCCCACGGAGACGTAGAGGCCAACAAGCCAGGAATGTGTTCAAATATTACCGCCGAGATGTTAGATTGGGTTAGGTTAGGTTATATTACGTTATTGATGTATATAAAGATCCCACGGAGACGTAGAGGCCAACAAGCCAGGAATGTCTTCAAATATTACCGCCGAGATGTTAGGTTGGGTTAGGTTCTGTTATATAACGTTATTGATGTATATAAAGGTCCCACGGAGACGTAGAGGCCAACAAGCCAGGAATGTGTTCAAATATTACCGCCGAGATGTTAGATTGGGTTAGGTTAGGTTATATTACGTTATTGATGTATATAAAGATCCCACGAATACGTAGAGGCCAACTCGCCCGGAATGTTGTCAAATATTACCGCCGAGATGATAGGTTGGGTTAGGTTAGGTTATATTACGTTATTGATATATATAAATGTACCACGGAGTGGTAGAGGCCAACTCGCCATGAATGTTTTCAAATATTACCGCCGAGATGTTAGGTTGGGTTAGGTTAGGTTATATTACGTTATAGATGTATATAAAGGTCCCACGGAGACGTAGAGGCCAACAAGCCAGGAATGTGTTCAAATATTACCTAGGTTGGGTTAGGTTAGGTTATATTACGTTATTGATGTATATAAATGTACGACGGAGAGGTAGAGGCCAACTCGCCATGAATGTTTTCAAATATTACCGCCGAGATGTTAAGTTGGGTTAGGTTAGGTTATATTACGTTATAGATGTATATAAAGGTCCCACGGAGACGTAGAGGCCAACAAGACAGGAATGTGTTCAAATATTACCGCCGAGATGTTAGGTTGGCTTAGGTTAGGTTATATTACGTTATAGATGTATATAAAGTTCCCACGGAGAGGTAGAGGCCAACTCGCCAGGAATGTTGTCAAATATTACCGCCGAGATGATAGGTTGGGTTAGGTTAGGTTATATTACGTTATTGATGTATATAAATGTACCACGGAGAGGTAGAGGCCAACTCGCCATGAATGTTTTCAAATATTACCGCCGAGATGTTAGGTTGGGTTAGGTTAGGTTATATTACGTTATAGATGTATATAAAGGTCCCACGGAGACGCAGAGGCCAACAAGCCAGGAATGTCTTCAAATATTACCGCCGAGATGATAGGTTGTGTTATGTTAGGTTATATTTCGTTATTGATGTTTATGAAGGTCAAACGGAGACGTAGAGGCCAACTCGCCAGTAATGTTGTCAAATATTACCGCCGAGATGTTAGATTGCTTTAGGTTAGGTTATATTACGTTATTGATGTATATAAAGATCCCACGGAGACGTAGAGGCCAACAAGCCAGGAATGTGTTCAAATATTACCGCCGAGATGTTAGATTGGGTTAGGTTAGGTTATATTACGTTATTGATGTATATAAAGATCCCACGGAGACGTAGAGGCCAACAAGCCAGGAATGTCTTCAAATATTACCGCCGAGACGTTAGGCTGGGTTAGGTTCGGTTGTATAACGTTATTGATGTATATAAAGGTCCCACGGAGACGTAGAGGCCAACAAGCCAGGAATGTGTTCAAATATTACCGCCGAGATGTTAGATTGGGTTAGGTTAGGTTATATTACGTTATTGATGTATATAAAGATCCCACGGAGACGTAGAGGCCAACTCGCCAGGAATGTTGTCAAATATTACCGCCGAGATGATAGGTTGGGTTAGCTTGTGTTATATTACGTTATTGATATATATAAATGTACCACGGAGTGGTAGAGGCCAACTCGCCATGAATGTTTTCAAATATTACCGCCGAGATGTTAGGTTGGGTTAGGTTAGGTTATATTACGTTATAGATGTATATAAAGGTCCCACGGAGACGTAGAGGCCAACAAGCCAGGAATGTGTTCAAATATTACCTAGGTTGGGTTAGGTTAGGTTATATTACGTTATTGATGTATATAAATGTACGACGGAGAGGTAGAGGCCAACAAGCCAGGAATGTCTTCAAATATTACCGCCGAGATGATAGGTTGTGTTATGTTAGGTTATATTTCGTTATTGATGTTTATGAAGGTCAAACGGAGACGTAGAGGCCAACTCGCCAGTAATGTTGTCAAATATTACCGCCGAGATGTTAGATTGGGTTAGGTTAGGTTATATTACGTTATTGATGTATATAAAGATCCCACGGAGACGTAGAGGCCAACAAGCCAGGAATGTCTTCAAATATTACCGCCGAGACGTTAGGCTGGGTTAGGTTCGGTTATATAACGTTATTGATGTATATAAAGGTCCCACGGAGACGTAGAGGCCAACAAGCCAGGAATGTGTTCAAATATTACCGCCGAGATGTTAGATTGGGTTAGGTTAGGTTATATTACGTTATTGATGTATATAAAGATCCCACGGAGACGTAGAGGCCAACAAGCCAGGAATGTCTTCAAATATTACCGCCGAGATGTTAGGTTGGGTTAGGTTCTGTTATATAACGTTATTGATGTATATAAAGGTCCCACGGAGACGTAGAGGCCAACAAGCCAGGAATGTGTTCAAATATTACCGCCGAGATGTTAGATTGGATTAGGTTAGGTTATATTACGTTATTGATGTATATAAAGATCCCACGAATACGTAGAGGCCAACTCGCCAGGAATGTTGTCAAATATTACCGCCGAGATGATAGGTTGGGTTAGGTTAGGTTATATTACGTTATTGATATATATAAATGTACCACGGAGTGGTAGAGGCCAACTCGCCATGAATGTTTTCAAATATTACCGCCGAGATGTTAGGTTGGGTTAGGTTAGGTTATATTACGTTATAGATGTATATAAAGGTCCCACGGAGACGTAGAGGCCAACAAGCCAGGAATGTGTTCAAATATTACCTAGGTTGGGTTAGGTTAGGTTATATTACGTTATTGATGTATATAAATGTACGACGGAGAGGTAGAGGCCAACTCGCCATGAATGTTTTCAAATATTACCGCCGAGATGTTAAGTTGGGTTAGGTTAGGTTATATTACGTTATAGATGTACATAAAGGTCCCACGGAGACGTAGAGGCCAACAAGACAGGAATGTGTTCAAATATTACCGCCGAGATGTTAGGTTGGCTTAGGTTAGGTTATATTACGTTATAGATGTATATAAAGTTCCCACGGAGAGGTAGAGGCCAACTCGCCAGGAATGTTGTCAAATATTACCGCCGAGATGATAGGTTGGGTTAGGTTAGGTTATATTACGTTATTGATGTATATAAATGTACCACGGAGAGGTAGAGGCCAACTCGCCATGAATGTTTTCAAATATTACCGCCGAGATGTTAGGTTGGGTTAGGTTAGGTTATATTACGTTATAGATGTATATAAAGGTCCCACGGAGACGCAGAGGCCAACAAGCCAGGAATGTCTTCAAATATTACCGCCGAGATGATAGGTTGTGTTATGTTAGGTTATATTTCGTTATTGATGTTTATGAAGGTCAAACGGAGACGTAGAGTCCAATGCGCCAGTAATGTTGTCAAATATTACCGCCGAGATGATAGGTTGGGTTAGGTTAGGTTATATTACGTTATAGATGTATATAAAGGTCCCACGGAGACGTAGAGGCCAACAAGCCAGGAATGTGTTCAAATATTACCGCCGAGATGTTAGGTTGCGTTAGGTTAGGTTATATTACGATATAGATGTATATAAAGTTCCCACGGAGACGTAGAGGCCAACTCGCCAGGTATGTTTTCTAATATTACGGCCGAGATGTTAGGTTGGGTTAGGTTAGGTTATATTACGTTATTGATGTATAAAAAGATCCCACGGAGACGGAGAAGCCAACTCGCCAGGAATGTTGTCAAATATTAACGCCGAGATGTTAGATTGGGTTAGGTTAGGTTATATTACGTTATAGATGTATATAAAGGTCCCACGGAGACGTAGAGGCCAACAAGCAAGGAATGTGTTCAAATATTACCACCGAGATGTTAGGTTGGGTTTGGTTAGGTTATATTACGTTATAGATGTATATAAAGTTCCCACGGAGACGTAGAGGCCAACAAGCCAGGAATGTGTTCAAATATTACCGCCGAGATGTTAGATTGGGTTAGGTTAGGTTATATTACGTTATTGATGTATATAAAGATCCCACGGAGACGTAGAGGCCAACAAGCCAGGAATGTCTTCAAATATTACCGCCGAGACGTTAGGCTGGGTTAGGTTCGGTTATATAACGTTATTGATGTATATAAAGGTCCCACGGAGACGTAGAGGCCAACAAGCCAGGAATGTGTTCAAATATTACCGCCGATATGTTAGATTGGGTTAGGTTAGGTTATATTACGTTATTGATGTATATAAAGATCCCACGGAGACGTAGAGGCCAACAAGCCAGGAATGTGTTCAAATATTACCGCCGAGATGTTAGATTTGGTTAGGTTAGGTTATATTACGTTATTGATGTATATAAAGATCCCACGAATACGTAGAGGCCAACTCGCCAGGAATGTTGTCAAATATTACCGCCGAGATGATAGGTTGGGTTAGGTTAGGTTATATTACGTTATTGATATATATAAATGTACCACGGAGTGGTAGAGGCCAACTCGCCATGAATGTTTTCAAATATTACCGCCGAGATGTTAGGTTGGGTTAGGTTAGGTTATATTACGTTATAGATGTATATAAAGGTCCCACGGAGACGTAGAGGCCAACAAGCCAGGAATGTGTTCAAATATTACCTAGGTTGGGTTAGGTTAGGTTATATTACGTTATTGATGTATATAAATGTACGACGGAGAGGTAGAGGCCAACTCGCCATGAATGTTTTCAAATATTACCGCCGAGATGTTAAGTTGTGTTAGGTTAGGTTATATTACGTTATAGATGTATATAAAGGTCCCACGGAGACGTAGAGGCCAACAAGACAGGAATGTGTTCAAATATTACCGCCGAGATGTTAGGTTGGCTTAGGTTAGGTTATATTACGTTATAGATGTATATAAAGTTCCCACGGAGAGGTAGAGGCCAACTCGCCAGGAATGTTGTCAAATATTACCGCCGAGATGATAGGTTGGGTTAGGTTAGGTTATATTACGTTATTGATGTATATAAATGTACCACGGAGAGGTAGAGGCCAACTCGCCATGAATGTTTTCAAATATTACCGCCGAGATGTTAGGTTGGGTTAGGTTAGGTTATATTACGTTATAGATGTATATAAAGGTCCCACGGAGACGCAGAGGCCAACAAGCCAGGAATGCCTTCAAATATTACCGCCGAGATGATAGGTTGTGTTATGTTAGGTTATATTTCGTTATTGATGTTTATGAAGGTCAAACGGAGACGTAGAGTCCAATGCGCCAGTAATGTTGTCAAATATTACCGCCGAGATGATAGGTTGGGTTAGGTTAGGTTATATTTCGTTATTGATGTATATGAAGGTCCCACGGAGACGTAGAGGCCAACTCGCCATGAATGTTTTCAGATATTACCGCCGAGATGTTAGGTTGGGTTAGGTTAGGTTATATTACGTTATAGATGTATATAAAGGTCCCACGGAGACGTAGAGGCCAACAAGCCAGGAATGTGTTCAAATATTACCGCCGAGATGTTAGGTTGGGTTAGGTTAGGTTATATTACGTTATAGATGTATATAAAGTTCCCACGGAGACGTAGAGGCCAACTCGCCAGGTATGTTTTCTAATATTACCGCCGAGATGTTAGGTTGGGTTAGATTAGGTTATATTACGTTATTGATGTATAAAAAGATCCCACGGAGACGGAGAAGTCAACTCGCCAGGAATGTTGTCAAATATTAACGCCGAGATGTTAGGTTGTGTTAGGTTAGATTATATTACGTTATTGATGTATATAAATATCCCACGGAGACGTAGAGGCCAACAAGCCAGGAATGTGTTCAAATGTTACCGCCGAGATGTTAGGTTGGGTTAGGTTAGGTTATATTACGTTATAGATGTATATAACGATCCCACGGAGACGTAGAGGCCAATTCGCCATGAATGTTTTCAAATATTACCGCCGAGATGTTCGGTTGGCTTAGGTTAGGTCATATTACGTTATTGATGTATATAAAGATCCCACGGAGACGTAGAGGCCAACAAGCCAGGAATGTGTTCAAATATTACCGCCGAGATGTTAGATTGGGTTACGTTAGGTTATATTACGTTAGAGATGTATATAAAGGTCCCACGGAGACGTAGAGGCCAACAAGCAAGGAATGTGTTCAAATATTACCACCGAGATGTTAGGTTGGGTTAGGTTAGGTTATATTACGTTATATATGTATATAAAGTTCCCACGGAGACGTAGAGGCCAACAAGCCAGGAATGTGTTCAAATATTACCGCCGAGATGTTAGATTGGGTTAGGTTAGGTTATATTACGTTATTGATGTATATAAAGATCCCACGGAGACGTAGAGGCCAACAAGCCAGGAATGTCTTCAAATATTACCGCCGAGACGTTAGGCTGGGTTAGGTTCGGTTATATAACGTTATTGATGTATATAAAGGTCCCACGGAGACGTAGAGGCCAACAAGCCAGGAATGTGTTCAAATATTACCGCCGATATGTTAGATTGGGTTAGGTTAGGTTATATTACGTTATTGATGTATATAAAGATCCCACGGAGACGTAGAGGCCAACAAGCCAGGAATGTGTTCAAATATTACCGCCGAGATGTTAGATTGGGTTAGTTTAGGTTATATTATGTTATTGATGTATATAAAGATCCCACGGAGTCGTAGCGGCCAACTCGCCAGGAATGTTGTCAAATATTACCGCCGAGATGATAGGTTGGGTTAGGTTAGGTTATATTACGTTATTGATGTATATAAATGTACCACGGAGAGGTAGAGGCCAACTCGCCATGAATGTTTTCAAATATTACCGCCGAGATGTTAGGTTGGGTTAGGTTAGGTTATATTACGTTATAGATGTATATAAAGGTCCCACGGAGACGCAGAGGCCAACAAGCCAGGAATGTCTTCAAATATTACCGCCGAGGTGATAGGTTGTGTTATGTTAGGTTATATTTCGTTATTGATGTTTATGAAGGTCAAACGGAGACGTAGGGGCCAACTCGCCAGTAATGTTGTCAAATATTACTGCCGAGATGATAGGTTGGGTTAGGTTAGTTTATATTTCGTTATTGATGTATATGAAGGACCCACGGAGACGTAGAGGCCAACTCGCCATGAATGTTTTCAGATATTACAGCCGAGATGTTAGGTTGGGTTAGGTTAGGTTATATTACGTTATAGATGTATATAAAGGTCCCACGGAGACGTAGAGGCCAACAAGCCAGGAATGTGTTCAAATATTACCGCCGAGATGTTAGGTTGGGTTAGGTTAGGTTATATTACGTTATAGATGTATATAAAGTTCCCACGGAGACGTAGAGGCCAACAAGCCAGGAATGTGTTCAAATATTACCGCCGAGATGTTAGATTGGGTTAGGTTAGATTATATTACGTTATTGATGTATATAAAGATCCCACGGAGACGTAGAGGCCAACAAGCCAGGAATGTCTTCAAATATTACCGCAGAGATGTTAGGTTGGGTTAGGTTCGGTTATATAACGTTATTGATGTATATAAAGGTCCCACGGAGACGTAGAGGCCAACAAGCCAGGAATGTGTTCAAATATTACCGCCGAGATGTTAGATTGGGTTAGGTTAGGTTAGGTTATATTACGTTATTGATGTATATAAAGAGCCCACGGAGACGTAGAGGCCAACAAGCCAGGAATGTCTTCAAATATTACCGCAGAGATGTTAGGTTGGGTTAGGTTCTGTTATATAACGTTATTGATGTATATAAAGGTCCCACGGAGACGTAGAGGCCAACTCGCCAGGAATGTTGTCAAATATTACCGCCGAGATGATAGGTTGTGTTATGTTAGGTTATATTTCGTTATTGATGTTTATGAAGGTCAAACGGAGACGTAGAGGCCAACTCGCCAGTAATGTTGTCAAATATTACCGCCGAGATGATAGGTTGGGTTAGGTTAGGTTATATTACGTTATTGATGTATATAAAGCTCCCACGGAGACGTAGAGGCCAACTCGCCAGGAATGTTGTCAGATATTACCGCCGAAATGATAGGTTGGGTTAGGTTAGGTTATATTACGTTATTGATATATATAAATGTACCACGGAGTGGTAGAGGCCAACTCGCCATGAATGTTTTCAAATATTACCGCCGAGATGTTAGGTTGTGTTAGGTTAGGTTATATTACGTTATAGATGTATATAAAGGTCCCGCGGAGACGTAGAGGCCAACAAGCCAGGAATGTCTTCAAATATTACCGCCGAGATGTTAGGTTGGGTTAGGTTACGTTATATAACGTTATTGATGTATATAAAGGTCCCACGGAGACGTAGAGGCCAACTCGCCAGGAATGTTGCCAAATATTACCGCCGAGATGATAGGTTGTGTTATGTTAGGTTATATTTCGTTACTGATGTTTATGAAGGTCAAACGGAGACGGAGAGGCCAACTCGCCAGTAATGTTGTCAAATATGACGGCCGAGATGATAGGTTGGGTTAGGTTAGGTTATATTACGTTATTGATGTATATAAAGCTCCCACGGAGACGTAGAGGCCAACTCGCCAGGAATGTTGTCAAATATTACCGCCGAAATGATAGGTTGGGTTAGGTTAGGTTATATTACGTTATTGATATGTATAAATGTACCACGGAGTGGTAGAGGCCAACTCGCCATGAATGTTTTCAAATATTACCGCCGAGATGTTAGGGTTGGGTTAGGTTAGGTTATACTACGTTATAGATGTATATAAAGGTTCCACGGAGACGTAGTGGCCAACAAGCCAGGAATGTGTTCAAATATTACCTAGGTTGGGTTAGGTTAGGTTATATTACGTTATTGATGTATATAAATGTACGACGGAGAGGTAGAGGCCAACTCGCCAGGAATGTTGTCAAATATTACCGCCGAGATGATAGGTTGGGTTAGGTTAGGTTATATTACGTTATTGATGTATATAAATGTACCACGGAGAGGTAGAGGCCAACTCGCCATGAATGTTTTCAAATATTACCGCCGAGATGTTAGGTTGGGTTAGGTTAGGTTATATTACGTTATAGATGTATATAAAGTTCCCACGGAGACGTAGAGGCCAACAAGCCAGGAATGTGTTCAAATATTACCGCCGAGATGTTAGATTGGGTTAGGTTAGGTTATATTACGTTATTGATGTATATAAAGATCCCACGGAGACGTAGAGGCCAACAAGCCAGGAATGTCTTCAAATATTACCGCAGAGATGTTAGGTTGGGTTAGGTTCGGTTATATAACGTTATTGATGTATATAAAGGTCCCACGGAGACGTAGAGGCCAACTCGCCAGGAGTGTTGTCAAATATTACCGCCGAGATGATAGGTTCGGTTAGGTTAGGTTATATTACGTTACTGATGTATATGAATGTACCACGGAGAGGTAGAGGCCAACTCGCCATGAATGTTTTCAAATATTACCGCCGAGATGTTAGGTTGGGTTAGGTTAGGTTATATTACGTTATAGATGTATATAAAGGTCCCACGGAGACGTAGAGGCCAACAAGGAAGGAATGTCTTCAAATATTACCGCAGAGATGTTAGGTTGGGTTAGGTTGGGTTATATAACGTTATTGATGTATATAAAGGTCCCACGGAGACGTAGGGGCCAACAAGCCAGGAATGTGTTCAAATATTACCGCCGAGATGTTAGATTGGGTTAGGTTAGGTTATATTACGTTATTGATGTATATAAAGATCCCACGGAGACGTAGAGGCCAACTCGCCAGGAATGCTGTCAAATACTACCGCCGAGATGA
The DNA here is from genome assembly GCA_963969225.1 of Xylocopa violacea. Taxonomy (NCBI): domain Eukaryota; kingdom Metazoa; phylum Arthropoda; class Insecta; order Hymenoptera; family Apidae; genus Xylocopa; species Xylocopa violacea. The sequence continues at coordinate 3,141,422 of CAXAJV010000548.1, read as the reverse complement.
TAGGTTGTGTTATGTTAGGTTATATTTCGTTATTGACGTTTATGAAGGTCAAACGGAGACGTAGAGGCTAACTCGCCAGTAATGTTGTCAAATATTACCGCCGAGATGATAGGTTGGGTTAGGTTAGGTTATATTTCGTTATTGATGTATATGAAGGTCCCACGGAGACGTAGAGGCCAACTCGCCATGAATGTTTTCAAATATTACCGCCGAGATGTTAGGTTGGGTTAGGTTAGGTTATATTACGTTATGGATGTATATAAAGGTCCCACGGAGACGTAGAGGCCAACTCGCCAGGTATGTTTTCTAATATTACCGCCGAGATGTTAGGTTGGGTTAGGTTAGGTTATATTACGTTATTGATGTATAAAAAGATCCCACGGAGACGGAGAAACCAACTCGCCAGGAATGTTGTCAAATATTACCGCCGAGACGTTAGGCTGGGTTAGGTTCGGTTATATAACGTTATTGATGTATATAAAGGTCCCACGGAGACGTAGAGGCCAACAAGCCAGGAAGGTGTTCAAATGTTACCGCCGAGATGTTAGATTGCGTTAGGTTAGGTTATATTACGTTATTGATGTATATAAAGATCCCACGGAGACGTAGAGGCCAACAAGCCAGGAATGTCTTCAAATATTACCGCAGAGATGTTAGGTTGGGTTAGGTTAGGTTATATTACGTTATTGATGTATATAAAGATCCCACGGATACGTAGAGGCCAACTCGCCAGGAATGTTGTCAAATATTACCGCCGAGATGATAGGTTGGGTTAGGTTAGGTTATATTACGTTATTGATATATATAAATGTACCACGGAGTGGTAGAGGCCAACTCGCCATGAATGTTTTCAAATATTACCGCCGAGATGTTAGGTTGGGTTAGGTTAGGTTATATTACGTTATAGATGTATATAAAGGTCCCGCGGAGACGTAGAGGCCAACAAGCCAGGAATGTGTTCAAATATTACCTAGGTTGGGTTAGGTTAGGTTATATTACGTTATTGATGTATATAAATGTACGACGGAGAGGTAGAGGCCAACTCGCCATGAATGTTTTCAAATATTACCGCCGAGATGTTAGGTTGGGTTAGGTTAGGTTATATTACGTTATAGATGTATATAAAGGTCCCACGGAGACGTAGAGGCCAACAAGCAAGGAATGTGTTCAAATATTACCGCCGAGATGTTAGGTTGGGTTAGGTTAGGTTATATTACGTTATAGATGTATATAAAGTTCCCACGGAAACGTAGAGGCCAACAAGCCAGGAATGTGTTCAAATATTACCGCCGAGATGTTAGGTTGGGTTAGGTTCGGTTATATTACGTTATTGATGTATATAAATGTACCACGGAGAGGTAGAGGCCAACTGGCCATGATTGTTTTCAAATATTACCGCCGAGATGTTAGGTTGGGTTAGGTTAGGTTATATTACGTTATAGATGTATATAAAGGTCCCACGGAGACGTAGAGGCCAACAAGCCAGGAATGTCTTCAAATATTACCGCAGAGATGTTAGGTTGGGTTAGGTTGGGTTATATAACGTTATTGATGTATATAAAGGTCCCACGGAGACGTAGACGCCAACAAGCCAGGAATGTGTTCAAATATTACCACCGAGATGTTAGATTGGGTTAGGTTAGGTTATATTACGTTATTGATGTATATAAAGATCCCACGGGGACGTAGAGGCCAACTCGCCAGGAATGCTGTCAAATATTACCGCCGAGATGATAGGTTGTGTTATGTTAGGTTATATTTCGTTATTGACGTTTATGAAGGTTAAACGGAGACGTAGAGGCTAACTCGCCAGTAATGTTGTCAAATATTACCGCCGAGATGATAGGTTGGGTTAGGTTAGGTTATATTTCGTTATTGATGTATATGAAGCTCCCACGGAGACGTAGAAGTCAACTCGCCATGAATGTTTTCAAATATTACCGCCGAGATGTTAGGTTGGGTTAGGTTAGGTTATATTACGTTATGGATGTATATAAAGGTCCCACGGAGACGTAGAGGCCAACTCGCCAGGTATGTTTTCTAATATTACCGCCGAGATGTTAGGTTGGGTTAGGTTAGGTTATATTACGTTATAGATGTATATAAAGGTCCCGCGGAGACGTAGAGGCCAACAAGCCAGGAATGTGTTCAAATATTACCTAGGTTGGGTTAGGTTAGGTTATATTACGTTATTGATGTATATAAATGTACGACGGAGAGGTAGAGGCCAACTCGCCATGAATGTTTTCAAATATTACCGCCGAGATGTTAGGTTGGGTTAGGTTAGGTTATATTACGTTATAGATGTATATAAAGGTCCCACGGAGACGTAGAGGCCAACAAGCAAGGAATGTGTTCAAATATTACCGCCGAGATGTTAGGTTGGGTTAGGTTAGGTTATATTACGTTATAGATGTATATAAAGTTCCCACGGAGACGTAGAGGCCAACAAGCCAGGAATGTGTTCAAATATTACCGCCGAGATGTTAGGTTGGGTTAGGTTCGGTTATATTACGTTATTGATGTATATAAATGTACCACGGAGAGGTAGAGGCCAACTGGCCATGATTGTTTTCAAATATTACCGCCGAGATGTTAGGTTGGGTTAGGTTAGGTTATATTACGTTATAGATGTATATAAAGGTCCCACGGAGACGTAGAGGCCAACAAGCCAGGAATGTCTTCAAATATTACCGCAGAGATGTTAGGTTGGGTTAGGTTGGGTTATATAACGTTATTGATGTATATAAAGGTCCCACGGAGACGTAGACGCCAACAAGCCAGGAATGTGTTCAAATATTACCACCGAGATGTTAGATTGGGTTAGGTTAGGTTATATTACGTTATTGATGTATATAAAGATCCCACGGGGACGTAGAGGCCAACTCGCCAGGAATGCTGTCAAATATTACCGCCGAGATGATAGGTTGTGTTATGTTAGGTTATATTTCGTTATTGACGTTTATGAAGGTTAAACGGAGACGTAGAGGCTAACTCGCCAGTAATGTTGTCAAATATTACCGCCGAGATGATAGGTTGGGTTAGGTTAGGTTATATTTCGTTATTGATGTATATGAAGCTCCCACGGAGACGTAGAAGTCAACTCGCCATGAATGTTTTCAAATATTACCGCCGAGATGTTAGGTTGGGTTAGGTTAGGTTATATTACGTTATGGATGTATATAAAGGTCCCACGGAGACGTAGAGGCCAACTCGCCAGGTATGTTTTCTAATATTACCGCCGAGATGTTAGGTTGGGTTAGGTTAGGTTATATTACGTTATTGATGTATAAAAAGATCCCACGGAGACGGAGAAACCAACTCGCCAGGAATGTTGTCAAATATTACCGCCGAGACGTTAGGCTGGGTTAGGTTCGGTTATATAACGTTATTGATGTATATAAAGGTCCCACGGAGACGTAGAGGCCAACAAGCCAGGAAGGTGTTCAAATATTACCGCCGAGATGTTAGATTGCGTTAGGCTAGGTTATATTACGTTATTGATGTATATAAAGATCCCACGGAGACGTAGAGGCCAACAAGCCAGGAATGTCTTCAAATATTACCGCAGAGATGTTAGGTTGGGTTAGGTTAGGTTATATTACGTTATTTATGTATATAAAGATCCCACGGATACGTAGAGGCCAACTCGCCAGGAATGTTGTCAAATATTACCGCCGAGATGATAGGTTGGGTTAGGTTAGGTTATATTACGTTATTGATATATATAAATGTACCACGGAGTGATAGAGGCCAACTCGCCATGAATGTTTTCAAATATTACCGCCGAGATGTTAGGTTGGGTTAGGTTAGGTTATATTACGTTATAGATGTATATAAAGGTCCCGCGGAGACGTAGAGGCCAACAAGCCAGGAATGTGTTCAAATATTACCTAGGTTGGGTTAGGTTAGGTTATATTACGTTATTGATGTATATAAATGTACGACGGAGAGGTAGAGGCCAACTCGCCATGAATGTTTTCAAATATTACCGCCGAGATGTTAGGTTGGGTTAGGTTAGGTTATATTACGTTATAGATGTATATAAAGATCCCACGGAGACGTAGAGGCCAACAAGCAAGGAATGTGTTCAAATATTACCGCCGAGATGTTAGGTTGGGTTAGGTTAGGTTATATTACGTTATAGATGTATATAAAGTTCCCACGGAGACGTAGAGGCCAACAAGCCAGGAATGTGTTCAAATATTACCGCCGAGATGTTAGGTTGGGTTAGGTTCGGTTATATTACGTTATTGATGTATATAAATGTACCACGGAGAGGTAGAGGCCAACTCGCCATGAATGTTTTCAAATATTACCGCCGAGATGTTAGGTTGGGTTAGGTTAGGTTATATTACGTTATAGATGTATATAAAGGTCCCACGGAGACGTAGAGGCCAACAAGCCAGGAATGTCTTCAAATATTACCGCAGAGATGTTAGGTTGGGTTAGGTTGGGTTATATAACGTTATTGATGTATATAAAGGTCCCACGGAGACGTAGACGCCAACAAGCCAGGAATGTGTTCAAATATTACCACCGAGATGTTAGATTGGGTTAGGTTAGGTTATATTACGTTATTGATGTATATAAAGATCCCACGGGGACGTAGAGGCCAACTCGCCAGGAATGCTGTCAAATATTACCGCCGAGATGATAGGTTGTGTTATGTTAGGTTATATTTCGTTATTGACGTTTATGAAGGTTAAACGGAGACGTAGAGGCTAACTCGCCAGTAATGTTGTCAAATATTACCGCCGAGATGATAGGTTGGGTTAGGTTAGGTTATATTTCGTTATTGATGTATATGAAGCTCCCACGGAGACGTAGAAGTCAACTCGCCATGAATGTTTTCAAATATTACCGCCGAGATGTTAGGTTGGGTTAGGTTAGGTTATATTACGTTATGGATGTATATAAAGGTCCCACGGAGACGTAGAGGCCAACTCGCCAGGTATGTTTTCTAATATTACCGCCGAGATGTTAGGTTGGGTTAGGTTAGGTTATATTACGTTATTGATGTATAAAAAGATCCCACGGAGACGGAGAAACCAACTCGCCAGGAATGTTGTCAAATATTACCGCCGAGACGTTAGGCTGGGTTAGGTTCGGTTATATAACGTTATTGATGTATATAAAGGTCCCACGGAGACGTAGAGGCCAACAAGCCAGGAAGGTGTTCAAATATTACCGCCGAGATGTTAGATTGCGTTAGGTTAGGTTATATTACGTTATTGATGTATATAAAGATCCCACGGAGACGTAGAGGCCAACAAGCCAGGAATGTCTTCAAATATTACCGCAGAGATGTTAGGTTGGGTTAGGTTAGGTTATATTAGGTTATTGATGTATATAAAGATCCCACGGATACGTAGAGGCCAACTCGCCAGGAATGTTGTCAAATATTACCGCCGAGATGATAGGTTGGGTTAGGTTAGGTTATATTACGTTATTGATATATATAAATGTACCACGGAGTGGTAGAGGCCAACTCGCCATGAATGTTTTCAAATATTACCGCCGAGATGTTAGGTTGGGTTAGGTTAGGTTATATTACGTTATAGATGTATATAAAGGTCCCGCGGAGACGTAGAGGCCAACAAGCCAGGAATGTGTTCAAATATTACCTAGGTTGGGTTAGGTTAGGTTATATTACGTTATTGATGTATATAAATGTACGACGGAGAGGTAGAGGCCAACTCGCCATGAATGTTTTCAAATATTACCGCCGAGATGTTAGGTTGGGTTAGGTTAGGTTATATTACGTTATAGATGTATATAAAGGTCCCACGGAGACGTAGAGGCCAACAAGACAGGAATGTGTTCAAATATTACCGCCGAGATGTTAGATTGGGTTAGTTTAGGTTATATTACGTTATTGATGTATATAAAGATCCCACGGAGACGTAGAGGCCAACAAGCCAGGAATGTGTTCAAATATTACCGCCGAGATGTTAGATTGGGTTAGTTTAGGTTATATTATGTTATTGATGTATATAAAGATCCCACGGAGTCGTAGCGGCCAACTCGCCAGGAATGTTGTCAAATATTACCGCCGAGATGATAGGTTGGGTTAGGTTAGGTTATATTACGTTATTGATGTATATAAATGTACCACGGAGAGGTAGAGGCCAACTCGCCATGAATGTTTTCAAATATTACCGCCGAGATGTTAGGTTGGGTTAGGTTAGGTTATATTACGTTATAGATGTATATAAAGGTCCCACGGAGACGCAGAGGCCAACAAGCCAGGAATGTCTTCAAATATTACCGCCGAGATGATAGGTTGTGTTATGTTAGGTTATATTTCGTTATTGATGTTTATGAAGGTCAAACGGAGACGTAGGGGCCAACTCGCCAGTAATGTTGTCAAATATTACTGCCGAGATGATAGGTTGGGTTAGGTTAGTTTATATTTCGTTATTGATGTATATGAAGGACCCACGGAGACGTAGAGGCCAACTCGCCATGAATGTTTTCAGATATTACAGCCGAGATGTTAGGTTGGGTTAGGTTAGGTTATATTACGTTATAGATGTATATAAAGGTCCCACGGAGACGTAGAGGCCAACAAGCCAGGAATGTGTTCAAATATTACCGCCGAGATGTTAGGTTGGGTTAGGTTAGGTTATATTACGTTATAGATGTATATAAAGTTCCCACGGAGACGTAGAGGCCAACAAGCCAGGAATGTGTTCAAATATTACCGCCGAGATGTTAGATTGGGTTAGGTTAGGTTATATTACGTTATTGATGTATATAAAGATCCCACGGAGACGTAGAGGCCAACAAGCCAGGAATGTCTTCAAATATTACCGCAGAGATGTTAGGTTGGGTTAGGTTCGGTTATATAACGTTATTGATGTATATAAAGGTCCCACGGAGACGTAGAGGCCAACAAGCCAGGAATGTGTTCAAATATTACCGCCGAGGTGTTAGATTGGGTTAGGTTAGGTTAGGTTATATTACGTTATTGATGTATATAAAGAGCCCACGGAGACGTAGAGGCCAACAAGCCAGGAATGTCTTCAAATATTACCGCAGAGATGTTAGGTTGGGTTAGGTTCTGTTATATAACGTTATTGATGTATATAAACGTCCCACGGAGACGTAGGGGCCAACTCGCCAGGAATGTTGTCAAATATTACCGCCGAGATGATAGGTTGTGTTATGTTAGGTTATATTTCGTTATTGATGTTTATGAAGGTCAAACGGAGACGTAGAGGCCAACTCGCCAGTAATGTTGTCAAATATTACCGCCGAGATGATAGGTTGGGTTAGGTTAGGTTATATTACGTTATTGATGTATATAAAGCTCCCACGGAGACGTAGAGGCCAACTCGCCAGGAATGTTGTCAGATATTACCGCCGAAATGATAGGTTGGGTTAGGTTAGGTTATATTACGTTATGGATGTATATAAAGGTCCCACGGAGACGTAGAGGCCAACTCGCCAGGTATGTTTTCTAATATTACCGCCGAGATGTTAGGTTGGGATAGGTTAGGTTATATTACGTTATTGATGTATAAAAAGATCCCACGGAGACGGAGAAACCAACTCGCCAGGAATGTTGTCAAATATTACCGCCGAGACGTTAGGCTGGGTTAGGTTCGGTTATATAACGTTATTGATGTATATAAAGGTCCCACGGAGACGTAGAGGCCAACAAGCCAGGAAGGTGTTCAAATATTACCGCCGAGATGTTAGATTGCGTTAGGTTAGGTTATATTACGTTATTGATGTATATAAAGATCCCACGGAGACGTAGAGGCCAACAAGCCAGGAATGTCTTCAAATATTACCGCAGAGATGTTAGGTTGGGTTAGGTTAGGTTATATTACGTTATTGATGTATATAAAGATCCCGCGGATACGTAGAGGCCAACTCGCCAGGAATGTTGTCAAATATTACCGCCGAGATGATAGGTTGGGTTAGGTTAGGTTATATTACGTTATTGATATATATAAATGTACCACGGAGTGGTAGAGGCCAACTCGCCATGAATGTTTTCAAATATTACCGCCGAGATGTTAGGTTGGGTTAGGTTAGGTTATATTACGTTATAGATGTATATAAAGGTCCCACGGAGACGCAGAGGCCAACAAGCCAGGAATGTCTTCAAATATTACCGCCGAGATGATAGGTGGTGTTATGTTAGGTTATATTTCGTTATTGATGTTTATGAAGGTCAAACGGAGACGTAGGGGCCAACTCGCCAGTAATGTTGTCAAATATTACTGCCGAGATGATAGGTTGGGTTAGGTTAGTTTATATTTCGTTATTGATGTATATGAAGGACCCACGGAGACGTAGAGGCCAACTCGCCATGAATGTTTTCAGATATTACAGCCGAGATGTTAGGTTGGGTTAGGTTAGGTTATATTACGTTATAGATGTATATAAAGGTCCCACGGAGACGTAGAGGCCAACAAGCCAGGAATGTGTTCAAATATTACCGCCGAGATGTTAGGTTGGGTTAGGTTAGGTTATATTACGTTATAGATGTATATAAAGTTCCCACGGAGACGTAGAGGCCAACAAGCCAGGAATGTGTTCAAATATTACCGCCGAGATGTTAGATTGGGTTAGGTTAGGTTATATTACGTTATTGATGTATATAAAGATCCCACGGAGACGTAGAGGCCAACAAGCCAGGAATGTCTTCAAATATTACCGCAGAGATGTTAGGTTGGGTTAGGTTCGGTTATATAACGTTATTGATGTATATAAAGGTCCCACGGAGACGTAGAGGCCAACAAGCCAGGAATGTGTTCAAATATTACCGCCGAGGTGTTAGATTGGGTTAGGTTAGGTTAGGTTATATTACGTTATTGATGTATATAAAGAGCCCACGGAGACGTAGAGGCCAACAAGCCAGGAATGTCTTCAAATATTACCGCAGAGACGTTAGGTTGGGTTAGGTTCTGTTATATAACGTTATTGGTGTATATAAACGTCCCACGGAGACGTAGAGGCCAACTCGCCAGGAATGTTGTCAAATATTACCGCCGAGATGATAGGTTGTGTTATGTTAGGTTATATTTCGTTATTGATGTTTATGAAGGTCAAACGGAGACGTAGAGGCCAACTCGCCAGTAATGTTGTCAAATATTACCGCCGAGATGATAGGTTGGGTTAGGTTAGGTTATATTACGTTATTGATGTATATAAAGCTCCCACGGAGACGTAGAGGCCAACTCGCCAGGAATGTTGTCAGATATTACCGCCGAAATGATAGGTTGGGTTAGGTTAGGTTATATTACGTTATGGATGTATATAAAGGTCCCACGGAGACGTAGAGGCCAACTCGCCAGGTATGTTTTCTAATATTACCGCCGAGATGTTAGGTTGGGATAGGTTAGGTTATATTACGTTATTGATGTATAAAAAGATCCCACGGAGACGGAGAAACCAACTCGCCAGGAATGTTGTCAAATATTACCGCCGAGACGTTAGGCTGGGTTAGGTTCGGTTATATAACGTTATTGATGTATATAAAGGTCCCACGGAGACGTAGAGGCCAACAAGCCAGGAAGGTGTTCAAATATTACCGCCGAGATGTTAGATTGCGTTAGGTTAGGTTATATTACGTTATTGATGTATATAAAGATCCCACGGAGACGTAGAGGCCAACAAGCCAGGAATGTCTTCAAATATGACCGCAGAGATGTTAGGTTGGGTTAGGTTAGGTTATATTACGTTATTGATGTATATAAAGATCCCGCGGATACGTAGAGGCCAACTCGCCAGGAATGTTGTCAAATATTACCGCCGAGATGATAGGTTGGGTTAGGTTAGGTTATATTACGTTATTGATATATATAAATGTACCACGGAGTGGTAGAGGCCAACTCGCCATGAATGTTTTCAAATATTACCGCCGAGATGTTAGGTTGGGTTAGGTTAGGTTATATTACGTTATAGATGTATATAAAGGTCCCACGGAGACGCAGAGGCCAACAAGCCAGGAATGTCTTCAAATATTACCGCCGAGATGATAGGTTGTGTTATGTTAGGTTATATTTCGTTATTGATGTTTATGAAGGTCAAACGGAGACGTAGGGGCCAACTCGCCAGTAATGTTGTCAAATATTACTGCCGAGATGATAGGTTGGGTTAGGTTAGTTTATATTTCGTTATTGATGTATATGAAGGACCCACGGAGACGTAGAGGCCAACTCGCCATGAATGTTTTCAGATATTACCGCCGAGATGTTAGATTGGGTTAGGTTAGGTTATATTACGTTATTGATGTATATAAAGATCCCACGGAGACGTAGAGGCCAACAAGCCAGGAATGTCTTCAAATATTACCGCAGAGATGTTAGGTTGGGTTAGGTTCGGTTATATAACGTTATTGATGTATATAAAGGTCCCACGGAGACGTAGAGGCCAACAAGCCAGGAATGTGTTCAAATATTACCGCCGAGGTGTTAGATTGGGTTAGGTTAGGTTAGGTTATATTACGTTATTGATGTATATAAAGAGCCCACGGAGACGTAGAGGCCAACAAGCCAGGAATGTCTTCAAATATTACCGCAGAGATGTTAGGTTGGGTTAGGTTCTGTTATATAACGTTATTGATGTATATAAACGTCCCACGGAGACGTAGAGGCCAACTCGCCAGGAATGTTGTCAAATATTACCGCCGAGATGATAGGTTGTGTTATGTTAGGTTATATTTCGTTATTGATGTTTATGAAGGTCAAACGGAGACGTAGAGGCCAACTCGCCAGTAATGTTGTCAAATATTACCGCCGAGATGATAGGTTGGGTTAGGTTAGGTTATATTACGTTATTGATGTATATAAAGCTCCCACGGAGACGTAGAGGCCAACTCGCCAGGAATGTTGTCAGATATTACCGCCGAAATGATAGGTTGGGTTAGGTTAGGTTATATTACGTTATGGATGTATATAAAGGTCCCACGGAGACGTAGAGGCCAACTCGCCAGGTATGTTTTCTAATATTACCGCCGAGATGTTAGGTTGGGATAGGTTAGGTTATATTACGTTATTGATGTATAAAAAGATCCCACGGAGACGGAGAAACCAACTCGCCAGGAATGTTGTCAAATATTACCGCCGAGACGTTAGGCTGGGTTAGGTTCGGTTATATAACGTTATTGATGTATATAAAGGTCCCACGGAGACGTAGAGGCCAACAAGCCAGGAAGGTGTTCAAATATTACCGCCGAGATGTTAGATTGCGTTAGGTTAGGTTATATTACGTTATTGATGTATATAAAGATCCCACGGATACGTAGAGGCCAACAAGCCAGGAATGTCTTCAAATATTACCGCAGAGATGTTAGGTTGGGTTAGGTTAGGTTATATTACGTTATTGATGTATATAAAGATCCCACGGATACGTAGAGGCCAACTCGCCAGGAATGTTGTCAAATATTACCGCCGAGATGATAGGTTGGGTTAGGTTAGGTTATATTACGTTATTGATATATATAAATGTACCACGGAGTGGTAGAGGCCAACTCGCCATGAATGTTTTCAAATATTACCGCCGAGATGTTAGGTTGGGTTAGGTTAGGTTATATTACGTTATAGATGTATATAAAGGTCCCACGGAGACGCAGAGGCCAACAAGCCAGGAATGTCTTCAAATATTACCGCCGAGATGATAGGTTGTGTTATGTTAGGTTATATTTCGTTATTGATGTTTATGAAGGTCAAACGGAGACGTAGGGGCCAACTCGCCAGTAATGTTGTCAAATATTACTGCCGAGATGATAGGTTGGGTTAGGTTAGTTTATATTTCGTTATTCATGTATATGAAGGACCCACGGAGACGTAGAGGCCAACTCGCCATGAATGTTTTCAGATATTACAGCCGAGATGTTAGGTTGGGTTAGGTTAGGTTATATTACGTTATAGATGTATATAAAGGTCCCACGGAGACGTAGAGGCCAACAAGCCAGGAATGTGTTCAAATATTACCGCCGAGATGTTAGGTTGGGTTAGGTTAGGTTATATTACGTTATAGATGTATATAAAGTTCCCACGGAGACGTAGAGGCCAACAAGCCAGGAATGTGTTCAAATATTACCGCCGAGATGTTAGATTGGGTTAGGTTAGGTTATATTACGTTATTGATGTATATAAAGATCCCACGGAGACGTAGAGGCCAACAAGCCAGGAATGTCTTCAAATATTACCGCAGAGATGTTAGGTTGGGTTAGGTTCGGTTATATAACGTTATTGATGTATATAAAGGTCCCACGGAGACGTAGAGGCCAACAAGCCAGGAATGTGTTCAAATATTACCGCCGAGGTGTTAGATTGGGTTAGGTTAGGTTAGGTTATATTACGTTATTGATGTATATAAAGAGCCCACGGAGACGTAGAGGCCAACAAGCCAGGAATGTCTTCAAATATTACCGCAGAGATGTTAGGTTGGGTTAGGTTCTGTTATATAACGTTATTGATGTATATAAACGTCCCACGGAGACGTAGAGGCCAACTCGCCAGGAATGTTGTCAAATATTACCGCCGAGATGATAGGTTGTGTTATGTTAGGTTATATTTCGTTATTGATGTTTATGAAGGTCAAACGGAGACGTAGAGGCCAACTCGCCAGTAATGTTGTCAAATATTACCGCCCAGATGATAGGTTGGGTTAGGTTAGGTTATATTACGTTATTGATGTATATAAAGCTCCCACGGAGACGTAGAGGCCAACTCGCCAGGAATGTTGTCAGATATTACCGCCGAAATGATAGGTTGGGTTAGGTTAGGTTATATTACGTTATGGATGTATATAAAGGTCCCACGGAGACGTAGAGGCCAACTCGCCAGGTATGTTTTCTAATATTACCGCCGAGATGTTAGGTTGGGATAGGTTAGGTTATATTACGTTATTGATGTATAAAAAGATCCCACGGAGACGGAGAAACCAACTCGCCAGGAATGTTGTCAAATATTACCGCCGAGACGTTAGGCTGGGTTAGGTTCGGTTATATAACGTTATTGATGTATATAAAGGTCCCACGGAGACGTAGAGGCCAACAAGCCAGGAAGGTGTTCAAATATTACCGCCGAGATGTTAGATTGCGTTAGGTTAGGTTAGGTTATATTACGTTATTGATGTATATAAAGAGCCCACGGAGACGTAGAGGCCAACAAGCCAGGAATGTCTTCAAATATTACCGCAGAGATGTTAGGTTGGGTTAGGTTCTGTTATATAACGTTATTGATGTATATAAACGTCCCACGGAGACGTAGAGGCCAACTCGCCAGGAATGTTGTCAAATATTACCGCCGAGATGATAGGTTGTGTTATGTTAGGTTATATTTCGTTATTGATGTTTATGAAGGTCAAACGGAGACGTAGAGGCCAACTCGCCAGGAATGTTGTCAGATATTACCGCCGAAATGATAGGTTGGGTTAGGTTAGGTTATATTACGTTATGGATGTATATAAAGGTCCCACGGAGACGCAGAGGCCAACAAGCCAGGAATGTCTTCAAATATTACCGCCGAGATGATAGGTTGTGTTATGTTAGGTTATATTTCGTTATTGATGTTTATGAAGGTCAAACGGAGACGTAGGGGCCAACTCGCCAGTAATGTTGTCAAATATTACTGCCGAGATGATAGGTTGGGTTAGGTTAGTTTATATTTCGTTATTGATGTATATGAAGGACCCACGGAGACGTAGAGGCCAACTCGCCATGAATGTTTTCAGATATTACAGCCGATATGTTAGGTTGGGTTAGGTTAGGTTATATTACGTTATAGATGTATATAAAGGTCCCACGGAGACGTAGAGGCCAACAAGCCAGGAATGTGTTCAAATATTACCGCCGAGATGTTAGGTTGGGTTAGGTTAGGTTATATTACGTTATAGATGTATATAAAGTTCCCACGGAGACGTAGAGGCCAACAAGCCAGGAATGTGTTCAAATATTACCGCCGAGATGTTAGATTGGGTTAGGTTAGGTTATATTACGTTATTGATGTATATAAAGATCCCACGGAGACGTAGAGGCCAACAAGCCAGGAATGTCTTCAAATATTACCGCAGAGATGTTAGGTTGGGTTAGGTTCGGTTATATAACGTTATTGATGTATATAAAGGTCCCACGGAGACGTAGAGGCCAACAAGCCAGGAATGTGTTCAAATATTACCGCCGAGGTGTTAGATTGGGTTATGTTAGGTTATATTTCGTTATTGATGTTTATGAAGGTCAAACGGAGACGTAGAGGCCAACTCGCCAGTAATGTTGTCAAATATTACCGCCGAGATGATAGGTTGGGTTAGGTTAGGTTATATTACGTTATTGATGTATATAAAGCTCCCACGGAGACGTAGAGGCCAACTCGCCAGGAATGTTGTCAGATATTACCGCCGAAATGATAGGTTGGGTTAGGTTAGGTTATATTACGTTATGGATGTATATAAAGGTCCCACGGAGACGTAGAGGCCAACTCGCCAGGTATGTTTTCTAATATTACCGCCGAGATGTTAGGTTGGGATAGGTTAGGTTATATTACGTTATTGATGTATAAAAAGATCCCACGGAGACGGAGAAACCAACTCGCCAGGAATGTTGTCAAATATTACCGCCGAGACGTTAGGCTGGGTTAGGTTCGGTTATATAACGTTATTGATGTATATAAAGGTCCCACGGAGACGTAGAGGCCAACAAGCCAGGAAGGTGTTCAAATATTACCGCCGAGATGTTAGATTGCGTTAGGTTAGGTTATATTACGTTATTGATGTATATAAAGATCCCACGGAGACGTAGAGGCCAACAAGCCAGGAATGTCTTCAAATATTACCGCAGAGATGTTAGGTTGGGTTAGGTTAGGTTATATTACGTTATTGATGTATATAAAGATCCCACGGATACGTAGAGGCCAACTCGCCAGGAATGTTGTCAAATATTACCGCCGAGATGATAGGTTGGGTTAGGTTAGGTTATATTACGTTATTGATATATATAAATGTACCACGGAGTGGTAGAGGCCAACTCGCCATGAATGTTTTCAAATATTACCGCCGAGATGTTAGGTTGGGTTAGGTTAGGTTATATTACGTTATAGATGTATATAAAGGTCCCACGGAGACGCAGAGGCCAACAAGCCAGGAATGTCTTCAAATATTACCGCCGAGATGATAGGTTGTGTTATGTTAGGTTATATTTCGTTATTGATGTTTATGAAGGTCAAACGGAGACGTAGGGGCCAACTCGCCAGTAATGTTGTCAAATATTACTGCCGAGATGATAGGTTGGGTTAGGTTAGTTTATATTTCGTTATTGATGTATATGAAGGACCCACGGAGACGTAGAGGCCAACTCGCCATGAATGTTTTCAGATATTACAGCCGAGATGTTAGGTTGGGTTAGGTTAGGTTATATTACGTTATAGATGTATATAAAGGTCCCACGGAGACGTAGAGGCCAACAAGCCAGGAATGTGTTCAAATATTACCGCCGAGATGTTAGGTTGGGTTAGGTTAGGTTATATTACGTTATAGATGTATATAAAGTTCCCACGGAGACGTAGAGGCCAACAAGCCAGGAATGTGTTCAAATATTACCGCCGAGATGTTAGATTGGGTTAGGTTAGGTTATATTACGTTATTGATGTATATAAAGATCCCACGGAGACGTAGAGGCCAACAAGCCAGGAATGTCTTCAAATATTACCGCAGAGATGTTAGGTTGGGTTAGGTTCGGTTATATAACGTTATTGATGTATATAAAGGTCCCACGGAGACGTAGAGGCCAACAAGCCAGGAATGTGTTCAAATATTACCGCAGAGATGTTAGGTTGGGTTAGGTTCGGTTATATAACGTTATTGATGTATATAAAGGTCCCACGGAGACGTAGAGGCCAACAAGCCAGGAATGTGTTCAAATATTACCGCCGAGGTGTTAGATTGGGTTAGGTTAGGTTAGGTTATATTACGTTATTGATGTATATAAAGAGCCCACGGAGACGTAGAGGCCAACAAGCCAGGAATGTCTTCAAATATTACCGCAGAGATGTTAGGTTGGGTTAGGTTCTGTTATATAACGTTATTGATGTATATAAACGTCCCACGGAGACGTAGAGGCCAACTCGCCAGGAATGTTGTCAAATATTACCGCCGAGATGATAGGTTGTGTTATGTTAGGTTATATTTCGTTATTGATGTTTATGAAGGTCAAACGGAGACGTAGAGGCCAACTCGCCAGGAATGTTGTCAGATATTACCGCCGAAATGATAGGTTGGGTTAGGTTAGGTTATATTACGTTATGGATGTATATAAAGGTCCCACGGAGACGTAGAGGCCAACTCGCCAGGTATGTTTTCTAATATTACCGCCGAGATGTTAGGTTGGGATAGGTTAGGTTATATTACGTTATTGATGTATAAAAAGATCCCACGGAGACGGAGAAACCAACTCGCCAGGAATGTTGTCAAATATTACCGCCGAGACGTTAGGCTGGGTTAGGTTCGGTTATATAACGTTATTGATGTATATAAAGGTCCCACGGAGACGTAGAGGCCAACAAGCCAGGAAGGTGTTCAAATATTACCGCCGAGATGTTAGATTGCGTTAGGTTAGGTTATATTACGTTATTGATGTATATAAAGATCCCACGGAGACGTAGAGGCCAACAAGCCAGGAATGTCTTCAAATATTACCGCAGAGATGTTAGGTTGGGTTAGGTTAGGTTATATTACGTTATTGATGTATATAAAGATCCCACGGATACGTAGAGGCCAACTCGCCAGGAATGTTGTCAAATATTACCGCCGAGATGATAGGTTGGGTTAGGTTAGGTTATATTACGTTATTGATATATATAAATGTACCACGGAGTGGTAGAGGCCAACTCGCCATGAATGTTTTCAAATATTACCGCCGAGATGTTAGGTTGGGTTAGGTTAGGTTATATTACGTTATAGATGTATATAAAGGTCCCACGGAGACGCAGAGGCCAACAAGCCAGGAATGTCTTCAAATATTACCGCCGAGATGATAGGTTGTGTTATGTTAGGTTATATTTCGTTATTGATGTTTATGAAGGTCAAACGGAGACGTAGGGGCCAACTCGCCAGTAATGTTGTCAAATATTACTGCCGAGATGATAGGTTGGGTTAGGTTAGTTTATATTTCGTTATTGATGTATATGAAGGACCCACGGAGACGTAGAGGCCAACTCGCCATGAATGTTTTCAGATATTACAGCCGAGATGTTAGGTTGGGTTAGGTTAGGTTATATTACGTTATAGATGTATATAAAGGTCCCACGGAGACGTAGAGGCCAACAAGCCAGGAATGTGTTCAAATATTACCGCCGAGATGTTAGGTTGGGTTAGGTTAGGTTATATTACGTTATAGATGTATATAAAGTTCCCACGGAGACGTAGAGGCCAACAAGCCAGGAATGTGTTCAAATATTACCGCCGAGATGTTAGATTGGGTTAGGTTAGGTTATATTACGTTATTGATGTATATAAAGATCCCACGGAGACGTAGAGGCCAACAAGCCAGGAATGTCTTCAAATATTACCGCAGAGATGTTAGGTTGGGTTAGGTTCGGTTATATAACGTTATTGATGTATATAAAGGTCCCACGGAGACGTAGAGGCCAACAAGCCAGGAATGTGTTCAAATATTACCGCCGAGGTGTTAGATTGGGTTATGTTAGGTTATATTTCGTTATTGATGTTTATGAAGGTCAAACGGAGACGTAGAGGCCAACTCGCCAGTAATGTTGTCAAATATTACCGCCGAGATGATAGGTTGGGTTAGGTTAGGTTATATTACGTTATTGATGTATATAAAGCTCCCACGGAGACGTAGAGGCCAACTCGCCAGGAATGTTGTCAGATATTACCGCCGAAATGATAGGTTGGGTTAGGTTAGGTTATATTACGTTATGGATGTATATAAAGGTCCCACGGAGACGTAGAGGCCAACTCGCCAGGTATGTTTTCTAATATTACCGCCGAGATGTTAGGTTGGGATAGGTTAGGTTATATTACGTTATTGATGTATAAAAAGATCCCACGGAGACGGAGAAACCAACTCGCCAGGAATGTTGTCAAATATTACCGCCGAGACGTTAGGCTGGGTTAGGTTCGGTTATATAACGTTATTGATGTATATAAAGGTCCCACGGAGACGTAGAGGCCAACAAGCCAGGAAGGTGTTCAAATATTACCGCCGAGATGTTAGATTGCGTTAGGTTAGGTTATATTACGTTATTGATGTATATAAAGATCCCACGGAGACGTAGAGGCCAACAAGCCAGGAATGTCTTCAAATATTACCGCAGAGATGTTAGGTTGGGTTAGGTTAGGTTATATTACGTTATTGATGTATATAAAGATCCCACGGATACGTAGAGGCCAACTCGCCAGGAATGTTGTCAAATATTACCGCCGAGATGATAGGTTGGGTTAGGTTAGGTTATATTACGTTATTGATATATATAAATGTACCACGGAGTGGTAGAGGCCAACTCGCCATGAATGTTTTCAAATATTACCGCCGAGATGTTAGGTTGGGTTAGGTTAGGTTATATTACGTTATAGATGTATATAAAGGTCCCACGGAGACGCAGAGGCCAACAAGCCAGGAATGTCTTCAAATATTACCGCCGAGATGATAGGTTGTGTTATGTTAGGTTATATTTCGTTATTGATGTTTATGAAGGTCAAACGGAGACGTAGGGGCCAACTCGCCAGTAATGTTGTCAGATATTACCGCCGAAATGATAGGTTGGGTTAGGTTAGGTTATATTACGTTATGGATGTATATAAAGGTCCCACGGAGACGTAGAGGCCAACTCGCCAGGTATGTTTTCTAATATTACCGCCGAGATGTTAGGTTGGGATAGGTTAGGTTATATTACGTTATTGATGTATAAAAAGATCCCACGGAGACGGAGAAACCAACTCGCCAGGAATGTTGTCAAATATTACCGCCGAGACGTTAGGCTGGGTTAGGTTCGGTTATATAACGTTATTGATGTATATAAAGGTCCCACGGAGACGTAGAGGCCAACAAGCCAGGAAGGTGTTCAAATATTACCGCCGAGATGTTAGATTGCGTTAGGTTAGGTTATATTACGTTATTGATGTATATAAAGATCCCACGGAGACGTAGAGGCCAACAAGCCAGGAATGTCTTCAAATATTACCGCAGAGATGTTAGGTTGGGTTAGGTTAGGTTATATTACGTTATTGATGTATATAAAGATCCCACGGATACGTAGAGGCCAACTCGCCAGGAATGTTGTCAAATATTACCGCCGAGATGATAGGTTGGGTTAGGTTAGGTTATATTACGTTATTGATATATATAAATGTACCACGGAGTGGTAGAGGCCAACTCGCCATGAATGTTTTCAAATATTACCGCCGAGATGTTAGGTTGGGTTAGGTTAGGTTATATTACGTTATAGATGTATATAAAGGTCCCACGGAGACGCAGAGGCCAACAAGCCAGGAATGTCTTCAAATATTACCGCCGAGATGATAGGTTGTGTTATGTTAGGTTATATTTCGTTATTGATGTTTATGAAGGTCAAACGGAGACGTAGGGGCCAACTCGCCAGTAATGTTGTCAAATATTACTGCCGAGATGATAGGTTGGGTTAGGTTAGTTTATATTTCGTTATTGATGTATATGAAGGACCCACGGAGACGTAGAGGCCAACTCGCCATGAATGTTTTCAGATATTACAGCCGAGATGTTAGGTTGGGTTAGGTTAGGTTATATTACGTTATAGATGTATATAAAGGTCCCACGGAGACGTAGAGGCCAACAAGCCAGGAATGTGTTCAAATATTACCGCCGAGATGTTAGGTTGGGTTAGGTTAGGTTATATTACGTTATAGATGTATATAAAGTTCCCACGGAGACGTAGAGGCCAACAAGCCAGGAATGTGTTCAAATATTACCGCCGAGATGTTAGATTGGGTTAGGTTAGGTTATATTACGTTATTGATGTATATAAAGATCCCACGGAGACGTAGAGGCCAACAAGCCAGGAATGTCTTCAAATATTACCGCAGAGATGTTAGGTTGGGTTAGGTTCGGTTATATAACGTTATTGATGTATATAAAGGTCCCACGGAGACGTAGAGGCCAACAAGCCAGGAATGTGTTCAAATATTACCGCCGAGGTGTTAGATTGGGTTAGGTTAGGTTAGGTTATATTACGTTATTGATGTATATAAAGAGCCCACGGAGACGTAGAGGCCAACAAGCCAGGAATGTCTTCAAATATTACCGCAGAGATGTTAGGTTGGGTTAGGTTCTGTTATATAACGTTATTGATGTATATAAACGTCCCACGGAGACGTAGAGGCCAACTCGCCAGGAATGTTGTCAAATATTACCGCCGAGATGATAGGTTGTGTTATGTTAGGTTATATTTCGTTATTGATGTTTATGAAGGTCAAACGGAGACGTAGAGGCCAACTCGCCAGTAATGTTGTCAAATATTACCGCCCAGATGATAGGTTGGGTTAGGTTAGGTTATATTACGTTATTGATGTATATAAAGCTCCCACGGAGACGTAGAGGCCAACTCGCCAGGAATGTTGTCAGATATTACCGCCGAAATGATAGGTTGGGTTAGGTTAGGTTATATTACGTTATGGATGTATATAAAGGTCCCACGGAGACGTAGAGGCCAACTCGCCAGGTATGTTTTCTAATATTACCGCCGAGATGTTAGGTTGGGATAGGTTAGGTTATATTACGTTATTGATGTATAAAAAGATCCCACGGAGACGGAGAAACCAACTCGCCAGGAATGTTGTCAAATATTACCGCCGAGACGTTAGGCTGGGTTA
The DNA here is from genome assembly GCA_963969225.1 of Xylocopa violacea. Lineage (NCBI taxonomy): Eukaryota > Metazoa > Arthropoda > Insecta > Hymenoptera > Apidae > Xylocopa > Xylocopa violacea. Next base: position 3,120,596 of record CAXAJV010000548.1, on the reverse strand, counting down.
GGTTCGGTTATATAACGTTATTGATGTATATAAAGGTCCCACGGAGACGTAGAGGCCAACAAGCCAGGAAGGTGTTCAAATATTACCGCCGAGATGTTAGATTGCGTTAGGTTAGGTTATATTACGTTATTGATGTATATAAAGATCCCACGGAGACGTAGAGGCCAACAAGCCAGGAATGTCTTCAAATATTACCGCAGAGATGTTAGGTTGGGTTAGGTTAGGTTATATTACGTTATTGATGTATATAAAGATCCCACGGATACGTAGAGGCCAACTCGCCAGGAATGTTGTCAAATATTACCGCCGAGATGATAGGTTGGGTTAGGTTAGGTTATATTACGTTATTGATATATATAAATGTACCACGGAGTGGTAGAGGCCAACTCGCCATGAATGTTTTCAAATATTACCGCCGAGATGTTAGGTTGGGTTAGGTTAGGTTATATTACGTTATAGATGTATATAAAGGTCCCACGGAGACGCAGAGGCCAACAAGCCAGGAATGTCTTCAAATATTACCGCCGAGATGATAGGTTGTGTTATGTTAGGTTATATTTCGTTATTGATGTTTATGAAGGTCAAACGGAGACGTAGGGGCCAACTCGCCAGTAATGTTGTCAAATATTACTGCCGAGATGATAGGTTGGGTTAGGTTAGTTTATATTTCGTTATTGATGTATATGAAGGACCCACGGAGACGTAGAGGCCAACTCGCCATGAATGTTTTCAGATATTACAGCCGAGATGTTAGGTTGGGTTAGGTTAGGTTATATTACGTTATAGATGTATATAAAGGTCCCACGGAGACGTAGAGGCCAACAAGCCAGGAATGTGTTCAAATATTACCGCCGAGATGTTAGGTTGGGTTAGGTTAGGTTATATTACGTTATAGATGTATATAAAGTTCCCACGGAGACGTAGAGGCCAACAAGCCAGGAATGTGTTCAAATATTACCGCCGAGATGTTAGATTGGGTTAGGTTAGGTTATATTACGTTATTGATGTATATAAAGATCCCACGGAGACGTAGAGGCCAACAAGCCAGGAATGTCTTCAAATATTACCGCAGAGATGTTAGGTTGGGTTAGGTTCGGTTATATAACGTTATTGATGTATATAAAGGTCCCACGGAGACGTAGAGGCCAACAAGCCAGGAATGTGTTCAAATATTACCGCCGAGGTGTTAGATTGGGTTATGTTAGGTTATATTTCGTTATTGATGTTTATGAAGGTCAAACGGAGACGTAGAGGCCAACTCGCCAGTAATGTTGTCAAATATTACCGCCGAGATGATAGGTTGGGTTAGGTTAGGTTATATTACGTTATTGATGTATATAAAGCTCCCACGGAGACGTAGAGGCCAACTCGCCAGGAATGTTGTCAGATATTACCGCCGAAATGATAGGTTGGGTTAGGTTAGGTTATATTACGTTATGGATGTATATAAAGGTCCCACGGAGACGTAGAGGCCAACTCGCCAGGTATGTTTTCTAATATTACCGCCGAGATGTTAGGTTGGGATAGGTTAGGTTATATTACGTTATTGATGTATAAAAAGATCCCACGGAGACGGAGAAACCAACTCGCCAGGAATGTTGTCAAATATTACCGCCGAGACGTTAGGCTGGGTTAGGTTCGGTTATATAACGTTATTGATGTATATAAAGGTCCCACGGAGACGTAGAGGCCAACAAGCCAGGAAGGTGTTCAAATATTACCGCCGAGATGTTAGATTGCGTTAGGTTAGGTTATATTACGTTATTGATGTATATAAAGATCCCACGGAGACGTAGAGGCCAACAAGCCAGGAATGTCTTCAAATATTACCGCAGAGATGTTAGGTTGGGTTAGGTTAGGTTATATTACGTTATTGATGTATATAAAGATCCCACGGATACGTAGAGGCCAACTCGCCAGGAATGTTGTCAAATATTACCGCCGAGATGATAGGTTGGGTTAGGTTAGGTTATATTACGTTATTGATATATATAAATGTACCACGGAGTGGTAGAGGCCAACTCGCCATGAATGTTTTCAAATATTACCGCCGAGATGTTAGGTTGGGTTAGGTTAGGTTATATTACGTTATAGATGTATATAAAGGTCCCACGGAGACGCAGAGGCCAACAAGCCAGGAATGTCTTCAAATATTACCGCCGAGATGATAGGTTGTGTTATGTTAGGTTATATTTCGTTATTGATGTTTATGAAGGTCAAACGGAGACGTAGGGGCCAACTCGCCAGTAATGTTGTCAAATATTACTGCCGAGATGATAGGTTGGGTTAGGTTAGTTTATATTTCGTTATTGATGTATATGAAGGACCCACGGAGACGTAGAGGCCAACTCGCCATGAATGTTTTCAGATATTACAGCCGAGATGTTAGGTTGGGTTAGGTTAGGTTATATTACGTTATAGATGTATATAAAGGTCCCACGGAGACGTAGAGGCCAACAAGCCAGGAATGTGTTCAAATATTACCGCCGAGATGTTAGGTTGGGTTAGGTTAGGTTATATTACGTTGTAGATGTATATAAAGTTCCCACGGAGACGTAGAGGCCAACAAGCCAGGAATGTGTTCAAATATTACCGCCGAGATGTTAGATTGGGTTAGGTTAGGTTATATTACGTTATTGATGTATATAAAGATCCCACGGAGACGTAGAGGCCAACAAGCCAGGAATGTCTTCAAATATTACCGCAGAGATGTTAGGTTGGGTTAGGTTCGGTTATATAACGTTATTGATGTATATAAAGGTCCCACGGAGACGTAGAGGCCAACAAGCCAGGAATGTGTTCAAATATTACCGCCGAGGTGTTAGATTGGGTTAGGTTAGGTTAGGTTATATTACGTTATTGATGTATATAAAGAGCCCACGGAGACGTAGAGGCCAACAAGCCAGGAATGTCTTCAAATATTACCGCAGAGATGTTAGGTTGGGTTAGGTTCTGTTATATAACGTTATTGATGTATATAAACGTCCCACGGAGACGTAGAGGCCAACTCGCCAGGAATGTTGTCAAATATTACCGCCGAGATGATAGGTTGTGTTATGTTAGGTTATATTTCGTTATTGATGTTTATGAAGGTCAAACGGAGACGTAGAGGCCAACTCGCCAGTAATGTTGTCAAATATTACCGCCGAGATGATAGGTTGGGTTAGGTTAGGTTATATTACGTTATTGATGTATATAAAGCTCCCACGGAGACGTAGAGGCCAACTCGCCAGGAATGTTGTCAGATATTACCGCCGAAATGATAGGTTGGGTTAGGTTAGGTTATATTACGTTATGGATGTATATAAAGGTCCCACGGAGACGTAGAGGCCAACTCGCCAGGTATGTTTTCTAATATTACCGCCGAGATGTTAGGTTGGGATAGGTTAGGTTATATTACGTTATTGATGTATAAAAAGATCCCACGGAGACGGAGAAACCAACTCGCCAGGAATGTTGTCAAATATTACCGCCGAGACGTTAGGCTGGGTTAGGTTCGGTTATATAACGTTATTGATGTATATAAAGGTCCCACGGAGACGTAGAGGCCAACAAGCCAGGAAGGTGTTCAAATATTACCGCCGAGATGTTAGATTGCGTTAGGTTAGGTTATATTACGTTATTGGTGTATATAAAGATCCCACGGAGACGTAGAGGCCAACAAGCCAGGAATGTCTTCAAATATTACCGCAGAGATGTTAGGTTGGGTTAGGTTAGGTTATATTACGTTATTGATGTATATAAAGATCCCACGGATACGTAGAGGCCAACTCGCCAGGAATGTTGTCAAATATTACCGCCGAGATGATAGGTTGGGTTAGGTTAGGTTATATTACGTTATTGATATATATAAATGTACCACGGAGTGGTAGAGGCCAACTCGCCATGAATGTTTTCAAATATTACCGCCGAGATGTTAGGTTGGGTTAGGTTAGGTTATATTACGTTATAGATGTATATAAAGGTCCCGCGGAGACGTAGAGGCCAACAAGCCAGGAATGTGTTCAAATATTACCTAGGTTGGGTTAGGTTAGGTTATATTACGTTATTGATGTATATAAATGTACGACGGAGAGGTAGAGGCCAACTCGCCATGAATGTTTTCAAATATTACCGCCGAGATGTTAGGTTGGGTTAGGTTAGGTTATATTACGTTATAGATGTATATAAAGGTCCCACGGAGACGTAGAGGCCAACAAGACAGGAATGTGTTCAAATATTACCGCCGAGATGTTAGATTGGGTTAGGTTAGGTTATATTACGTTATTGATGTATATAAAGATCCCACGGAGACGTAGAGGCCAACAAGCCAGGAATGTGTTCAAATATTACCGCCGAGATGTTAGATTGGGTTAGTTTAGGTTATATTATGTTATTGATGTATATAAAGATCCCACGGAGTCGTAGCGGCCAACTCGCCAGGAATGTTGTCAAATATTACCGCCGAGATGATAGGTTGGGTTAGGTTAGGTTATATTACGTTATTGATGTATATAAATGTACCACGGAGAGGTAGAGGCCAACTCGCCATGAATGTTTTCAAATATTACCGCCGAGATGTTAGGTTGGGTTAGGTTAGGTTATATTACGTTATAGATGTATATAAAGGTCCCACGGAGACGCAGAGGCCAACAAGCCAGGAATGTCTTCAAATATTACCGCCGAGATGATAGGTTGTGTTATGTTAGGTTATATTTCGTTATTGATGTTTATGAAGGTCAAACGGAGACGTAGGGGCCAACTCGCCAGTAATGTTGTCAAATATTACTGCCGAGATGATAGGTTGGGTTAGGTTAGTTTATATTTCGTTATTGATGTATATGAAGGACCCACGGAGACGTAGAGGCCAACTCGCCATGAATGTTTTCAGATATTACAGCCGAGATGTTAGGTTGGGTTAGGTTAGGTTATATTACGTTATAGATGTATATAAAGGTCCCACGGAGACGTAGAGGCCAACAAGCCAGGAATGTGTTCAAATATTACCGCCGAGATGTTAGGTTGGGTTAGGTTAGGTTATATTACGTTATAGATGTATATAAAGTTCCCACGGAGACGTAGAGGCCAACAAGCCAGGAATGTGTTCAAATATTACCGCCGAGATGATAGGTTGTGTTATGTTAGGTTATATTTCGTTATTGATGTTTATGAAGGTCAAACGGAGACGTAGGGGCCAACTCGCCAGTAATGTTGTCAAATATTACTGCCGAGATGATAGGTTGGGTTAGGTTAGTTTATATTTCGTTATTGATGTATATGAAGGACCCACGGAGACGTAGAGGCCAACTCGCCATGAATGTTTTCAGATATTACAGCCGAGATGTTAGGTTGGGTTAGGTTAGGTTATATTACGTTATAGATGTATATAAAGGTCCCACGGAGACGTAGAGGCCAACAAGCCAGGAATGTGTTCAAATATTACCGCCGAGATGTTAGGTTGGGTTAGGTTAGGTTATATTACGTTATAGATGTATATAAAGTTCCCACGGAGACGTAGAGGCCAACAAGCCAGGAATGTGTTCAAATATTACCGCCGAGATGTTAGATTGGGTTAGGTTAGGTTATATTACGTTATTGATGTATATAAAGATCCCACGGAGACGTAGAGGCCAACAAGCCAGGAATGTCTTCAAATATTACCGCAGAGATGTTAGGTTGGGTTAGGTTCGGTTATATAACGTTATTGATGTATATAAAGGTCCCACGGAGACGTAGAGGCCAACAAGCCAGGAATGTGTTCAAATATTACCGCCGAGGTGTTAGATTGGGTTAGGTTAGGTTAGGTTATATTACGTTATTGATGTATATAAAGAGCCCACGGAGACGTAGAGGCCAACAAGCCAGGAATGTCTTCAAATATTACCGCAGAGATGTTAGGTTGGGTTAGGTTCTGTTATATAACGTTATTGATGTATATAAACGTTCCACGGAGACGTAGAGGCCAACTCGCCAGGAATGTTGTCAAATATTACCGCCGAGATGATAGGTTGTGTTATGTTAGGTTATATTTCGTTATTGATGTTTATGAAGGTCAAACGGAGACGTAGAGGCCAACTCGCCAGTAATGTTGTCAAATATTACCGCCGAGATGATAGGTTGGGTTAGGTTAGGTTATATTACGTTATTGATGTATATAAAGCTCCCACGGAGACGTAGAGGCCAACTCGCCAGGAATGTTGTCAGATATTACCGCCGAAATGATAGGTTGGGTTAGGTTAGGTTATATTACGTTATGGATGTATATAAAGGTCCCACGGAGACGTAGAGGCCAACTCGCCAGGTATGTTTTCTAATATTACCGCCGAGATGTTAGGTTGGGATAGGTTAGGTTATATTACGTTATTGATGTATAAAAAGATCCCACGGAGACGGAGAAACCAACTCGCCAGGAATGTTGTCAAATATTACCGCCGAGACGTTAGGCTGGGTTAGGTTCGGTTATATAACGTTATTGATGTATATAAAGGTCCCACGGAGACGTAGAAGCCAACAAGCCAGGAAGGTGTTCAAATATTACCGCCGAGATGTTAGATTGCGTTAGGTTAGGTTATATTACGTTATTGATGTATATAAAGATCCCACGGAGACGTAGAGGCCAACAAGCCAGGAATGTCTTCAAATATTACCGCAGAGATGTTAGGTTGGGTTAGGTTAGGTTATATTACGTTATTGATGTATATAAAGCTCCCACGGAGACGTAGAGGCCAACTCGCCAGGAATGTTGTCAGATATTACCGCCGAAATGATAGGTTGGGTTAGGTTAGGTTATATTACGTTATGGATGTATATAAAGGTCCCACGGAGACGTAGAGGCCAACTCGCCAGGTATGTTTTCTAATATTACCGCCGAGATGTTAGGTTGGGATAGGTTAGGTTATATTACGTTATTGATGTATATAAAGATCCCACGGAGACGTAGAGGCCAACAAGCCAGGAATGTCTTCAAATATTACCGCAGAGATGTTAGGTTGGGTTAGGTTCGGTTATATAACGTTATTGATGTATATAAAGGTCCCACGGAGACGTAGAGGCCAACAAGCCAGGAATGTGTTCAAATATTACCGCCGAGGTGTTAGATTGGGTTATGTTAGGTTATATTTCGTTATTGATGTTTATGAAGGTCAAACGGAGACGTAGAGGCCAACTCGCCAGTAATGTTGTCAAATATTACCGCCGAGATGATAGGTTGGGTTAGGTTAGGTTATATTACGTTATTGATGTATATAAAGCTCCCACGGAGACGTAGAGGCCAACTCGCCAGGAATGTTGTCAGATATTACCGCCGAAATGATAGGTTGGGTTAGGTTAGGTTATATTACGTTATGGATGTATATAAAGGTCCCACGGAGACGTAGAGGCCAACTCGCCAGGTATGTTTTCTAATATTACCGCCGAGATGTTAGGTTGGGATAGGTTAGGTTATATTACGTTATTGATGTATAAAAAGATCCCACGGAGACGGAGAAACCAACTCGCCAGGAATGTTGTCAAATATTACCGCCGAGACGTTGGGCTGGGTTAGGTTCGGTTATATAACGTTATTGATGTATATAAAGGTCCCACGGAGACATAGAGGCCAACAAGCCAGGAAGGTGTTCAAATATTACCGCCGAGATGTTAGATTGCGTTAGGTTAGGTTATATTACGTTATTGATGTATATAAAGATCCCACGGAGACGTAGAGGCCAACAAGCCAGGAATGTCTTCAAATATTACCGCAGAGATGTTAGGTTGGGTTAGGTTAGGTTATATTACGTTATTGATGTATATAAAGATCCCACGGATACGTAGAGGCCAACTCGCCAGGAATGTTGTCAAATATTACCGCCGAGATGATAGGTTGGGTTAGGTTAGGTTATATTACGTTATTGATATATATAAATGTACCACGGAGTGGTAGAGGCCAACTCGCCATGAATGTTTTCAAATATTACCGCCGAGATGTTAGGTTGGGTTAGGTTAGGTTATATTACGTTATAGATGTATATAAAGGTCCCACGGAGACGCAGAGGCCAACAAGCCAGGAATGTCTTCAAATATTACCGCCGAGATGATAGGTTGTGTTATGTTAGGTTATATTTCGTTATTGATGTTTATGAAGGTCAAACGGAGACGTAGGGGCCAACTCGCCAGTAATGTTGTCAAATATTACTGCCGAGATGATAGGTTGGGTTAGGTTAGTTTATATTTCGTTATTGATGTATATGAAGGACCCACGGAGACGTAGAGGCCAACTCGCCATGAATGTTTTCAGATATTACAGCCGAGATGTTAGGTTGGGTTAGGTTAGGTTATATTACGTTATAGATGTATATAAAGGTCCCACGGAGACGTAGAGGCCAACAAGCCAGGAATGTGTTCAAATATTACCGCCGAGATGTTAGGTTGGGTTAGGTTAGGTTATATTACGTTATAGATGTATATAAAGTTCCCACGGAGACGTAGAGGCCAACAAGCCAGGAATGTGTTCAAATATTACCGCCGAGATGTTAGATTGGGTTAGGTTAGGTTATATTACGTTATTGATGTATATAAAGATCCCACGGAGACGTAGAGGCCAACAAGCCAGGAATGTCTTCAAATATTACCGCAGAGATGTTAGGTTGGGTTAGGTTCGGTTATATAACGTTATTGATGTATATAAAGGTCCCACGGAGACGTAGAGGCCAACAAGCCAGGAATGTGTTCAAATATTACCGCCGAGGTGTTAGATTGGGTTAGGTTAGGTTAGGTTATATTACGTTATTGATGTATATAAAGAGCCCACGGAGACGTAGAGGCCAACAAGCCAGGAATGTCTTCAAATATTACCGCAGAGATGTTAGGTTGGGTTAGGTTCTGTTATATAACGTTATTGATGTATATAAACGTTCCACGGAGACGTAGAGGCCAACTCGCCAGGAATGTTGTCAAATATTACCGCCGAGATGATAGGTTGTGTTATGTTAGGTTATATTTCGTTATTGATGTTTATGAAGGTCAAACGGAGACGTAGAGGCCAACTCGCCAGTAATGTTGTCAAATATTACCGCCGAGATGATAGGTTGGGTTAGGTTAGGTTATATTACGTTATTGATGTATATAAAGCTCCCACGGAGACGTAGAGGCCAACTCGCCAGGAATGTTGTCAGATATTACCGCCGAAATGATAGGTTGGGTTAGGTTAGGTTATATTACGTTATGGATGTATATAAAGGTCCCACGGAGACGTAGAGGCCAACTCGCCAGGTATGTTTTCTAATATTACCGCCGAGATGTTAGGTTGGGATAGGTTAGGTTATATTACGTTATTGATGTATAAAAAGATCCCACGGAGACGGAGAAACCAACTCGCCAGGAATGTTGTCAAATATTACCGCCGAGACGTTAGGCTGGGTTAGGTTCGGTTATATAACGTTATTGATGTATATAAAGGTCCCACGGAGACGTAGAAGCCAACAAGCCAGGAAGGTGTTCAAATATTACCGCCGAGATGTTAGATTGCGTTAGGTTAGGTTATATTACGTTATTGATGTATATAAAGATCCCACGGAGACGTAGAGGCCAACAAGCCAGGAATGTCTTCAAATATTACCGCAGAGATGTTAGGTTGGGTTAGGTTAGGTTATATTACGTTATTGATGTATATAAAGCTCCCACGGAGACGTAGAGGCCAACTCGCCAGGAATGTTGTCAGATATTACCGCCGAAATGATAGGTTGGGTTAGGTTAGGTTATATTACGTTATGGATGTATATAAAGGTCCCACGGAGACGTAGAGGCCAACTCGCCAGGTATGTTTTCTAATATTACCGCCGAGATGTTAGGTTGGGATAGGTTAGGTTATATTACGTTATTGATGTATATAAAGATCCCACGGAGACGTAGAGGCCAACAAGCCAGGAATGTCTTCAAATATTACCGCAGAGATGTTAGGTTGGGTTAGGTTCGGTTATATAACGTTATTGATGTATATAAAGGTCCCACGGAGACGTAGAGGCCAACAAGCCAGGAATGTGTTCAAATATTACCGCCGAGGTGTTAGATTGGGTTATGTTAGGTTATATTTCGTTATTGATGTTTATGAAGGTCAAACGGAGACGTAGAGGCCAACTCGCCAGTAATGTTGTCAAATATTACCGCCGAGATGATAGGTTGGGTTAGGTTAGGTTATATTACGTTATTGATGTATATAAAGCTCCCACGGAGACGTAGAGGCCAACTCGCCAGGAATGTTGTCAGATATTACCGCCGAAATGATAGGTTGGGTTAGGTTAGGTTATATTACGTTATGGATGTATATAAAGGTCCCACGGAGACGTAGAGGCCAACTCGCCAGGTATGTTTTCTAATATTACCGCCGAGATGTTAGGTTGGGATAGGTTAGGTTATATTACGTTATTGATGTATAAAAAGATCCCACGGAGACGGAGAAACCAACTCGCCAGGAATGTTGTCAAATATTACCGCCGAGACGTTGGGCTGGGTTAGGTTCGGTTATATAACGTTATTGATGTATATAAAGGTCCCACGGAGACGTAGAGGCCAACAAGCCAGGAAGGTGTTCAAATATTACCGCCGAGATGTTAGATTGCGTTAGGTTAGGTTATATTACGTTATTGATGTATATAAAGATCCCACGGAGACGTAGAGGCCAACAAGCCAGGAATGTTTTCAAATATTACCGCAGAGATGTTAGGTTGGGTTAGGTTAGGTTATATTACGTTATTGATGTATATAAAGATCCCACGGATACGTAGAGGCCAACTCGCCAGGAATGTTGTCAAATATTACCGCCGAGATGATAGGTTGGGTTAGGTTAGGTTATATTACGTTATTGATATATATAAATGTACCACGGAGTGGTAGAGGCCAACTCGCCATGAATGTTTTCAAATATTACCGCCGAGATGTTAGGTTGGGTTAGGTTAGGTTATATTACGTTATAGATGTATATAAAGGTCCCACGGAGACGCAGAGGCCAACAAGCCAGGAATGTCTTCAAATATTACCGCCGAGATGATAGGTTGTGTTATGTTAGGTTATATTTCGTTATTGATGTTTATGAAGGTCAAACGGAGACGTAGGGGCCAACTCGCCAGTAATGTTGTCAAATATTACTGCCGAGATGATAGGTTGGGTTAGGTTAGTTTATATTTCGTTATTGATGTATATGAAGGACCCACGGAGACGTAGAGGCCAACTCGCCATGAATGTTTTCAGATATTACAGCCGAGATGTTAGGTTGGGTTAGGTTAGGTTATATTACGTTATAGATGTATATAAAGGTCCCACGGAGACGTAGAGGCCAACAAGCCAGGAATGTGTTCAAATATTACCGCCGAGATGTTAGGTTGGGTTAGGTTAGGTTATATTACGTTATAGATGTATATAAAGTTCCCACGGAGACGTAGAGGCCAACAAGCCAGGAATGTGTTCCAATATTACCGCCGAGATGTTAGATTGGGTTAGGTTAGGTTATATTACGTTATTGATGTATATAAAGATCCCACGGAGACGTAGAGGCCAACAAGCCAGGAATGTCTTCAAATATTACCGCAGAGATGTTAGGTTGGGTTAGGTTCGGTTATATAACGTTATTGATGTATATAAAGGTCCCACGGAGACGTAGAGGCCAACAAGCCAGGAATGTGTTCAAATATTACCGCCGAGGTGTTAGATTGGGTTAGGTTAGGTTAGGTTATATTACGTTATTGATGTATATAAAGAGCCCACGGAGACGTAGAGGCCAACAAGCCAGGAATGTCTTCAAATATTACCGCAGAGATGTTAGGTTGGGTTAGGTTCTGTTATATAACGTTATTGATGTATATAAACGTCCCACGGAGACGTAGAGGCCAACTCGCCAGGAATGTTGTCAAATATTACCGCCGAGATGATAGGTTGTGTTATGTTAGGTTATATTTCGTTATTGATGTTTATGAAGGTCAAACGGAGACGTAGAGGCCAACTCGCCAGTAATGTTGTCAAATATTACCGCCGAGATGATAGGTTGGGTTAGGTTAGGTTATATTACGTTATTGATGTATATAAAGCTCCCACGGAGACGTAGAGGCCAACTCGCCAGGAATGTTGTCAGATATTACCGCCGAAATGATAGGTTGGGTTAGGTTAGGTTATATTACGTTATGGATGTATATAAAGGTCCCACGGAGACGTAGAGGCCAACTCGCCAGGTATGTTTTCTAATATTACCGCCGAGATGTTAGGTTGGGATAGGTTAGGTTATATTACGTTATTGATGTATAAAAAGATCCCACGGAGACGGAGAAACCAACTCGCCAGGAATGTTGTCAAATATTACCGCCGAGACGTTAGGCTGGGTTAGGTTCGGTTATATAACGTTATTGATGTATATAAAGGTCCCACGGAGACGTAGAGGCCAACAAGCCAGGAAGGTGTTCAAATATTACCGCCGAGATGTTAGATTGCGTTAGGTTAGGTTATATTACGTTATTGATGTATATAAAGATCCCACGGAGACGTAGAGGCCAACAAGCCAGGAATGTCTTCAAATATTACCGCAGAGATGTTAGGTTGGGTTAGGTTAGGTTATATTACGTTATTGATGTATATAAAGATCCCACGGATACGTAGAGGCCAACTCGCCAGGAATGTTGTCAAATATTACCGCCGAGATGATAGGTTGGGTTAGGTTAGGTTATATTACGTTATTGATATATATAAATGTACCACGGAGTGGTAGAGGCCAACTCGCCATGAATGTTTTCAAATATTACCGCCGAGATGTTAGGTTGGGTTAGGTTAGGTTATATTACGTTATAGATGTATATAAAGGTCCCACGGAGACGCAGAGGCCAACAAGCCAGGAATGTCTTCAAATATTACCGCCGAGATGATAGGTTGTGTTATGTTAGGTTATATTTCGTTATTGATGTTTATGAAGGTCAAACGGAGACGTAGGGGCCAACTCGCCAGTAATGTTGTCAAATATTACTGCCGAGATGATAGGTTGGGTTAGGTTAGTTTATATTTCGTTATTGATGTATATGAAGGACCCACGGAGACGTAGAGGCCAACTCGCCATGAATGTTTTCAGATATTACAGCCGAGATGTTAGGTTGGGTTAGGTTAGGTTATATTACGTTATAGATGTATATAAAGGTCCCACGGAGACGTAGAGGCCAACTCGCCAGGAATGTTGTCAGATATTACCGCCGAAATGATAGGTTGGGTTAGGTTAGGTTATATTACGTTATGGATGTATATAAAGGTCCCACGGAGACGTAGAGGCCAACTCGCCAGGTATGTTTTCTAATATTACCGCCGAGATGTTAGGTTGGGATAGGTTAGGTTATATTACGTTATTGATGTATAAAAAGATCCCACGGAGACGGAGAAACCAACTCGCCAGGAATGTTGTCAAATATTACCGCCGAGACGTTAGGCTGGGTTAGGTTCGGTTATATAACGTTATTGATGTATATAAAGGTCCCACGGAGACGTAGAGGCCAACAAGCCAGGAAGGTGTTCAAATATTACCGCCGAGATGTTAGATTGCGTTAGGTTAGGTTATATTACGTTATTGATGTATATAAAGATCCCACGGAGACGTAGAGGCCAACAAGCCAGGAATGTCTTCAAATATTACCGCAGAGATGTTAGGTTGGGTTAGGTTAGGTTATATTACGTTATTGATGTATATAAAGATCCCACGGATACGTAGAGGCCAACTCGCCAGGAATGTTGTCAAATATTACCGCCGAGATGATAGGTTGGGTTAGGTTAGGTTATATTACGTTATTGATATATATAAATGTACCACGGAGTGGTAGAGGCCAACTCGCCATGAATGTTTTCAAATATTACCGCCGAGATGTTAGGTTGGGTTAGGTTAGGTTATATTACGTTATAGATGTATATAAAGGTCCCGCGGAGACGTAGAGGCCAACAAGCCAGGAATGTCTTCAAATATTACCGCCGAGATGATAGGTTGTGTTATGTTAGGTTATATTTCGTTATTGATGTTTATGAAGGTCAAACGGAGACGTAGGGGCCAACTCGCCAGTAATGTTGTCAAATATTACTGCCGAGATGATAGGTTGGGTTAGGTTAGTTTATATTTCGTTATTGATGTATATGAAGGACCCACGGAGACGTAGAGGCCAACTCGCCATGAATGTTTTCAGATATTACAGCCGAGATGTTAGGTTGGGTTAGGTTAGGTTATATTACGTTATAGATGTATATAAAGGTCCCACGGAGACGTAGAGGCCAACAAGCCAGGAATGTGTTCAAATATTACCGCCGAGATGTTAGGTTGGGTTAGGTTAGGTTATATTACGTTATAGATGTATATAAAGTTCCCACGGAGACGTAGAGGCCAACAAGCCAGGAATGTGTTCAAATATTACCGCCGAGATGATAGGTTGTGTTATGTTAGGTTATATTTCGTTATTGATGTTTATGAAGGTCAAACGGAGACGTAGGGGCCAACTCGCCAGTAATGTTGTCAAATATTACTGCCGAGATGATAGGTTGGGTTAGGTTAGTTTATATTTCGTTATTGATGTATATGAAGGACCCACGGAGACGTAGAGGCCAACTCGCCATGAATCTTTTCAGATATTACAGCCGAGATGTTAGGTTGGGTTAGGTTAGGTTATATTACGTTATAGATGTATATAAAGGTCCCACGGAGACGTAGAGGCCAACAAGCCAGGAATGTGTTCAAATATTACCGCCGAGATGTTAGGTTGGGTTAGGTTAGGTTATATTACGTTATAGATGTATATAAAGTTCCCACGGAGACGTAGAGGCCAACAAGCCAGGAATGTGTTCAAATATTACCGCCGAGATGTTAGATTGGGTTAGGTTAGGTTATATTACGTTATTGATGTATATAAAGATCCCACGGAGACGTAGAGGCCAACAAGCCAGGAATGTCTTCAAATATTACCGCAGAGATGTTAGGTTGGGTTAGGTTCGGTTATATAACGTTATTGATGTATATAAAGGTCCCACGGAGACGTAGAGGCCAACAAGCCAGGAATGTGTTCAAATATTACCGCCGAGGTGTTAGATTGGGTTAGGTTAGGTTAGGTTATATTACGTTATTGATGTATATAAAGAGCCCACGGAGACGTAGAGGCCAACAAGCCAGGAATGTCTTCAAATATTACCGCAGAGATGTTAGGTTGGGTTAGGTTCTGTTATATAACGTTATTGATGTATATAAACGTTCCACGGAGACGTAGAGGCCAACTCGCCAGGAATGTTGTCAAATATTACCGCCGAGATGATAGGTTGTGTTATGTTAGGTTATATTTCGTTATTGATGTTTATGAAGGTCAAACGGAGACGTAGAGGCCAACTCGCCAGTAATGTTGTCAAATATTACCGCCGAGATGATAGGTTGGGTTAGGTTAGGTTATATTACGTTATTGATGTATATAAAGCTCCCACGGAGACGTAGAGGCCAACTCGCCAGGAATGTTGTCAGATATTACCGCCGAAATGATAGGTTGGGTTAGGTTAGGTTATATTACGTTATGGATGTATATAAAGGTCCCACGGAGACGTAGAGGCCAACTCGCCAGGTATGTTTTCTAATATTACCGCCGAGATGTTAGGTTGGGATAGGTTAGGTTATATTACGTTATTGATGTATAAAAAGATCCCACGGAGACGGAGAAACCAACTCGCCAGGAATGTTGTCAAATATTACCGCCGAGACGTTAGGCTGGGTTAGGTTCGGTTATATAACGTTATTGATGTATATAAAGGTCCCACGGAGACGTAGAGGCCAACAAGCCAGGAAGGTGTTCAAATATTACCGCCGAGATGTTAGATTGCGTTAGGTTAGGTTATATTACGTTATTGATGTATATAAAGATCCCACGGAGACGTAGAGGCCAACAAGCCAGGAATGTCTTCAAATATTACCGCAGAGATGTTAGGTTGGGTTAGGTTAGGTTATATTACGTTATTGATGTATATAAAGATCCCACGGATACGTAGAGGCCAACTCGCCAGGAATGTTGTCAAATATTACCGCCGAGATGATAGGTTGGGTTAGGTTAGGTTATATTACGTTATTGATATATATAAATGTACCACGGAGTGGTAGAGGCCAACTCGCCATGAATGTTTTCAAATATTACCGCCGAGATGTTAGGTTGGGTTAGGTTAGGTTATATTACGTTATAGATGTATATAAAGGTCCCACGGAGACGCAGAGGCCAACAAGCCAGGAATGTCTTCAAATATTACCGCCGAGATGATAGGTTGTGTTATGTTAGGTTATATTTCGTTATTGATGTTTATGAAGGTCAAACGGAGACGTAGGGGCCAACTCGCCAGTAATGTTGTCAAATATTACTGCCGAGATGATAGGTTGGGTTAGGTTAGTTTATATTTCGTTATTGATGTATATGAAGGACCCACGGAGACGTAGAGGCCAACTCGCCATGAATGTTTTCAGATATTACAGCCGAGATGTTAGGTTGGGTTAGGTTAGGTTATATTACGTTATAGATGTATATAAAGGTCCCACGGAGACGTAGAGGCCAACAAGCCAGGAATGTGTTCAAATATTACCGCCGAGATGTTAGGTTGGGTTAGGTTAGGTTATATTACGTTATAGATGTATATAAAGTTCCCACGGAGACGTAGAGGCCAACAAGCCAGGAATGTGTTCAAATATTACCGCCGAGATGTTAGATTGGGTTAGGTTAGGTTATATTACGTTATTGATGTATATAAAGATCCCACGGAGACGTAGAGGCCAACAAGCCAGGAATGTCTTCAAATATTACCGCAGAGATGTTAGGTTGGGTTAGGTTCGGTTATATAACGTTATTGATGTATATAAAGGTCCCACGGAGACGTAGAGGCCAACAAGCCAGGAATGTGTTCAAATATTACCGCCGAGGTGTTAGATTGGGTTATGTTAGGTTATATTTCGTTATTGATGTTTATGAAGGTCAAACGGAGACGTAGAGGCCAACTCGCCAGTAATGTTGTCAAATATTACCGCCGAGATGATAGGTTGGGTTAGGTTAGGTTATATTACGTTAATGATGTATATAAAGCTCCCACGGAGACGTAGAGGCCAACTCGCCAGGAATGTTGTCAGATATTACCGCCGAAATGATAGGTTGGGTTAGGTTAGGTTATATTACGTTATGGATGTATATAAAGGTCCCACGGAGACGTAGAGGCAAACTCGCCAGGTATGTCTTCTAATATTACTGCCGAGATGTTAGGTTGGGATAGGTTAGGTTATATTACGTTATTGATGTATAAAAAGATCCCACGGAGACGGAGAAACCAACTCGCCAGGAATGTTGTCAAATATTACCGCCGAGACGTTAGGCTGGGTTAGGTTCGGTTATATAACGTTATTGATGTATATAAAGGTCCCACGGAGACGTAGAGGCCAACAAGCCAGGAAGGTGTTCAAATATTACCGCCGAGATGTTAGATTGCGTTAGGTTAGGTTATATTACGTTATTGATGTATATAAAGATCCCACGGAGACGTAGAGGCCAACAAGCCAGGAATGTCTTCAAATATTACCGCAGAGATGTTAGGTTGGGTTAGGTTAGGTTATATTACGTTATTGATGTATATAAAGATCCCACGGATACGTAGAGGCCAACTCGCCAGGAATGTTGTCAAATATTACCGCCGAGATGATAGGTTGGGTTAGGTTAGGTTATATTACGTTATTGATATATATAAATGTACCACGGAGTGGTAGAGGCCAACTCGCCATGAATGTTTTCAAATATTACCGCCGAGATGTTAGGTTGGGTTAGGTTAGGTTATATTACGTTATAGATGTATATAAAGGTCCCGCGGAGACGTAGAGGCCAACAAGCCAGGAATGTGTTCAAATATTACCTAGGTTGGGTTAGGTTAGGTTATATTACGTTATTGATGTATATAAATGTACGACGGAGAGGTAGAGGCCAACTCGCCATGAATGTTTTCAAATATTACCGCCGAGATGTTAGGTTGGGTTAGGTTAGGTTATATTACGTTATAGATGTATATAAAGGTCCCACGGAGACGTAGAGGCCAACAAGACAGGAATGTGTTCAAATATTACCGCCGAGATGTTAGATTGGGTTAGGTTAGGTTATATTACGTTATAGATGTATATAAAGGTCCCACGGAGACGTAGAGGCCAACAAGCCAGGAATGTGTTCAAATATTACCGCCGAGATGTTAGGTTGGGTTAGGTTAGGTTATATTACGTTATAGATGTATATAAAGCTCCCACGGAGACGTAGAGGCCAACTCGCCAGGAATGTTGTCAGATATTACCGCCGAAATGATAGGTTGGGTTAGGTTAGGTTATATTACGTTATGGATGTATATAAAGGTCCCACGGAGACGTAGAGGCCAACTCGCCAGGTATGTTTTCTAATATTACCGCCGAGATGTTAGGTTGGGATAGGTTAGGTTATATTACGTTATTGATGTATAAAAAGATCCCACGGAGACGGAGAAACCAACTCGCCAGGAATGTTGTCAAATATTACCGCCGAGACGTTAGGCTGGGTTAGGTTCGGTTATATAACGTTAATGATGTATATAAAGGTCCCACGGAGACGTAGAGGCCAACAAGCCAGGAAGGTGTTCAAATATTACCGCCGAGATGTTAGATTGCGTTAGGTTAGGTTATATTACGTTATTGATGTATATAAAGATCCCACGGAGACGTAGAGGCCAACAAGCCAGGAATGTCTTCAAATATTACCGCAGAGATGTTAGGTTGGGTTAGGTTAGGTTATATTACGTTATTGATGTATATAAAGATCCCACGGATACGTAGAGGCCAACTCGCCAGGAATGTTGTCAAATATTACCGCCGAGATGATAGGTTGGGTTAGGTTAGGTTATATTACGTTATTGATATATATAAATGTACCACGGAGTGGTAGAGGCCAACTCGCCATGAATGTTTTCAAATATTACCGCCGAGATGTTAGGTTGGGTTAGGTTAGGTTATATTACGTTATAGATGTATATAAAGGTCCCACGGAGACGCAGAGGCCAACAAGCCAGGAATGTCTTCAAATATTACCGCCGAGATGATAGGTTGTGTTATGTTAGGTTATATTTCGTTATTGATGTTTATGAAGGTCAAACGGAGACGTAGGGGCCAACTCGCCAGTAATGTTGTCAAATATTACTGCCGAGATGATAGGTTGGGTTAGGTTAGTTTATATTTCGTTATTGATGTATATGAAGGACCCACGGAGACGTAGAGGCCAACTCGCCATGAATGTTTTCAGATATTACAGCCGAGATGTTAGGTTGGGTTAGGTTAGGTTATATTACGTTATAGATGTATATAAAGGTCCCACGGAGACGTAGAGGCCAACAAGCCAGGAATGTGTTCAAATATTACCGCCGAGATGTTAGGTTGGGTTAGGTTAGGTTATATTACGTTATAGATGTATATAAAGTTCCCACGGAGACGTAGAGGCCAACAAGCCAGGAATGTGTTCAAATATTACCGCCGAGATGTTAGATTGGGTTAGGTTAGGTTATATTACGTTATTGATGTATATAAAGATCCCACGGAGACGTAGAGGCCAACAAGCCAGGAATGTCTTCAAATATTACCGCAGAGATGTTAGGTTGGGTTAGGTTCGGTTATATAACGTTATTGATGTATATAAAGGTCCCACGGAGACGTAGAGGCCAACAAGCCAGGAATGTGTTCAAATATTACCGCCGAGGTGTTAGATTGGGTTATGTTAGGTTATATTTCGTTATTGATGTTTATGAAGGTCAAACGGAGACGTAGAGGCCAACTCGCCAGTAATGTTGTCAAATATTACCGCCGAGATGATAGGTTGGGTTAGGTTAGGTTATATTACGTTATTGATGTATATAAAGCTCCCACGGAGACGTAGAGGCCAACTCGCCAGGAATGTTGTCAGATATTACCGCCGAAATGATAGGTTGGGTTAGGTTAGGTTATATTACGTTATGGATGTATATAAAGGTCCCACGGAGACGTAGAGGCCAACTCGCCAGGTATGTTTTCTAATATTACCGCCGAGATGTTAGGTTGGGATAGGTTAGGTTATATTACGTTATTGATGTATAAAAAGATCCCACGGAGACGGAGAAACCAACTCGCCAGGAATGTTGTCAAATATTACCGCCGAGACGTTAGGCTGGGTTAGGTTCGGTTATATAACGTTATTGATGTATATAAAGGTCCCACGGAGACGTAGAGGCCAACAAGCCAGGAAGGTGTTCAAATATTACCGCCGAGATGTTAGATTGCGTTAGGTTAGGTTATATTACGTTATTGATGTATATAAAGATCCCACGGAGACGTAGAGGCCAACAAGCCAGGAATGTCTTCAAATATTACCGCAGAGATGTTAGGTTGGGTTAGGTTAGGTTATATTACGTTATTGATGTATATAAAGATCCCACGGATACGTAGAGGCCAACTCGCCAGGAATGTTGTCAAATATTACCGCCGAGATGATAGGTTGGGTTAGGTTAGGTTATATTACGTTATTGATATATATAAATGTACCACGGAGTGGTAGAGGCCAACTCGCCATGAATGTTTTCAAATATTACCGCCGAGATGTTAGGTTGGGTTAGGTTAGGTTATATTACGTTATAGATGTATATAAAGGTCCCACGGAGACGCAGAGGCCAACAAGCCAGGAATGTCTTCAAATATTACCGCCGAGATGATAGGTTGTGTTATGTTAGGTTATATTTCGTTATTGATGTTTATGAAGGTCAAACGGAGACGTAGGGGCCAACTCGCCAGTAATGTTGTCAAATATTACTGCCGAGATGATAGGTTGGGTTAGGTTAGTTTATATTTCGTTATTGATGTATATGAAGGACCCACGGAGACGTAGAGGCCAACTCGCCATGAATGTTTTCAGATATTACAGCCGAGATGTTAGGTTGGGTTAGGTTAGGTTATATTACGTTATAGATGTATATAAAGGTCCCACGGAGACGTAGAGGCCAACAAGCCAGGAATGTGTTCAAATATTACCGCCGAGATGTTAGGTTGGGTTAGGTTAGGTTATATTACGTTATAGATGTATATAAAGTTCCCACGGAGACGTAGAGGCCAACAAGCCAGGAATGTGTTCAAATATTACCGCCGAGATGTTAGATTGGGTTAGGTTAGGTTATATTACGTTATTGATGTATATAAAGATCCCACGGAGACGTAGAGGCCAACAAGCCAGGAATGTCTTCAAATATTACCGCAGAGATGTTAGGTTGGGTTAGGTTCGGTTATATAACGTTATTGATGTATATAAAGGTCCCACGGAGACGTAGAGGCCAACAAGCCAGGAATGTGTTCAAATATTACCGCCGAGGTGTTAGATTGGGTTAGGTTAGGTTAGGTTATATTACGTTATTGATGTATATAAAGAGCCCACGGAGACGTAGAGGCCAACAAGCCAGGAATGTCTTCAAATATTACCGCAGAGATGTTAGGTTGGGTTAGGTTCTGTTATATAACGTTATTGATGTATATAAACGTCCCACGGAGACGTAGAGGCCAACTCGCCAGGAATGTTGTCAAATATTACCGCCGAGATGATAGGTTGTGTTATGTTAGGTTATATTTCGTTATTGATGTTTATGAAGGTCAAACGGAGACGTAGAGGCCAACTCGCCAGTAATGTTGTCAAATATTACCGCCGAGATGATAGGTTGGGTTAGGTTAGGTTATATTACGTTATTGATGTATATAAAGCTCCCACGGAGACGTAGAGGCCAACTCGCCAGGAATGTTGTCAGATATTACCGCCGAAATGATAGGTTGGGTTAGGTTAGGTTATATTACGTTATGGATGTATATAAAGGTCCCACGGAGACGTAGAGGCCAACTCGCCAGGTATGTTTTCTAATATTACCGCCGAGATGTTAGGTTGGGATAGGTTAGGTTATATTACGTTATTGATGTATAAAAAGATCCCACGGAGACGGAGAAACCAACTCGCCAGGAATGTTGTCAAATATTACCGCCGAGACGTTAGGCTGGGTTAGGTTCGGTTATATAACGTTATTGATGTATATAAAGGTCCCACGGAGACGTAGAGGCCAACAAGCCAGGAAGGTGTTCAAATATTACCGCCGAGATGTTAGATTGCGTTAGGTTAGGTTATATTACGTTATTGATGTATATAAAGATCCCACGGAGACGTAGAGGCCAACAAGCCAGGAATGTCTTCAAATATTACCGCAGAGATGTTAGGTTGGGTTAGGTTAGGTTATATTACGTTATTGATGTATATAAAGATCCCACGGATACGTAGAGGCCAACTCGCCAGGAATGTTGTCAAATATTACCGCCGAGATGATAGGTTGGGTTAGGTTAGGTTATATTACTTTATTGATATATATAAATGTACCACGGAGTGGTAGAGGCCAACTCGCCATGAATGTTTTCAAATATTACCGCCGAGATGTTAGGTTGGGTTAGGTTAGGTTATATTACGTTATAGATGTATATAAAGGTCCCGCGGAGACGTAGAGGCCAACAAGCCAGGAATGTCTTCAAATATTACCGCCGAGATGATAGGTTGTGTTATGTTAGGTTATATTTCGTTATTGATGTTTATGAAGGTCAAACGGAGACGTAGGGGCCAACTCGCCAGTAATGTTGTCAAATATTACTGCCGAGATGATAGGTTGGGTTAGGTTAGTTTATATTTCGTTATTGATGTATATGAAGGACCCACGGAGACGTAGAGGCCAACTCGCCATGAATGTTTTCAGATATTACAGCCGAGATGTTAGGTTGGGTTAGGTTAGGTTATATTACGTTATAGATGTATATAAAGGTCCCACGGAGACGTAGAGGCCAACAAGCCAGGAATGTGTTCAAATATTACCGCCGAGATGTTAGGTTGGGTTAGGTTAGGTTATATTACGTTATAGATGTATATAAAGTTCCCACGGAGACGTAGAGGCCAACAAGCCAGGAATGTGTTCAAATATTACCGCCGAGATGATAGGTTGTGTTATGTTAGGTTATATTTCGTTATTGATGTTTATGAAGGTCAAACGGAGACGTAGGGGCCAACTCGCCAGTAATGTTGTCAAATATTACTGCCGAGATGATAGGTTGGGTTAGGTTAGTTTATATTTCGTTATTGATGTATATGAAGGACCCACGGAGACGTAGAGGCCAACTCGCCATGAATGTTTTCAGATATTACAGCCGAGATGTTAGGTTGGGTTAGGTTAGGTTATATTACGTTATAGATGTATATAAAGGTCCCACGGAGACGTAGAGGCCAACAAGCCAGGAATGTGTTCAAATATTACCGCCGAGATGTTAGGTTGGGTTAGGTTAGGTTATATTACGTTATAGATGTATATAAAGTTCCCACGGAGACGTAGAGGCCAACAAGCCAGGAATGTGTTCAAATATTACCGCCGAGATGTTAGATTGGGTTAGGTTAGGTTATATTACGTTATTGATGTATATAAAGATCCCACGGAGACGTAGAGGCCAACAAGCCAGGAATGTCTTCAAATATTACCGCAGAGATGTTAGGTTGGGTTAGGTTCGGTTATATAACGTTATTGATGTATATAAAGGTCCCACGGAGACGTAGAGGCCAACAAGCCAGGAATGTGTTCAAATATTACCGCCGAGGTGTTAGATTGGGTTAGGTTAGGTTAGGTTATATTACGTTATTGATGTATATAAAGAGCCCACGGAGACGTAGAGGCCAACAAGCCAGGAATGTCTTCAAATATTACCGCAGAGATGTTAGGTTGGGTTAGGTTCTGTTATATAACGTTATTGATGTATATAAACGTTCCACGGAGACGTAGAGGCCAACTCGCCAGGAATGTTGTCAAATATTACCGCCGAGATGATAGGTTGTGTTATGTTAGGTTATATTTCGTTATTGATGTTTATGAAGGTCAAACGGAGACGTAGAGGCCAACTCGCCAGTAATGTTGTCAAATATTACCGCCGAGATGATAGGTTGGGTTAGGTTAGGTTATATTACGTTATTGATGTATATAAAGCTCCCACGGAGACGTAGAGGCCAACTCGCCAGGAATGTTGTCAGATATTACCGCCGAAATGATAGGTTGGGTTAGGTTAGGTTATATTACGTTATGGATGTATATAAAGGTCCCACGGAGACGTAGAGGCCAACTCGCCAGGTATGTTTTCTAATATTACCGCCGAGATGTTAGGTTGGGATAGGTTAGGTTATATTACGTTATTGATGTATAAAAAGATCCCACGGAGACGGAGAAACCAACTCGCCAGGAATGTTGTCAAATATTACCGCCGAGACGTTAGGCTGGGTTAGGTTCGGTTATATAACGTTATTGATGTATATAAAGGTCCCACGGAGACGTAGAGGCCAACAAGCCAGGAAGGTGTTCAAATATTACCGCCGAGATGTTAGATTGCGTTAGGTTAGGTTATATTACGTTATTGATGTATATAAAGATCCCACGGAGACGTAGAGGCCAACAAGCCAGGAATGTCTTCAAATATTACCGCAGAGATGTTAGGTTGGGTTAGGTTAGGTTATATTACGTTATTGATGTATATAAAGATCCCACGGATACGTAGAGGCCAACTCGCCAGGAATGTTGTCAAATATTACCGCCGAGATGATAGGTTGGGTTAGGTTAGGTTATATTACGTTATTGATATATATAAATGTACCACGGAGTGGTAGAGGCCAACTCGCCATGAATGTTTTCAAATATTACCGCCGAGATGTTAGGTTGGGTTAGGTTAGGTTATATTACGTTATAGATGTATATAAAGGTCCCACGGAGACGCAGAGGCCAACAAGCCAGGAATGTCTTCAAATATTACCGCCGAGATGATAGGTTGTGTTATGTTAGGTTATATTTCGTTATTGATGTTTATGAAGGTCAAACGGAGACGTAGGGGCCAACTCGCCAGTAATGTTGTCAAATATTACTGCCGAGATGATAGGTTGGGTTAGGTTAGTTTATATTTCGTTATTGATGTATATGAAGGACCCACGGAGACGTAGAGGCCAACTCGCCATGAATGTTTTCAGATATTACAGCCGAGATGTTAGGTTGGGTTAGGTTAGGTTATATTACGTTATAGATGTATATAAAGGTCCCACGGAGACGTAGAGGCCAACAAGCCAGGAATGTGTTCAAATATTACCGCCGAGATGTTAGGTTGGGTTAGGTTAGGTTATATTACGTTATAGATGTATATAAAGTTCCCACGGAGACGTAGAGGCCAACAAGCCAGGAATGTGTTCAAATATTACCGCCGAGATGTTAGATTGGGTTAGGTTAGGTTATATTACGTTATTGATGTATATAAAGATCCCACGGAGACGTAGAGGCCAACAAGCCAGGAATGTCTTCAAATATTACCGCAGAGATGTTAGGTTGGGTTAGGTTCGGTTATATAACGTTATTGATGTATATAAAGGTCCCACGGAGACGTAGAGGCCAACAAGCCAGGAATGTGTTCAAATATTACCGCCGAGGTGTTAGATTGGGTTATGTTAGGTTATATTTCGTTATTGATGTTTATGAAGGTCAAACGGAGACGTAGAGGCCAACTCGCCAGTAATGTTGTCAAATATTACCGCCGAGATGATAGGTTGGGTTAGGTTAGGTTATATTACGTTATTGATGTATATAAAGCTCCCACGGAGACGTAGAGGCCAACTCGCCAGGAATGTTGTCAGATATTACCGCCGAAATGATAGGTTGGGTTAGGTTAGGTTATATTACGTTATGGATGTATATAAAGGTCCCACGGAGACGTAGAGGCCAACTCGCCAGGTATGTTTTCTAATATTACCGCCGAGATGTTAGGTTGGGATAGGTTAGGTTATATTACGTTATTGATGTATAAAAAGATCCCACGGAGACGGAGAAACCAACTCGCCAGGAATGTTGTCAAATATTACCGCCGAGACGTTAGGCTGGGTTAGGTTCGGTTATATAACGTTATTGATGTATATAAAGGTCCCACGGAGACGTAGAGGCCAACAAGCCAGGAAGGTGTTCAAATATTACCGCCGAGATGTTAGATTGCGTTAGGTTAGGTTATATTACGTTATTGATGTATATAAAGATCCCACGGAGACGTAGAGGCCAACAAGCCAGGAATGTCTTCAAATATTACCGCAGAGATGTTAGGTTGGGTTAGGTTAGGTTATATTACGTTATTGATGTATATAAAGATCCCACGGATACGTAGAGGCCAACTCGCCAGGAATGTTGTCAAATATTACCGCCGAGATGATAGGTTGGGTTAGGTTAGGTTATATTACGTTATTGATATATATAAATGTACCACGGAGTGGTAGAGGCCAACTCGCCATGAATGTTTTCAAATATTACCGCCGAGATGTTAGGTTGGGTTAGGTTAGGTTATATTACGTTATAGATGTATATAAAGGTCCCACGGAGACGCAGAGGCCAACAAGCCAGGAATGTCTTCAAATATTACCGCCGAGATGATAGGTTGTGTTATGTTAGGTTATATTTCGTTATTGATGTTTATGAAGGTCAAACGGAGACGTAGGGGCCAACTCGCCAGTAATGTTGTCAAATATTACTGCCGAGATGATAGGTTGGGTTAGGTTAGTTTATATTTCGTTATTGATGTATATGAAGGACCCACGGAGACGTAGAGGCCAACTCGCCATGAATGTTTTCAGATATTACAGCCGAGATGTTAGGTTGGGTTAGGTTAGGTTATATTACGTTATAGATGTATATAAAGGTCCCACGGAGACGTAGAGGCCAACAAGCCAGGAATGTGTTCAAATATTACCGCCGAGATGTTAGGTTGGGTTAGGTTAGGTTATATTACGTTATAGATGTATATAAAGTTCCCACGGAGACGTAGAGGCCAACAAGCCAGGAATGTGTTCAAATATTACCGCCGAGATGTTAGATTGGGTTAGGTTAGGTTATATTACGTTATTGATGTATATAAAGATCCCACGGAGACGTAGAGGCCAACAAGCCAGGAATGTCTTCAAATATTACCGCAGAGATGTTAGGTTGGGTTAGGTTCGGTTATATAACGTTATTGATGTATATAAAGGTCCCACGGAGATGTAGAGGCCAACAAGCCAGGAATGTGTTCAAATATTACCGCCGAGGTGTTAGATTGGGTTAGGTTAGGTTAGGTTATATTACGTTATTGATGTATATAAAGAGCCCACGGAGACGTAGAGGCCAACAAGCCAGGAATGTCTTCAAATATTACCGCAGAGATGTTAGGTTGGGTTAGGTTCTGTTATATAACGTTATTGATGTATATAAACGTCCCACGGAGACGTAGAGGCCAACTCGCCAGGAATGTTGTCAAATATTACCGCCGAGATGATAGGTTGTGTTATGTTAGGTTATATTTCGTTATTGATGTTTATGAAGGTCAAACGGAGACGTAGAGGCCAACTCGCCAGTAATGTTGTCAAATATTACCGCCGAGATGATAGGTTGGGTTAGGTTAGGTTATATTACGTTATTGATGTATATAAAGCTCCCACGGAGACGTAGAGGCCAACTCGCCAGGAATGTTGTCAGATATTACCGCCGAAATGATAGGTTGGGTTAGGTTAGGTTATATTACGTTATGGATGTATATAAAGGTCCCACGGAGACGTAGAGGCCAACTCGCCAGGTATGTTTTCTAATATTACCGCCGAGATGTTAGGTTGGGATAGGTTAGGTTATATTACGTTATTGATGTATAAAAAGATCCCACGGAGACGGAGAAACCAACTCGCCAGGAATGTTGTCAAATATTACCGCCGAGACGTTAGGCTGGGTTAGGTTCGGTTATATAACGTTATTGATGTATATAAAGGTCCCACGGAGACGTAGAGGCCAACAAGCCAGGAAGGTGTTCAAATATTACCGCCGAGATGTTAGATTGCGTTAGGTTAGGTTATATTACGTTATTGATGTATATAAAGATCCCACGGAGACGTAGAGGCCAACAAGCCAGGAATGTCTTCAAATATTACCGCAGAGATGTTAGGTTGGGTTAGGTTAGGTTATATTACGTTATTGATGTATATAAAGATCCCACGGATACGTAGAGGCCAACTCGCCAGGAATGTTGTCAAATATTACCGCCGAGATGATAGGTTGGGTTAGGTTAGGTTATATTACGTTATTGATATATATAAATGTACCACGGAGTGGTAGAGGCCAACTCGCCATGAATGTTTTCAAATATTACCGCCGAGATGTTAGGTTGGGTTAGGTTAGGTTATATTACGTTATAGATGTATATAAAGGTCCCGCGGAGACGTAGAGGCCAACAAGCCAGGAATGTGTTCAAATATTACCTAGGTTGGGTTAGGTTAGGTTATATTACGTTATTGATGTATATAAATGTACGACGGAGAGGTAGAGGCCAACTCGCCATGAATGTTTTCAAATATTACCGCCGAGATGTTAGGTTGGGTTAGGTTAGGTTATATTACGTTATAGATGTATATAAAGGTCCCACGGAGACGTAGAGGCCAACAAGACAGGAATGTGTTCAAATATTACCGCCGAGATGTTAGATTGGGTTAGGTTAGGTTATATTACGTTATTGATGTATATAAAGATCCCACGGAGACGTAGAGGCCAACAAGCCAGGAATGTCTTCAAATATTACCGCCGAGATGTTAGGCTGGGTTAGGTTACGTTATATAACGTTATTGATGTATATAAAGGTCCCACGGAGACGTAGAGGCCAACTCGCCAGGAATGTTGTCAAATATTACCGCCGAGATGATAGGTTGGGTTAGGTTAGGTTATATTACGTTATTGATGTATATAAAGCTCCCACGGAGACGTAGAGGCCAACTCGCCAGGAATGTTGTCAAATATTACCGCCGAAATGATAGGTTGGGTTAGGTTAGGTTATATTACGTTATTGATATATATAAATGTACCACGGAGTGGTAGAGGCCAATTCGCCATGAATGTTTTCAAATATTACCGCCGAGATGTTAGGGTTGGGTTAGGTTAGGTTATATTACGTTATAGATGTATATAAAGGTTCCACGGAGACGTAGTGGCCAACAAGCCAGGAATGTGTTCAAATATTACCTAGGTTGGGTTAGGTTAGGTTATATTACGTTATTGATGTATATAAATGTACGACGGAGAGGTAGAGGCCAACTCGCCAGGAATGTTGTCAAATATTACCGCCGAGATGATAGGCTGGATTAGGTTAGGTTATATTACGTTATTGATGTATATAAATGTACCACGGAGAGGTAGAGGCCAACTCGCCATGAATGTTTTCAAATATTACCGCCGAGATGTTAGGTTGGGTTAGGTTAGGTTATATTACGTTATAGATGTATATAAAGTTCCCACGGAGACGTAGAGGCCAACAAGCCAGGAATGTGTTCAAATATTACCGCCGAGATGTTAGATTGGGTTAGGTTAGGTTATATTACGTTATTGATGTATATAAAGATCCCACGGAGACGTAGAGGCCAACAAGCCAGGAAAGTCTTCAAATATTACCGCAGAGATGTTAGGTTGGGTTAGGTTCGGTTATATAACGTTATTGATGTATATAAAGGTCCCACGGAGACGTAGAGGCCAACAAGCCAGGAATGTGTTCAAATATTACCGCCGAGATGTTAGATTGGGTTAGGTTAGGTTATATTACGTTATTGATGTATATAAAGATCCCACGGATACGTAGAGGCCAACAAGCCAGGAATGTCTTCAAATATTACCGCAGAGATGTTAGGTTGGGTTAGGTTCGGTTATATAACGGTATTGATGTATATAAAGGTCCCACGGAGACGTAGAGGCCAACAAGACAGGAATGTGTTCAAATATTACCGCCGAGATGTTAGATTGGGTTAGGTTAGGTTATATTACGTTATAGATGTATATAAAGGTCCCACGGAGACGTAGAGGCCAACAAGCAAGGAATGTGTTCAAATATTACCGCCGAGATGTTAGGTTGGGTTAGGTTAGGTTATATTACGTTATTGATGTATATAAAGATCCCACGGAGACGTAGAGGCCAACAAGCCAGGAATGTGTTCAAATATTACCGCCGAGATGTTAGATTGGGTTAGTTTAGGTTATATTATGTTATTGATGTATATAAAGATCCCACGGAGTCGTAGCGGCCAACTCGCCAGGAATGTTTTCAAATATTACCGCCGAGATGTTAGGTTGGGTTAGGTTAGGTTATATTACGTTATAGATGTATATAAAGGTCCCACGGAGACGTAGAGGCCAACAAGCCAGGAATGTCTTCAAATATTACCGCAGAGATGTTAGGTTGGGTTAGGTTCGGTTATATAACGTTATTGATGTATATAAAGGTCCCACGGAGACGTAGAGGCCAACAAGCCAGGAATGTGTTCAAATATTACCGCCGAGGTGTTAGATTGGGTTAGGTTAGGTTAGGTTATATTACGTTATTGATGTATATAAAGAGCCCACGGAGACGTAGAGGCCAACAAGCCAGGAATGTCTTCAAATATTACCGCAGAGATGTTAGGTTGGGTTAGGTTCTGTTATATAACGTTATTGATGTATATAAACGTCCCACGGAGACGTAGAGGCCAACTCGCCAGGAATGTTGTCAAATATTACCGCCGAGATGATAGGTTGTGTTATGTTAGGTTATATTTCGTTATTGATGTTTATGAAAGTCAAACGGAGACGTAGAGCCCAACTCGCCAGTAATGTTGTCAAATATTACCGCCGAGATGATAGGTTGGGTTAGGTTAGGTTATATTACGTTATTGATGTATATAAAGCTCCCACGGAGACGTAGAGGCCAACTCGCCAGGAATGTTGTCAGATATTACCGCCGAAATGATAGGTTGGGTTAGGTTAGGTTATATTACGTTATTGATATATATAAATGTACCACGGAGTGGTAGAGGCCAACTCGCCACGAATGTTTTCAAATATTACCGCCGAGATGTTAGGTTGTGTTAGGTTAGGTTATATTACGTTATAGATGTATATAAAGGTCCCGCGGAGACGTAGAGGCCAACAAGCCAGGAATGTCTTCAAATATTACCGCCGAGATGTTAGGTTGGGTTAGGTTACGTTATATAACGTTATTGATGTATATAAAGGTCCCACGGAGACGTAGAGGCCAACTCGCCAGGAATGTTGCCAAATATTACCGCCGAGATGATAGGTTGGGTTAGGTTAGGTTATATTTCGTTATTGATGTATATGAAGGTCCCACGGAGACGTAGAGGCCAACTCGCCATGAATGTTTTCAAATATTACCGCCGAGATGTTAGGTTGGGTTAGGTTAGGTTATATTACGTTATAGATGTATATAAAGGTCCCACGGAGACGTAGAGGCCAACAAGCAAGGAATGTGTTCAAATATTACCGCCGAGATGTTAGGTTGGGTTAGGTTAGGTTATATTACGTTATAGATGTATATAAAGTTCCCACGGAGACGTAGAGGCCAACAAGCCAGGAATGTGTTCAAATATTACCGCCGAGACGTTAGGCTGGGTTAGGTTCGGTTATATAACGTTATTGATGTATATAAAGGTCCCACGGAGACGTAGAGGCCAACAAGCCAGGAAGGTGTTCAAATATTACCGCCGAGATGTTAGATTGCGTTAGGTTAGGTTATATTACGTTATTGATAAATATAAATGTACCACGGAGTGGTAGAGGCCAACTCGCCATGAATGTTTTCAAATATTACCGCCGAGATGTTAGGTTGGGTTAGGTTAGGTTATATTACGTTATAGATGTATATAAAGGTCCCGCGGAGACGTAGAGGCCAACAAGCCAGGAATGTGTTCAAATATTACCTAGGTTGGGTTAGGTTAGGTTATATTACGTTATTGATGTATATAAATGTACGACGGAGAGGTAGAGGCCAACTCGCCATGAATGTTTTCAAATATTACCGCCGAGATGTTAGGTTGGGTTAGGTTAGGTTATATTACGTTATAGATGTATATAAAGGTCCCACGGAGACGTAGAGGCCAACAAGACAGGAATGTGTTCAAATATTACCGCCGAGATGTTAGATTGGGTTAGGTTAGGTTATATTACGTTATTGATGTATATAAAGATCCCACGGAGACGTAGAGGCCAACAAGCCAGGAATGTGTTCAAATATTACCGCCGAGATGTTAGATTGGGTTAGTTTAGGTTATATTATGTTATTGATGTATATAAAGATCCCACGGAGTCGTAGCGGCCAACTCGCCAGGAATGTTGTCAAATATTACCGCCGAGATGATAGGTTGGGTTAGGTTAGGTTATATTACGTTATTGATGTATATAAATGTACCACGGAGAGGTAGAGGCCAACTCGCCATGAATGTTTTCAAATATTACCGCCGAGATGTTAGGTTGGGTTAGGTTAGGTTATATTACGTTATAGATGTATATAAAGGTCCCACGGAGACGCAGAGGCCAACAAGCCAGGAATGTCTTCAAATATTACCGCCGAGATGATAGGTTGTGTTATGTTAGGTTATATTTCGTTATTGATGTTTATGAAGGACAAACGGAGACGTAGGGGCCAACTCGCCAGTAATGTTGTCAAATATTACTGCCGAGATGATAGGTTGGGTTAGGTTAGTTTATATTTCGTTATTGATGTATATGAAGGACCCACGGAGACGTAGAGGCCAACTCGCCATGAATGTTTTCAGATATTACAGCCGAGATGTTAGGTTGGGTTAGGTTAGGTTATATTACGTTATAGATGTATATAAAGGTCCCACGGAGACGTAGAGGCCAACAAGCCAGGAATGTGTTCAAATATTACCGCCGAGATGTTAGGTTGGGTTAGGTTAGGTTATATTACGTTATAGATGTATATAAAGTTCCCACGGAGACGTAGAGGCCAACAAGCCAGGAATGTGTTCAAATATTACCGCCGAGATGTTAGATTGGGTTAGGTTAGGTTATATTACGTTATTGATGTATATAAAGATCCCACGGAGACGTAGAGGCCAACAAGCCAGGAATGTCTTCAAATATTACCGCAGAGATGTTAGGTTGGGTTAGGTTCGGTTATATAACGTTATTGATGTATATAAAGGTCCCACGGAGACGTAGAGGCCAACAAGCCAGGAATGTGTTCAAATATTACCGCCGAGGTGTTAGATTGGGTTAGGTTAGGTTAGGTTATATTACGTTATTGATGTATATAAAGAGCCCACGGAGACGTAGAGGCCAACAAGCCAGGAATGTCTTCAAATATTACCGCAGAGATGTTAGGTTGGGTTAGGTTCTGTTATATAACGTTATTGATGTATATAAACGTCCCACGGAGACGTAGAGGCCAACTCGCCAGGAATGTTGTCAAATATTACCGCCGAGATGATAGGTTGTGTTATGTTAGGTTATATTTCGTTATTGATGTTTATGAAAGTCAAACGGAGACGTAGAGCCCAACTCGCCAGTAATGTTGTCAAATATTACCGCCGAGATGATAGGTTGGGTTAGGTTAGGTTATATTACGTTATTGATGTATATAAAGCTCCCACGGAGACGTAGAGGCCAACTCGCCAGGAATGTTGTCAGATATTACCGCCGAAATGATAGGTTGGGTTAGGTTAGGTTATATTACGTTATTGATATATATAAATGTACCACGGAGTGGTAGAGGCCAACTCGCCACGAATGTTTTCAAATATTACCGCCGAGATGTTAGGTTGTGTTAGGTTAGGTTATATTACGTTATAGATGTATATAAAGGTCCCGCGGAGACGTAGAGGCCAACAAGCCAGGAATGTCTTCAAATATTACCGCCGAGATGTTAGGTTGGGTTAGGTTACGTTATATAACGTTATTGATGTATATAAAGGTCCCACGGAGACGTAGAGGCCAACTCGCCAGGAATGTTGCCAAATATTACCGCCGAGATGATAGGTTGGGTTAGGTTAGGTTATATTTCGTTATTGATGTATATGAAGGTCCCACGGAGACGTAGAGGCCAACTCGCCATGAATGTTTTCAAATATTACCGCCGAGATGTTAGGTTGGGTTAGGTTAGGTTATATTACGTTATAGATGTATATAAAGGTCCCACGGAGACGTAGAGGCCAACAAGCAAGGAATGTGTTCAAATATTACCGCCGAGATGTTAGGTTGGGTTAGGTTAGGTTATATTACGTTATAGATGTATATAAAGTTCCCACGGAGACGTAGAGGCCAACAAGCCAGGAATGTGTTCAAATATTACCGCCGAGACGTTAGGCTGGGTTAGGTTCGGTTATATAACGTTATTGATGTATATAAAGGTCCCACGGAGACGTAGAGGCCAACAAGCCAGGAAGGTGTTCAAATATTACCGCCGAGATGTTAGATTGCGTTAGGTTAGGTTATATTACGTTATTGATGTATATAAAGATCCCACGGAGACGTAGAGGCCAACAAGCCAGGAATGTCTTCAAATATTACCGCAGAGATGTTAGGTTGGGTTAGGTTAGGTTATATTACGTTATTGATGTATATAAAGATCCCACGGATACGTAGAGGCCAACTCGCCAGGAATGTTGTCAAATATTACCGCCGAGATGATAG
This sequence comes from Xylocopa violacea, assembly GCA_963969225.1. Classification (NCBI taxonomy): domain Eukaryota; kingdom Metazoa; phylum Arthropoda; class Insecta; order Hymenoptera; family Apidae; genus Xylocopa; species Xylocopa violacea. The sequence goes on along the minus strand of CAXAJV010000548.1, from coordinate 3,086,051 downwards.
GTTGGGTTAGGTTAGGTTATATTACGTTATTGATATATATAAATGTACCACGGAGTGGTAGAGGCCAACTCGCCATGAATGTTTTCAAATATTACCGCCGAGATGTTAGGTTGGGTTAGGTTAGGTTATATTACGTTATAGATGTATATAAAGGTCCCGCGGAGACGTAGAGGCCAACAAGCCAGGAATGTGTTCAAATATTACCTAGGTTGGGTTAGGTTAGGTTATATTACGTTATTGATGTATATAAATGTACGACGGAGAGGTAGAGGCCAACTCGCCATGAATGTTTTCAAATATTACCGCCGAGATGTTAGGTTGGGTTAGGTTAGGTTATATTACGTTATAGATGTATATAAAGGTCCCACGGAGACGTAGAGGCCAACAAGACAGGAATGTGTTCAAATATTACCGCCGAGATGTTAGATTGGGTTAGGTTAGGTTATATTACGTTATTGATGTATATAAAGATCCCACGGAGACGTAGAGGCCAACAAGCCAGGAATGTGTTCAAATATTACCGCCGAGATGTTAGATTGGGTTAGTTTAGGTTATATTATGTTATTGATGTATATAAAGATCCCACGGAGTCGTAGCGGCCAACTCGCCAGGAATGTTGTCAAATATTACCGCCGAGATGATAGGTTGGGTTAGGTTAGGTTATATTACGTTATTGATGTATATAAATGTACCACGGAGAGGTAGAGGCCAACTCGCCATGAATGTTTTCAAATATTACCGCCGAGATGTTAGGTTGGGTTAGGTTAGGTTATATTACGTTATAGATGTATATAAAGGTCCCACGGAGACGCAGAGGCCAACAAGCCAGGAATGTCTTCAAATATTACCGCCGAGATGATAGGTTGTGTTATGTTAGGTTATATTTCGTTATTGATGTTTATGAAGGACAAACGGAGACGTAGGGGCCAACTCGCCAGTAATGTTGTCAAATATTACTGCCGAGATGATAGGTTGGGTTAGGTTAGTTTATATTTCGTTATTGATGTATATGAAGGACCCACGGAGACGTAGAGGCCAACTCGCCATGAATGTTTTCAGATATTACAGCCGAGATGTTAGGTTGGGTTAGGTTAGGTTATATTACGTTATAGATGTATATAAAGGTCCCACGGAGACGTAGAGGCCAACAAGCCAGGAATGTGTTCAAATATTACCGCCGAGATGTTAGGTTGGGTTAGGTTAGGTTATATTACGTTATAGATGTATATAAAGTTCCCACGGAGACGTAGAGGCCAACAAGCCAGGAATGTGTTCAAATATTACCGCCGAGATGTTAGATTGGGTTAGGTTAGGTTATATTACGTTATTGATGTATATAAAGATCCCACGGAGACGTAGAGGCCAACAAGCCAGGAATGTCTTCAAATATTACCGCAGAGATGTTAGGTTGGGTTAGGTTCGGTTATATAACGTTATTGATGTATATAAAGGTCCCACGGAGACGTAGAGGCCAACAAGCCAGGAATGTGTTCAAATATTACCGCCGAGGTGTTAGATTGGGTTAGGTTAGGTTAGGTTATATTACGTTATTGATGTATATAAAGAGCCCACGGAGACGTAGAGGCCAACAAGCCAGGAATGTCTTCAAATATTACCGCAGAGATGTTAGGTTGGGTTAGGTTCTGTTATATAACGTTATTGATGTATATAAACGTCCCACGGAGACGTAGAGGCCAACTCGCCAGGAATGTTGTCAAATATTACCGCCGAGATGATAGGTTGTGTTATGTTAGGTTATATTTCGTTATTGATGTTTATGAAAGTCAAACGGAGACGTAGAGCCCAACTCGCCAGTAATGTTGTCAAATATTACCGCCGAGATGATAGGTTGGGTTAGGTTAGGTTATATTACGTTATTGATGTATATAAAGCTCCCACGGAGACGTAGAGGCCAACTCGCCAGGAATGTTGTCAGATATTACCGCCGAAATGATAGGTTGGGTTAGGTTAGGTTATATTACGTTATTGATATATATAAATGTACCACGGAGTGGTAGAGGCCAACTCGCCACGAATGTTTTCAAATATTACCGCCGAGATGTTAGGTTGTGTTAGGTTAGGTTATATTACGTTATAGATGTATATAAAGGTCCCGCGGAGACGTAGAGGCCAACAAGCCAGGAATGTCTTCAAATATTACCGCCGAGATGTTAGGTTGGGTTAGGTTACGTTATATAACGTTATTGATGTATATAAAGGTCCCACGGAGACGTAGAGGCCAACTCGCCAGGAATGTTGCCAAATATTACCGCCGAGATGATAGGTTGTGTTATGTTAGGTTATATAACGTTATTGATATATATAAAGGTCCCACGGAGACGTAGAGGCCAACAAGCCAGGAAGGTGTTCAAATATTACCGCCGAGATGTTAGATTGCGTTAGGTTAGGTTATATTACGTTATTGATGTATATAAAGATCCCACGGAGACGTAGAGGCCAACAAGCCAGGAATGTCTTCAAATATTACCGCAGAGATGTTAGGTTGGGTTAGGTTAGGTTATATTACGTTATTGATGTATATAAAGATCCCACGGATACGTAGAGGCCAACTCGCCAGGAATGTTGTCAAATATTACCGCCGAGATGATAGGTTGGGTTAGGTTAGGTTATATTACGTTATTGATATATATAAATGTACCACGGAGTGGTAGAGGCCAACTCGCCATGAATGTTTTCAAATATTACCGCCGAGATGTTAGGTTGGGTTAGGTTAGG